>CM021100.1:952367677-952967677 GCA_007115665.2 Sequoiadendron giganteum | reverse complement strand
TCTTTTGTGCATTGAAGTGGCACTCCAACCAAATGTATCATCATTTGATTCAATACTACCCCACTAATATTGTTGGCAATTAAAGTAATTTTTCTTTGTGATTACAACTATACAGTCCTCTCTTCATAATATTGATGCCATTTAATACTGTCATCCTTTTGATTGGATTGCCCAGTGTATCATGATCTTGACTGTCCTCTACTCTCATAGGTTTTCATTCATACTCAATGCATTATACTCCACATTTGTAGATGAATACCGAGTCCTCCACATTATTGCTCTCTATCAATGCATACTCGACTTTTCTTATTCATGATAACCATCATGGAATCCTTGAAGGCCAACTTTTGAACCATGACTATGTTGATAGTGGAGTGTCTTTATTGATAAGGGCAAGCCTTCACTACAAAGGAGACTGTCCCTTATTAACATAATCATGATTATGTAATTTTTGTCTTCAACGGTTTCATGATAATTCCACTTGAGCAGAGGGCAACATGCTAGGATCAACCCTTGTGGGAGCCCATTTCACTCCACATGCTATAATATCAAATGAAAATACTCCAGCAATAAGAATTTCACCTATACCTGCACAATGAACAAACATGTTGGATAATAACAGTGAAGCAAAAAGCTTCTAATGATGCCTCACGATTTGATGATACTCCTCTTCTTTCCCTTATTACTTATGATGTTGCCTATTTAAATGCCTTATGAGAATGAACTATATATTTGTTGATATAGCATATGCAGAGAATATGGGTCTCGAGCTCTAACATAATTTTCCTCATCTCATGTAGGCATTTCAAACAACAACAAAGCAACTTCTGGAGCAATCAAGCATGAGGGGTTGGACAAGGATGCAACAATTCAACTTGGGGTTCGTCATTCAGGAAATGACAGATCCCTACCCTTTTCATATGCTCTTTCTTTTACACTTCTTCAAATGTATATTTTATATCTTATACAGTGTTGAAATAGTTATTCCCACAACTTGTGTGGGACACCGTACATTTGTAATTATCAATGAAAGACAACATTTATGCAAAATTTGTTCACTCTCTTCTCTTGTATACATTTTTATAATGGGATGTAATCTATTTGATAATACTTTTGTACATATGAATATAATTTATCAAAATTGAATGTATACCTTTCACCTTAATTTTGCAAACACAATCTAAACTCTACTTGATTGAGCTGGAAGCTAAAATAGGTAACAAACATAAACAATAAAATTTTCATTACCTTCATGATTAGAGGATTTATTGGTGTGTGTAGTGAAAATCCTTAGTCTAAAATGCAAAACAAAGTGAATGCAATGAAAAAGGAACACAACAACACCTTAGATTAGGCCTAGTTGAAACTAACCAAAACAACAATATAACAACAAGAATGATTATACCTTTTCTTGTCTAGCTTGATGGAGTGGTTGGCCCTTGATGATGCTCTTGATGTGTGCTCCTTGATGGAAAGCTTGCAATAATGGAGGTGGTTGAATGCTGGAAGATGGTAGGTGAGAATTGAAAATGGCTTTGAGTGCTGCAATAATGATTAGAATGGCTTGAAGGCTTGAAGGCAATAATGACTTGTATACTAAATCTACAAATTCTAACCTCTTTAACTTGAGGCCAAGGCCCTCCATTCAAAGAAAAATGGACAGCTGAGATTGATCCACCATGGACAAGATGAAGGGCTATGGTGAGTTGAGGACTCACAAGTCCTCACATCTTGCCATGTGGAGGGTGAGATGGAAGAAGTACAAGGTGACATGGAAAAGACCATTTGGTCCCAAGGTACTTGCAAGTACCTTGGGATTGAAGAGGATTTATTTAAAAAGGGATTCCTTTTCCCCAAGTGGGGCTGAAAGTGACAAGTGAGGACTTTTAGAAAGTCCACTATTGTCACCATGGGGATTTGAGAGGGCATTGGAGGAATAAAAGTGAATTTAAAATTCACAAGGTTGGAATAAACCCATGGATAAGACAAGGTCCTCTAAAAGGAGGTCCTTATCCCATATATTTGATGTGACCTATGAAAGGTCATGGGGAAGAGAAATGCATGGGGTGAATAAGTGTGAATTTTTAATTCACATGGGGAAGAGGTCAAACCTAATAAGGTAAGTACCATGAAAGGTTGACTTAAGGACATGCTAGAAAAGGTAAGTGATTAGGATTAAGGTTGTGCAAATAGGTGATTAGGAAAATTAATGACGATTAGAGGCAAGTGGAAAAAGTTGGAGGATGTGACACCTCCTAATCATGGATTAGGAATGTGCACATCCCTAATGATGGGATTAGGAGATGCATTAGGATTAAGAAAGAGTGATGGAGGATGTGACATTTGAGAGAGTAAATTAAATAAATAGAAATTATTTATTTAATTTATGGGATACAAAGGATAGATGATAAAGTATTTAATTAAATTAAATACCTTAGGGATTTAGAAGACTTTAGGGGTATTAATCAAATAATGGCAATATTATTTAACTAATGTGGATAAAAGGATATTTAGATGAAAAGGGTAAATTTGGCCAAATGTAAGTGGTCAAATTTAGATGTCTACATTTTTCCCCTCTTTGAGATGATGTTACGAAGTAGCATCATTTCAAAGAAAATTAAAATATAGCACCTAGAAGAAGATGGTTAGATTAAGAAAGATGCCTCAGTCATTCTAGGAGTGACTAGGAGGAAAGATGATGGGAGTGAAGATGAAGATTAGGGATTGAGGATGCCCCCTCCAGAGGACATGTGGGTTTAAGAGAACACAGGTGTGCTCTTGAAATGGATGAGATGATGCAAGGGTAGATGGGGAAGATGATGCAAAATGATGGATGAGAGAGGATGATAAGATGAAGAGATAAAGGCAAGCACAAATGGATTCAAGGACAAATATGATGTTGCCCCAGTCAAGCTACAAGCTACAAGCTAGGATGGACTGATGATGGATGGAGTGTTGTTGATAAGGGAAGGATACATCCCAAAAAAACACAAGGATAGGGAAGGATACATCTTGATGAGAGTGTTGTTGATGAGGGAATGATACATCCCAAAACAACACCAGGATAGGGAAGGATACATCTCGATGAGAGTGTTGTTGACAAGGGAAGGATACATCCCAAACAACACAAAATATAGGGAAGGATACATCTCGATGATGATGATGATTGGATCAAGGATTGTAGCAAGGCTGGGAACAAGACCAAGGATGTGATTACATGATTTGTGCTAGATTGAATGGATTAGGATTGGATGGAGATGTGAGATGGTTAAAATGAATGAAGATGATAGAGGTAAATATGCAATACAAGGGAAGAGAAAATGAAATGCCGTCCTAATGCAATTTTCCATTTTTGGAGCACTGATTTTTGATATAGCATAAGACACCAAGTACCATGGTATGTGGAACCAAGGCGGGTTAGTGTCTAATGCATACACAAACATAGAAAACAAGGAGGCTATCCCAACACCTCAAATTCATGATGAATAATGTCAGACCAGGTATTGGGATAACCACAAGCACAAGAGGATGCCCCGACGTAATACAAGACCTTAGGGGTCTTGGTGGGTACAACATGGGACAACCAGGAAAATAAAAAACAAATAAAAATCAAGATACACCCCTATGTTAACTAGTCAAAGCACACCATAATATGATAGATCATGAAGGCCAGGACAAGTGATGATAGAGAGCTCAAATGATAAACAAAATGTCAAAAGCATCAAAAGATCATAATCAAATTTCAAACATCCTTTGCCATAGGATCAAAAGGATGGATGGGATTGATGCAGTTTGTTAGGAAGGATACATCCTGTTGAGACCAAATATGGAGGATATATTGGTTGATCGACATGACGTGGGATATCTGAAATCGATTGAACCTTATGAGACTAATGACCTTTGTTTTGGAAGCACCAACTAGGATAGGGATGTACTTGATGACATGACAAGATGATGAGACATAAGATGACAAAATGACAAGGCAAAAAAATAGACACATCCTAAAGACCTAGGGGACACAAGATCGACACACCCTAAAGGCCTAGGGGCTTGGAGGTTGATCAAAGATCAACCTTGACTACATGAAAGCACAGAGCCCTCGTAGTTCAACAAAAGACCATGGGTAAAAGTGGAAAGAGAACAATGAGGACAGTGGTGAAGGATAAAGACGAATAGACAAATGCCCTGGGGGCGAATCAAATGATCAACCTTGCCTACGTGAAAGTACAATGGCCACGTAGTTCGACACAAGGCCAAAAATAGACGATGGAAGATGAAAAGACAAACAAAAGATAGAACCACAGGGGTGGATCAAATGATCGACCTTGCCTATGTTAAAGCGCAGGGGCAATGTAGTTCGACAAAAGACCAACGACAGACAACAGATAAGGGATGATGAGATGACCATGATAAGGAGATATGATGAGCCAGGATAGGCCATGTAGATGGGATGGTCGATATACATAAGATGTGGAACATGTGAAGCTCAAGGATGGGATAGTTATCCAAAGCATCAAAAGCTAAATTGGGAGGATGGTATGATTGATAGATGAGAGACGAAAAAAATGATAAGATATTAGGAAGATGTAGGAAGTAGATAGGAGTGATGATAGTGAGATGAATGACATTGGGTTGCATGAGGGTTAGCCTATAGCTATATACCAATGACAAGGGATTAGGAGATGGAGGGGAAGATAAAGGGAAATGGATGGATTGAAGAAGATGGGGAAACAAAAAGATGTTAGGATGGATGGATAGATGGATAAGGATTGGGAAAGACGGATAGGAAGATGGATGGACAGAAGGATAAGGATTGGGAAAGATGGATATGAAGATAAGGATAGGGAGATGGATGGGATGTTAGATAGATGGATGGGGAGATAAGGATGAAAGGACTAGTGGATGAGAGTATAGGAAGATAAGGATTTGGTAGATGGAAGGGATTACTAGATGAATAAATGGATGGGGAGGTAAGGATGGACATGATGGGGAGATGGAGAAGATTACTTGGAGGGATGGATGGATGATGTCTCCAAGGACTTTTTTGCAAATAAGGAGATGCCCCCACTCTAAATATGTTATGCATGATGAGTCAAGAGGGATGGCAGATAGCAAGATAGGTGAATAAGGGAGTGAGACGAACATGGATAGGAGATATAGCTAAGGAAGGGAGATGGATGGTGTCATGATTGGATGGATGATGAAGGTAGATGGATGTAGATAATATGCATGGATCAGAAAAGTAGATGGGGAGGATAAGGAATGTATGGATGAGGGGAATATATGCCAAGAGGTGTCCGAAGCATGTATATATGTTTGCCCCTATCTAGGTCAAGATCACAAGGAAGATGGAAGGACTAGATAGAAATAGGATATGATGGGTAGGATGTGGAAGATAGACAAATGTAGGAGATGAAGGAAAGGAATGCGTAGGTGGAAGCTGCCCCCAATTGTGGAAGTAGACTAGATGGGGGATTTACACATGACGCTTGTTTTCCAGGTTTTCATCATGGTACTTATCCAAGGCGCTTGTTTTCCAAGTTTTCACCATTGGATGAATTATTTTCTCTTTACTATTTTCTTTTTTATTTGTTTTTTTTTTCTTCTCTTTTTTGATTTTTCTAACCTTTTGAAGATGGATAAAGATAGGGATATGGATATGTGAATTTGGAAGATATGTGATAAAGGAGATGGATGAAGGACTCAAGCATCAATTTCTATGTGAGGTAATAAGATCCCATGTGAAAAGCGACCATTGGATGTTGGTACAAACTTTTTAGAATGGATGGATTATGCAAGGGGATGGATCAAAGAGATTTGATGGGGTAGATATGCAGGATAATGGATGGGATGTTGGAAAGTGTATGGATGGAATGATGGAGTGGAAATGTGATGGGGGATTGTGTTCAATACCAAAATTGGCACATGTGATTGTGGACCCAAAATAGATTTAGGAGATGGAGGAGGTGAATAATTTTTTGGTGGATTAACAACTTTGGATGTCGTTACAGATTTTTCATTCGAAGGCATGGCATATTTTTTCTTTGGGATCCACATGGTTTTGATTTTTTCTTTAGTAGGCCTTTGTGGCTGTTTGGATTGATTTGGAATTTGGATTTGATTTTTATTTTTATCAACATGTCTTTTGAAGGGGACATGAGGAGCTTTAGATTCATGTGGATGTTTGGATTTATGAATTTTTACTTTGGCATCCAAAGTTCTTTTAGTAGCAATGGGATGGGTATGGGGAGATGGATGATGTGTAGAGGACGTGGATGGAGAGATAGAGGTAGGCTTTTGACGATGATTTGTGGATGGAGGATGCGAGATAACATCCATGGAGGGGTGCCTTTGTTGATCCTGATTAGGAGTTATGAAGTTAATATTTTTATGCTGTGTACTAGGGATAGGTGGTGGATGGATGAAAGGATGAATAGGATGAGATGGAGGAGGTGAATTTGAGATATAAGGACCCAAAATAGACTGTGTATAAGGAGGATGTGTTAAGTTTGGTGGAGGGTTATAAGGACCCAAAATGGATTTAAAAGGTGAAGGAGGAAGATGGATGGTTGTTTTGAGGTAATATGATGGAGGAGGGGGGATGGCGACAAATGGTTTGGTAGAATGATGGGAAGTTCTTTTCATTCCTTTGGAAGAGGCTTGCTTAGGACGTATGGAGGTTGTACCAAAATTTTTGGATTGTGATTCTTGGGAGATATATCCAAGACCTTGTGTACCTAGATGTTCTTTGACATGGGTGGGCTCTAAAGTATCTTGCTCATGAAGTCCTAAACCTTTTCCTTGATAGTTCATGTTCTTGAAAATGTGATCTATGGTAGGATGCATATTCTTTTGGAAGCATGATGTGAGTCCATTAGTAGGTGGAGGAGGAAGGGTGGTGCATATACTTTTTTTTTCTTCTACAAGAAGACCACCATGGATGAGTGTAATGTTACTGAGGTGATATAAAAGTGGTGGTGGGATGGTAGGGCTAGGCGGTGATGGAGGATCATGAGATGAAGATGAGGGGATATCAACATCTTGATTTGGAGGAGGAGGTGATAAGGGATCAGGTGGTATGACATGATCCAAATTTGTGGCAGTGGGTGTTAAGGGCTCATGAGATGGGGTGATTGGATCTTGGGTGCAAAGGGGATCATGGGATAGAACAAACAAGCTAGTGTGATCTTGAGATGGAGTAGATAGGATGGTAGGATTAGGATTCAAGTGGGGAAAGAAATCATGAGATGGGATGGAGTGGATGGGATGGTAGGATCTGAATTTGGAGGAGGAGGTATGCTTGTATGCTTTGGATCAAGCCCTTGGCATGGCTCATCGTGTGTGGGAGGCATGATGATGGAGGATTGTTGGATGGGCTCCTCAAGTGGGGGAGATAGGAGGATGGAGGATTCATGAAGGTCATGCGATTGAAGTTCAATAATATTAGGACTAGGAGGAGTGGATTGGATGTATCTAATGGATTGGGTGGATCTAGTAGTAGAAGATGGGGATTCAATGGGTTTGATGGGTTCAACCATTTGGATAGTGTTAGGAATGGTAATGGGAATGATAGGTGTAGGAAGGAGGAGGTCCTCATCACTAGTGACTGTACATGATAGAGTGGGAGGGCATGGCTCCACAACATCAAGATGCAGATTCGGGGATGTCTCTTTTGTCATGAGTCCTTGGACGAAATTTGGAAGGATATATTTGGACATTGTAGGTTCAGGTGGGGTGATGGGAATGGATGGAGGATTATGGATGGGTGGAGGACTAGGATTAGGGATTGGTGGATTAGGATTAGATGGAGGATTAAGATATAATTTAGTGAAGGGGGGAGTGATGCAAGAGGACGCAAATGATGAATTAAGATAGGAGGATGCAGATGCTGGATTCAGTTGGGAAGATTGGGATGGTGGGTAATAGTAGGAAGATGTGGATGATGGATTTGGACAAGAGGACATTGGTGGTGGATTCACATAGGAGGACATGGATGGAGGATTCGGATGGCAATATGTGGAGGTTGGAGTAAGGTGGGAAGATGTAGGTGTGAAATTAAGGTAGGGATATTAGGATGGTGGATTGTGATAGGAAGGTGTGGATGTTGGATTAGAACAGGAAGATTGAGGTGGTGGATAACCATAGGGGGAAATGGATGGTGGATTGGCATAGGAGGATATGGGCAATGGATGAGGATAGGAAGATTGGGATGGTGGATTATGATAGGAAGGCATGAGTGTTGGATTAGGATGGGAAGATTGGGATGTGGAATTAAGGTAGAGGTATTAGGATTGTTGATGATGATAAGGATAGGAGTATGGGGAAGGTGAATTACTATAGGAGGACGTGGATGTTGGATATGATAGAGGTTGAGAGGGAGTACATGATGAATATGTCGATGGTGAGGATACTGGATATCCCTTGTCAAGGGTAGCATTAGGACTGCTATTAGATGTAGATGAAGATATGGGGGGATAGTTTGGAGGAGTTTATGAATTTTGGGAGGCGATTGGAGAAAAATTGCTAGCAATAATAGCATTAAGGGGATCTATATTACACTCTTCTTGATCAACAAGACTTTCATTATTGTCATCAATGTAGTTAGAATTCCCCTTGACTACTATTATTGGTTGTGCGAGAGGAAGATAAGGATTCATGACATCAGATGAAAGGGATATGGATCGATAAAATAGGAATAGATGATTAGAAGAAAAAAATAGATGATGAAAAGATAAATTGGATGGATTGGAAGAAGATGGAATAAGATATAGGTGGACTGAAGCTCAAGTTGGGATTCAGGTTAAGATCGGATGGGGATTGGATAAAAGCTTAGATTCAGATGATGGGATTAAAATTCAGATTAGAATTGGATTGGAGCTTAGATTAGGACTAGATTAAAGCTCACATTATGGTCTAGGAAAGTCTAGGGATGACAGGATTGAGAAAAATCAAAAATTAAAATTTTCAATTTTTTTTGTCATAGTAAATCGTATTTTCGGAGGTCTTTGGAGCGGAAGTTAGGGTTGAAACTTGCATCGATCCCTCAAATTGGGCCGTCAAAGGTGCACTATTTTAGGGATTGAATTAGTACTCTAAGAGACCTTTTCGACAATGTAAATAGTTTTGAATTTTGAGCACTGAGTAGAAAGTTATGACCCCAACAAGTTGGGGTAAATAAATTCCTAGTTTTTTTTTTTTTCTTCTGAAAAATTAGATGGTTTGGGGATGGATAGGATGAGGAGGAATGATTGGATGATGATTTTGGATTGAGGAAGATGTAGGCTAATTGTGGTATGAAGGATTGACTCTTTGGATGCAAAAAACAAGGCAAAAAGCAGCTGAACGGACATCGAAACAGACCTGAACGGGGCTTTGGATGAAGAAGAAAAGGCAAGGATGCCTGTTCCTAGGGCAGGGACGCTTATTCTTAAGTAGGGTCTCCTGTCCTTGGGTAGGGTTTCTTGTTCTTGCAGGGCAGGGTCGCTTTTCAGGGTAGGGTTGCCTGTCCTTGGGTAGGATCGCCTGTTTTGGCAGGGCAAGGTTGCCTGTTCTAGCAGGGTAAGGTCGCTTTTCAAGGTAGGGTTTAGGGTAGGGTCGCTTGTTCTAGGGTAGGGTCACCTATTTTGGTAGGGCAAGGTCACCTATCAGGGAAGGGTCATCTGTTAGGGCAAGGTCGCCCAAACAACTTTTGGATTTGACTTAATCTAAAAAAAGTCAAGTGATGTTGATAAACGGGGTGAACGAGCTTCCAAGATGGGAAAACGAGTGCACATAATGGGTGAACGGATACTTAGAATGGGTGAACGGACACTCGGAATAGGAAAACGGATGCTCAAAATGGGAGAACAACACTCGAAATGAGAAAATTGATACCCAGAACGAGTGAATAGATGCACAAAATGAGTGAACGGATGCTTGAAATAGATGAACAGATGCTCAAAATGAGAGAACGACACTCATAACGAAAAAATGGATACTCGAAATGGGTGAACAAATGGTCAAAATGGTTGAACAATTACTCAGAATGAGGGACCGACACTCAGAACTGGAAAACGGGTATTCGAAATGGGGTAATGGCTAGCAAAAGAAGGCCGACAATGACTGTTTGGAGGGATGGGTCACCCCTTTTAGGGCAAGGTCACCCAATATTGGCCATGGTTACTCAAATAGTGGGCGGGGTTGCCCAAACAAGGGGCAGGGTCACCCAAACAGAAAAACTGCTAAAATTTTGGCTTGGATAAGATAAACAACAATTGAGATATGGGGGGGGGGGGCAGGGTCACCCCTTTGAGGGAAAGGTCGCTTGTTTGAGGGTGGGGTCATCCCTTTGAGGGAAAGGCTGCCTATTTCAAGAAAAATGGTGAATGTTGACTTGGTCCAAGTGAAAAACGGTTGAAACATAAAGGGCAGGGTCACCCCTCTAAGGGCAGGGTTGCCCCTTTGAGGGAAAGGTCGCCCGTTTCAGGGCAGGGTCACCTCTGTGTGTTGGTCTGAACCTAAATTAGTAAAAAACAGTTATGACAAAGGACAAAAATGACAAGCAAAAGACCAAAATTGATTGACAATTATTGGTTTTTCACAAGAAGATAGTTCAAACAACACAAGTCTAGTTTTAGTGTTAAGGGTATGGTTAACATGATCCTCTATCTAGGCTGAACAAGGAATGTAAGGGTGTCCCTGATATATGCACGGTATGCGAGGCACAACCGTGAACGCTAGCCCATCTTCAGGGGTGAGTCAGGAGCAGCCAATGAGATACTGGGAGCTCAAACCAACTCTTCACATCTTGTCTAGGTATCACCCTAGCTTTGACACTTTGCTAGACACGATGTGACTGGATTGAGGTACAACTTTCTCCTCCCCCCTTTATATATCCAACTGGTACGCGTGGTTGGAATCGTCCCTTGGGGTGATGAAATCCCCAAGCAGGTATCGCTAAGATAATAAAAAAAGGGTACAAAAAAGACTAAGTGGACTATGATTTCTCTTCACCCAGGATCGCCAAATGGTGCAAGGGGATTGGATACATCAACATTCCACTTATGCAAAAACAACAAACAATTTTATTGACCCTTTAATTAAACCTATGTTCCTAGTTAAGAAATGAAAACAAAAAGGAAATTTTTTTTTTTTTTCCACCTGCAACAAATCCGTTAGTAGTTTTATTTTGTATGTCTTTGATAATCAACCTGCACAAATGTTAGTAATGAAGCAAACTCACAAACAAATAGATGTTAGTAGGTCAAAAATACTGAAAAAATTCATAAACTAAATTCTGGAATGAAAAAATGACTAGCTGTTTACCTGTTTTACCTTTGTTTTGGGTGTGGCCACCTTTGTGTTTTGGTCAGGGCCGCTTGTTTGTCCAGAACCTGCAGAAAATTAAGAAAAATAGAAATTTTTTTTTGGAGGTATTCCCACACCAAGATTGCATAGGTAAGACGCTCATTTGCATGAAATCAATGAAGCTTCTCCTTTTTGTGCATAGAAACTATGTTTCTATTCTCGAAGATGGCAAAAAATGGTGAAAATATTCCACTTCTGTAGCTTATTCTGTTCGTTTCATGAATACTGGCATAATTGTGTATCTCTATTAGCTTTTCATATATAAAATGTCATTTCTTTCATATTCTGTGCGTATTTTGAAGAGATTTAGTAGGTTCTCTTTCTTCCTCTGCAGCCAGGGTTTGGGAGACAAGTCCTTAATTTTGTGTTTTTCTTCTACAAGTTCCTCTAAAGCTTTTTGTTTTGAGAGACTATACAATGCCTATAGGATTTTAAAAACTCGACCCACTTCACGACCTCTAGATAATTTGGCAATATTCTCATGTTAATATCAAAGAACATAATGTTGTAATTGGCATATTGATCATGACTGTCTTCAGAATTGTGGCCTTTAAATACATGGATTATCATAGAAAGCATTTTAAGAATATGCAAGGTGTCTAAAATATTCCCAAACCTTTCTTTAATCAGTACTCTCCTTGTTAAATCACCCAACAAAAGGTGAATGCATGGTATCTTATAAATGTTTTCCTCCAAATAAACCTTTGCTTTTTATATACCTTGCTGAACTCAGACTATGCCAAGTGTAGCTCCTCCATTGCCTTCTGTTGTATTGTAGAAGCATCTAATCGAAGAGAAATTCCTTTTATATATTCATGGCTTGCTGATTGTGCTTTCCATGGTGACACCGAGACCATTATGTATTTCCTTTGGGTAGCAGTGCTATCATCAAGTAGATCTTTGCATGACTGTCACAGAAACAATGTCCTCTCTTCCAAGTGAAGCACAATCCATTATTACATCATTGTGCTTATGATTGTGATATGGTCTTTTCTTGTGCATAGACATTTTCTCTATAATCAATGACTCCTCCTTGTCTTTAGAAAGAAAACCCACAAAATCAAGCACCATTGTCTTTTGTGCATTGAAGTGGCACTCCAACCAAATCTATCATCATTTGATTCAACACTACCCCACTAATACTGTTGGTAGTTAAAGTAATTGTTCTTTGTGATTACAACTATACATTCCTCTCTTCATAATATTGACGTCATTTAATATTGTCATCCTTTTGATTGGATTACCCAGTGTATCATGATCTTGACTGTCCTCTACTCTCATAGGTTCTCATTCATGCTCAATGCATTATCCTCCACATTTGTAGATGAATACCGATTCCTCCACATTATTTCTCTCTATCAATGCATACTCGACTGTTCTTATTCATGAAAACCATCATGGAATCCTTGAAGGCCAAATTTTGAACCATGACTATGTTGATAGTGGAGTGTCTTTATTGATAAGGGCAAGCCTTCACTACAAAGGATACTGTCCCTTATTAACATAATCATGATTATGTAATGTTTTTCTTCAAGGGTTTCATGATAATTCCACTTGAGCAAATGGAAGCATGCTAGGGTCAACCCTTGTGGGAGCCCATTTCACTCCACATGCTATAATATCAAATGAAAATACTCCAGCAATGAGAATTTCACCTATACTTGCACAATGAACAAACATGCTAGATAATAACAGTAAAGCAAAAAAATTCCAATGATGCCTCACGATTTGATGATACTCCTATGCTTTCGCTTGATACTTATGATGTTGCCTATTTCAATGCCTTATGAGAATGAACTATGTATTTTTTGATATAGCATATTTAGAGAATATGGGTCTCGAGATCTAACATAATTTTCCTCATCTCATGCTGGCATTTCAAACAACAACAAAGCAACTTTTGGAGCAATCAAGCAGGAGGGGCTGGACAAGGATGCAACAATTCAACTTGGGGTTCATCATTCAGGAAATGACAAATCCTTACCCTTTTCATATGCTCTTTCTTTTACACTTCTTCAAATGCATAGTTTATATCTTATACTGTGTTGAAATAGTTATTCCCGCAACTTGTGTGGGACACCATACATTTGTAATTATCAATGAAAAACAATATTTATGCAAAACTTGTTCACTCTCTTCTCTTGTATACATTTTTATAATGGGATGTAATCTATTTGATAATACTTTTGTACATATGAATATAACTTATCAAAATTGAATGTATACCTTTCACCTTAATTTTGCAAACACAATCTAAACTCTACTTGATTGAGCTGGAAGCTAAAATAGGTAACAAGCATAAACAATAAAATTTTCATTAGCTTCATGATTAGAGGATTTATTGGTGTGTGCAGTGAAAATACTTAGTCTAAAATGCAGCACAAAATGAATGAAAAATGAAATGAATGCAATGAAAAGGGAACACAACACCTCAGATTAGGCCTATTTGAAACAAAACAAAACAACAATATAATAAAAAGAATGATTATACCTTTGCTTGTCTAGCTTGATGGAGTGGTTGTCCTTTGATGATGCTTTTGATGTGTGCTCCTTGATGACAAGCTTGCAATAATGGAGGTGGTTGAGTGATGGAAGATGGTAGGTGAGAATTGAAAATGGCTTTGAGTGTTGCAATAATGGCTAGAATGTTTTGAAGGCTTGAAGATAATAATGACTTGTATACTAAATCTAAAAATTCTAACCTCTTTAAGTTGAGGCCAAGGCCCTCCATTTAAAGAAAAATGGATGGCTGAGATTGATCCATGATGGACAAGATGAAGGGCTGTGGTGAGTTGAGGACTCACAAGCCCTCACATCTTTCCATGTGGAGGGTGAGATGGAAGAAGTACAAGGTGACATGGAAAAGGCCATGTGGTCCCAAGGTACTTGCAAGTACCTTGGGATTGAAGATGATTTTCTTAAAAAGGGATTCTTTGTACCCAAGTGGGTCTGAAAGTGACAAGTGAGGACTTTTAGAAGGTCCACTCTTGTCACCATGGGGATTGGAGAGGGCATTGGAGGAATAAAAGTGAATTCAAAATTCACAAGGTTGGAATAAACCCATGGATAAGACAAGGTCCTCCAAAAGGTGGTCCTTGTCCCATGTACTTTATGTGACCTATGAAAGGTCATGGGGAAGAGAACTACATGGGGTGAATAAGTATGAATTTTTAATTCACATGGGGAAGAGGTCAAACCTAATAAGGTAAGTACCATGAAAGGTTGACTTAAGGACATGCTAGAAAAGGTAAGTGACTAGGATTAAGGTTGTGCAAACAAGTGATTAGGCAAATTAATGAACATTAGAGGCAAGTGGCAAAAGTTGGAGGATGTGACACCTTCTAATCATGGATTAGGAATGTGCACATCCCTAATGATGGGATTAGGAGATGCATTTGGATTAAGAAAGAGTGATAAAGGATGTGACATTTGAGGGAGTAAATTAAATAAATAGAAATTATTTATTTAATTTATGGGATACAAAGGATAGATGATAAATTATTTAATTAAATTAAATACCTTAGAGATTTAGAAGACTTTAGGGGTATTAATCAAATAATGGAAATTTTATTTAACTAATGTGGATAAAAGGATATTTAGATGAAAAGGGTAAACTTGTCCAAATATAAGTGGTCAAATTTAGATGTATACAATTGGTAAAGGAATCACCATTATTTTCCTTTTTATCTTACATTTATTTTTGAGATGTCCCATTTGTCATAGTTTGAACACCTTAACTTACACTTACCAGACATTTTAGATCTTCCCTTGAACTTAGAACAATTCTTATAATTACTCTTATTGTCCTTATCACCCTTCTTGTCATTACATCTCTCCTTAGGTCTACCTTGGACATGCAATGCATCCTTTGATTCCTTTGGAGTCCTCATTTTCCTTGAAAGCAAAGTGAAAACAGAGGTATCCAATTTTAAATCATCTATAAAAGAATGATTGATTGTTAGAATTAATTTATCCCAATTTTTAGACAATGAACATGATAATAGAATTCATTTATCCTCCTCATCTATCTTAAAATCAATTGAATATAATTGATTAGATTAAGTATTTAAATATTCTACAATGGAGCCCCCACCCTTCATTTAAAGAGAATACAATTTTCTTTTTAGAAATAATTTATTAATAAATCTTTTGTTTGATATCTCTCCTATTCTATTCCAAAATTTATGTGAAATCAATTTGTTATAAATATCCATTAAAATAAAATAAGATTAACACCACCATATGGTGCCGCATGATTTTTATCATCTTTTATTTTTTTTTCATCTAACATATTTTGTTACACCTCGTGTGTTATTACCTATTTACTATTACCTTGTTTGGTAAATTGCATTAATATATGAGAATGTGTTTTATATATGAATCCTGATGGAAATATGACGAATGAATGTTTGATTCAATTTATGTTTTATAATGATTCTATTTATGAAATATATGTGATGCATATGAATGTATTGATTCGGCTAACTACTGTTATGATGTACTAAGCTGAATGTAGGAACATGTTCAAACCTTTGAAAGAACTTGGTCTAATAACCTTTAATTCATCCTTACTGAGCATTCACACACTCACACCCTAGTTGGTCTTAGTTGAGTCAAGTTAGTTCGGGTAAAGGGTAAGTGATCTTCAGTTTTGGTTGTGAATGTTTATATTGGTTGCGATCTTGTTTTATGAATATTTGGATTGAGGAATGTGATTAAGTCTTGATATCGAGTGGAATTTCTTCCTTGTGTGTTTATTGTTATGTCAACAAGATATATGCATAAAATGTATATATGTATGTGTCTACAGTAAACTCATACATGTGAGTGAATATGCAGATGAGTATACATAGGTAGACGTACCTACACATGCTCATGGATGGATTATCCATATGCACGAGAATACCGATTAGACTAAGGTGACATATATATATGTATGTATATATTCACTTCATATATATATCGATCGATGGGTATGAGAGTATGAATGATTTTATAAAGGTATTAAAATAATATTATGCATATTTATTATATAATATGTATAAAATAATATAGCTACATATACATTAATATATAATATATATATATATATATATATATATATATATATATATATATATATATCGTAATGTTATTTGATATATATTAATATATGTTTGATAATTGATAATTAATGTATTTGTTAACCATGTGAAATAAGTACATATATATATCAGGAAGGATATATAAATATACATATACATTAATATATATATATATATTAGGAAGGATATATAAATATATATATAGTATATAATTAATAATCATTTAAGATAGTTATAAAGCACAATACATAGGGCTATGAATAATGTTAGTGAAGCGCTTAAAATAAGCATAGGCGCATATATGGCATTGCCTTGGTAGTGCGCGACATAGTATAACCTACACATAAAGCAACAAAGGACCAAGTCAACTTTGAATATGAGGCACTATATAATTAATGCTGCTATGTATACGTTGCAATAAGAAGTAAATGCAGTTTAAGCAATGTAGAAACACTCTACCCGTGCTATCTTCAAGAGGCACCAATGCAGAAGTAAATGGAATGCATAAGAAGTCTTCTTACTTTGCATAAGTCTGATAAAGCAATATCTTAGCCTTGAGACTCAGTCAAAAGTAAACTTGGTAGAAATATGAGAAGGAATTCGATTTAGGAAACTTCTTAGAAGTTTTCTATTCATCTGACTCAAGAAAAGAGTCTTGTTGTCCCTTGAAACCAGTTGAATCAACCATTTGAATGGTGAGGACTATTATGCATTGCAAACTTGTAAGTTAGTTTGATGAGTCATTGCATGAGGATAGAAAGGTGGCAGAAATATTAACCTGTGTAACATGGCCATTGTTCTACCTAGTAAATCTACTAAGTTTTACCCACATGTAATTGTCTACGCATCTAATGTAAAGTGATACTTTTTTTTCTTTAATAATAAATGCATCATTTGAAATGTAACTTTATCCAAAATTTTCCATTGCATAATCAAAGAATCATTCCAATAATAAGTATGATTTAACTTTACATAAATATATTCAAGATAACGTTTCATATTATAATTTCCATATAGATGGATACATGATTACATACATTGCTTCAACAAGCTTACAAGAACTAGAAATACAAAACTAATACCGATGTCCCAACATTGGTGCATACATTTTGTAGAATAGGGTAAAATCAAGGTTAAGGTCATAAATCATAAAAAATAAAACCCTAACGCCCTAAACCAACAATGAAGCACAATCCAACATAGAAACATAAAACATAAAGCAATATTATCTATGCCATGGTTGATTCACCTCCATTGTCCTTATCCATCTTTCTTTATATGCTTGATTTCCCTCAGATTTGAGTATGCAACAATAGCCTAATGAAAATGATAGAAAGATGTTGAAGATTGTACAATTTGTCCCCTTAGATAGCAATAGTCAAGGTAGCATAAACTAGGTTAGTTGAAATGACAATGATAGGTCTCTTTTATAGAAAACTAAATTGGGATTAAGGGACGAGATTAAAAGCCAATAAGATATGATAATCAATGGCCAAACTTGAAAGATGTAGTATGAAATACGGTTAGGGCTAAATTAGGGCAAAGATAGGACTAGATTAAGGATGGGTGGTTGAGATTAAATTATAAAATAATTCAATCAAGGGTGGAAATTAAATGAGATGTAAAGAGATAAGAATGACACGGATAAAGAGTTTGGAACATAAAAAGAGGTTGTTGGAGAAAAATAATTATAATTTTTTTTAATTTAGGAGCGAAAGTGAATAATTAAATAAGAATGATTATTTAATTATAGAAGAAGAGGGAAAAGTTGACTTTTCAATTAAATAATGATTTAATTCAAAAAGTGGGTGAAAAGGACAAAATAGTAAGTCATTAAATAATGATTTAATTTAAAAAGTGGGAGAAAAGGACAAATTAATAAGTCATTAAATAAATAAAATTTATTTAATTTATAGAAAAAGAGGCCAATGAATAATTATATAATTAATAATAATTATTTAATTATAGTAGAAAATGATAATGATTAAATAAATAAGAATTTATTTAATTAAAGAGGAAAGGGGGCATTAGTGACGTAATTATATAAATAAAATTTATTTAATTAATCAAAAGAAGAAATAAAATAAAAGAGATGAATTAATTAAATAATTAGAATGATTTAATTAATAGAAGAATTATGACTTTAGACAATAATCAAATAATTAAAATTATCTAATTATTAAGAAAGAAAGGGGATTGATGAAGAAAATAGTGTTCACATGTGGAGGACAATTTTTAGTGTCTACACATTCTAGATGTCCCCTTTCCTTGGTGCATATCTTCTAGTTGTCCCCAATACTGGCATGTACATCTTCAATTCTTGAATCAGAAATACCAATGGTCCAAAATGTCCTCCTTCCAAATCTTGGCCGCCAACAGCATGAGGAGAAGCATCACTCAAGTAATTTTTTTTCCAACCATGGACTTACTACGGTCTCCCGCACATCTAGCAAAATTGGTAAGATGGCACTCCCTTCGATGAAGAGATTGGTTTGGTAATCTCATCCTTCAAATAACCTTTTTTGAGCATAGTGATGTGTCCTACAAATCTAGAGCTACCATAATGTATACTACTTCATATATGATTACCCCAACCTATAATGTAAATTGGATCACATAGTGAACTAATAGTGTAGACAGTGGCTACCTACACTACTTTGGCCAAAGATTCATCACTCAGTAACTTTGAGTGAGGTCATCTATTTCACCACATTTAATTGCTCAATTTGTATTGACCATTAGTATTCTATTCAAAAGCTATCTCCTTTCTCGTGGATTATCCTAACCCCAAGAATCACCTTCTCATTACCTCATATTTATACAATATTGCTTCTAAGTATCTTAAAGCCACTCTATCTTATGCTAAATACATATATTTTTGACTTATGTTATAACATTAAATGACTCTATTCCAAAAGTACAATCCCAACAATAAAAGACTCTATTCAAGAGTGTAATCTAAAAAATAAAAGGCTACTCAAAAAGTAGATTCTTGTCAATTAAATAACTTTATGTCAAGAGTTTAAAACAATCAATCAAGTAACAATTCCAACTTGATAGGGTAATCCCACCTATGGCTCCAACCAAATAGTAATTCACAAATTCAAGTGATCAACTTAATCACATAGGTTACTCTCAACCTTGGTTTACCCAAATGCCAGGATAAAATCTTAAACCATGCATAGGTTGACATACAACAAAAATGGTATTAATAACATAGTATCTTTGTCATATATTTGACCTTGATATAATAATCCTCTCTAGTTGACTCTAGTCGGTTATAACTATCAACCCCCACAAACATGCAAATCACATAAACTTTCTGTTATAATCATTCTTTACTTCTTATAGATATATTCAAGTTATCCTATTAAGCTTCTAGTTCATAATCAATTTTTCTTTCAATAAGGCAACATATTTACCCACACATTATTATATATTAGCATAATAAAAAAGTAGGTTATTCAACCCTATGATGACTATCAAAGTAATCATACTCAAATATAATTCCTAACCCTAGGAATAGATTACTCCTCTTCCTCCAAGGAGTATGAATTACCATTATGGTTTGCTAAAAAACCTAATGATTCCAAAGTAGCACTTCGACATACTATCATTTCTCATTCTACATGATTTATGTAGCATATATATAGCCTCAACCACCTAGCTTAGTTTTAAATACAATATAACCACATTGTTCCATATAATACCTATGTATGTGCTAATCAAAGAGGGTTTCATCTATCAAAATCTCAACCAAGTATCATACAATCTCAAACAAGCATTGGTAACACTCTTTTCACAATCATGACAAACATAAACAAATAACCTAATATATGAAAGAGTAGAGTTATAGAAATCAGCATGCCTGGACTTTAGCTCCCATGAACACATTGATTTCCCAAGTTTCACTTCTAGAAAAGTATGTTTGCTCATTCTAAGATCAATCCTATTGCCAAAATATCCTCTATCCAAGAACTCTCAACAATTGCAACTTCACCAAAATAATTCTCACTCACTAGCAAAGCTCTCTAAACTCTTTTGCACAAAAAATGCAGCAAAATAAAAAAGAAAATCTGATTGATCTGTAATAATTGGTAGAATGAGAACCTCTATTTATATTAATTTGTGAGCAATCAAAGGCTAAAAACAAGTCAGTATTTCTGCCACCTTTCTAACCTAATGCAACGACTCACCAAGTTAACTCACAAGTTTGCAACACACCACAATCCTCACCATTTAAATGCCCGATTCGACTTGATATATGGGATATCAAGCTCAAGAAAAGTTTCCTAATTCAAATTCCTTTGCAAAATGCTGCCAAGTTTGCACTTGACTGAGTCTTAATGCTATTTACAAACTTATGCATATTTTGAAGACCTCTTATGCATTCCAAACACTTGCAAATATGCCACCACCTTCATATGTTGGCACCCATAAATATAGCACGGGTTTGACATATTCAAAAGGCTTCTAAATAGTATTAACTTCCTTCTAAAACGTTTACACAACAATAATAACTCTCACGTGCTTGTTCTTTATTTTAACTTGGTCTTATCAAACTATATGCATTGGCTTATTTGCTGACCATGCCTTTATCTTATGCACCATATGTTATATGTGCTTTTCTTCACAATATTAACAATAATAATCAGTGCTATGTTATGTGCTTGAGAATTATAACAATAGCTTTTATTCATATATATATTATATATACACATATTTATCTATCAAAGTATATATGTATATATTTATATATCATTATATATATATATTCATTTCAGAAAGTTTACCAAATACATTTTATTAACAAACATATTTATATAATATACAAATATGAAGAATAATATTACACACACACACATATATATATACGATTATATATAAATATATATATGTTACTATATCAACTTACACACACACACACACATCATAACTCCATTTCAATATCTTTATAAAATACTTATACATACAATTCCATTGATCGATATATATACATGAAATGTATATATACATATATATATTTATATATATATATATATATATAAATGTCATTTTAGTCCAATTGGTATTCCCATGCATATGAGTAATCCATCCATGAGCATGCATAAGTACATCTACCTACGTATACTCATGCACGTATTTACTCACATGTATGAGTTTACCATAACATGTACATATATACACATATATACATTAAATGTGTATATCTCGTTAATATAAAGTAAACACTCAAGGAAGGAATTCAACACAAATTCAAGACTTCATCTCATCCCTCATCCCAAATGATCATAAAACAAGATTGCAAATCAACATAGACATTCATAATCAAACAAAAGATCACTTACCCATTACCCAAATTGACTTGAATTAACTAAGATCAACTAGGGTGTGAGTGTGTGAATGCTTAGTAAGGCTGAATTAAAGGTTACTAGACCAAGTTTTTCTCCTGAGTGATACTCCCCCTCTCTTTCAGAGGTTCAAACCTATTCTTGTATTCAACTTAGCACATCATAATTGTTAGAATTGACTATGGCTGCTAAGATCTTGAGACCAAATGGAAAGAACAAGAAGAGAGAATAATGTGACAAGAATAAATTGTATTCTCATCAATATGATTCAATGATATGAGATGATTGTGATACAAATGAGAGAGACCCCTTGGTTATATAGCCAAGGTGAGAACATAGAAGGGCATAAGATTATGACAAGTGTCATAATTTTATGACATGAGACAACTATGAAAAGCTATCACTCCACCTAAAGTGGAAAAGTGCTAATGTGATAATCACCACAAATGGTGGATCACCCACAAAAGGTGGAGAGGTAATCACATGATATGTCCACAAAAGGTGGAGGTGATAAAGTAATAACATGATAAGTCCACCAAAAGTGGAAAAGCTCCAACTACCTCCTATGTGGTCCCTAAGTAAACTTAACTAAGGTGTAATTATGACTTAGGACAAGGTACAACACATTTAATTACACCAACACGCCCCCTTAAGTGCAACTTAGGGAGAATGTACACAAAAGAAAATAATGCAAGATGGGTCCTGACAACTAGGCCATGTTAGGTACCCATGTACAAATGCAAATAAATCTCTCACAAATGGAGAAAAGGAGAAAACCTAGTGGGACAAAATTTCTCCCCAAAAGAGAGATGAAATACAATAATGATATCCATCATAAATCCAATCAATCTCCATCCACACAAAGGATGAAAAGAGAGACCATTCAACCCCCCATAATGAGATAACGTGCTGCAAGAGAAGCACTAGAAGTACACTTTGGAGTAACACTGGAATCCTTACTTTGGCAAGCAAAGAAAGATACTTCTGTTTACTACTGAAACCATATGTGAGTCACTGATTGACTCAAGGTGGAATCATGATAAAGCAACAACAGACCCGATGCTAAGGAACATTAGAAAAATCACAAACTGACACATCTCTAGAATCTATGAAGCAACGGTTGATTGAGATGATCTGGAATTGAACTGAAATGCAAAGAAAATGCAAACCTAGTGCACACAAAAAAGGAAATAGTGCATGCACTAATGAATGTTCACATTTGCCTCCTTGATGAAAAATAATCTCAAATTTGTGTAGATGACAAAATCTGAAAAAATGGTCTACACCACTATGAAGTGATCGAAACTAGCTTTTCGTCAATATCTCGTTTGCCAAAAATGGACACTGTGGCCAAAAGTTATGAATTTTTCAAAAAAGTTGAATTTAGCCTGCAGGAAATGGGTTTTCTAGCAAAAAATGTTTATTTCTATTTTGATTTTTGAAAAATCTACTCACTTTTTGTAGACAAAAATAGAAACCCAGAAATATTTTGATACTAAAAAGAAAACTCAGAAATTGGTTTTTGATCCAACAAGCAAAAGATGATTTTTTTTTTTTTTTTTAACCTTCAGCCAGGAGAAAAATGATGCGCGACGCTTTTTGGACAACAATTTTCTCCAGATCTGTGCAAGATATGCAAAATCTAAAAGATACTCAGTTCAGATTTCGAACCTGGCTACAAAACCCATAAATCGTTTTTTCCTGCAAATGAGTGAAAGATGGATTTTTGAAGCACAAATGATGACGGATCCAATAAAAAATGGCTTGCAACAAACCCTTATTTGCCAAAAATGCAAATGGTGATTAAATTGAGTGAAACAAAAACCAAATCTGACTTTCTCAAGCATCTTGGACGCAATGGTGAACTCAGATTTGCACCAACAAGCTCTGATATGAACCTGCAATAAAGAGCCAAAAATAGAACCTCCCCAAATCTGGTATCTCTCTTCAGAAAAAAGACTCTCCAATGACACCCAAAGCGCTTTGATACCATGTTAGAATTGGCTATGGCTGCCAAGATCTTGAGACCAAATGGAAAGCACAAGAAGAGAGAATAATGTGACAAGAATAAATTGTATTCTCATCAATATGATCCAATGATATGAGATGATTGTGATACAAATGAGAGAGACCCCTTGGTTATATAGTTAAGGTGAGAACATAGAAGGGAATAAGATTATGACAAGTGTCGTAATATTATGATATGAAACAACTATGAAAAACTATCACTCCACTTAAAGTGGAAAAGTGATAATGTGATAATCACCACAAATGGTGGATCACCCGCAAAAGGTGGAGAGGTAATCACATGATATGTGCACGAAAGGTGGAGGTGATAAAGTAATAACATGATAAATCCACCAAAAGTGGAAAAGCTCCAACTACCTCCTATGTGGTCCCTAAGTAAACTTAACTAAGGTGTAATTATGACCTAGGACAAGGTACAACATATTTAATTACACCAAAAATAACAATAGTTAGCCATTCACATAAGATCCATTAACACCATAAATCATTTGCATCATCAAAGGATTCATATTGCAATGCATAATTACTCATCGCATTTCCTATAAGTATAGAACATAATCATACCTTCAAAAGTAATAACATCTTAATGCATATTCAATATTTCATTCTCCTATTGAACATATTAAAGTTCACGATCTACATTTATCATCATATTTACTTACAAGGTAAAAGTAACCTGGTAAGTAAGAGATGGGGTGTAACATACTTCCCCCCTTGTGAATCATCACCCACGATGATTTGAAGCACTAAACATATAGATAAAGTCTAATAAAGGTTTTACTTTCTATTTTCCAAATCATGCAGGAAATAAGTATTTTCCCATCTAATCTTCCCTCATAGCACGACCCCTTGCATTCTCATCCTTCTTGGACCTTAAACTGAGTAACTGTGCTAACGTATGAGAAATACTTGTGCGCTTCATGAATACCTTCCCTTTAAAGAACTATATATCATAATTATATTAGCTCATATGTACATCATAATTACAATAGTAACTGTAGCCTACATGACACCTATACCATAGTGACTGGAAAACACGTTCTCATTGGCTAATACAATTATCTTTAGTGTAACCCAAATAAAAAAGAAATATCCGTATATTACACACTACACCGTGGGTCTCATCCTTCCATTTGGTATTTACACCATTAGACAACTCAGAAGCCGAGACTGTCCATCACTGATACAACCATTTACCTTAAGCATAAAAATATTGCTTCATAATTTAAGCTTCGTATCAACAAAGTTTTTGTAAGGTCACTCAGTCAACTCCCCATAATACATGTAAGGATTTTCTAACATGTGGCAATAGTGCACCTCACGACATAAAATTCATATGGGTTATAGTAGATTCACTTGTTAATTATAATTTATTTTATCTACATTGTGATAATATTCTAATTGTTATAAATGAATGATATTGGAGCAAGTCGCGATTAAGCTTAATGGCACTTTTGGTGTTTGATATCGTATGGAATTTGTGGATATTAAATCTAAGTCATATGACAATCCTGTTGAAAATTGAGGACTTTTCTTAGCTTAATACTTTGTAAATATTTAATATTGCTGATCTAAATATGCTTTTCCTTTGTTACAGATTCATTGTGGGTGATTATCCGATTAATCCATTTTACAATTTGCAGAATGTAGACATAAGTTGATAGAAGAAGTAGATAGGATATTAGAAATATCAAACAAGCATATAACATGGAGAAACCCTTTCGGGAAAAAACTCCACCAAGAATTAATCTATTATTCAATATTTGAAGTAGATTACAATAGCTCCAATTCTTGCTTGAGAATTCCTCTTTTGCCTTCACCAAAACTTCTTCACAACCTGCAATAAAACTGATAATAACTCTCTTCAACTTGATTGAGATAAATAGGCCTTGATCAACTTTGTAAACCCAAATTGAGTTACAATTACAATGCTCAAGCCCTATCCCTAAAAGGTATGCATATCTCTTGCAAGTAGAGTTATGCTGTGAAAAACAATGTCAAATCCCCATCTTCATGCATTTGGGCGTCCCAAACTGAAGTGCCAACTCAACCTTTATTTTGTAAATATCTTCAAGGCTTCATCCTCAAAGTAGGTGCCCAAAAGAGGGCCCACTTAACTCAGCCTTTTGAAATATCTCAACATGCAAAGGAGTTAATTCCAAGAAGCCAACTTGGGCGCCCAAGTTGGGTCTAAGTCATTTCTTGTTAACTGAAACATTTCTTAACACCATACATGCAAAACAATGTGCATGCATGATCCTCCATTTGTTAACTGAATGTATCAACTTGTTATCTGTCCATGCAACTCAAGTCAACTGAGATTAAAAATAACATGCAACTGAAGATAACTGAAACATAACATAACTGAACTGAATTGAACTGAACTGAAATTCAACTGAATTGAACTGAACTGAACTGAACTTCAAGTGAACTTCAACTAAACTGAATTGAACTTCAATCCCTATTTTATAGGTACTCAACATGCATAAATCAAAATCTCTATTTTGTAGGAACCTAGGATGCATTTATGAAGTGTACTCAATTCACCAACTAGTTAACTGAACCAAGGTGGATCCCACTTCCCAAGTGTGCACCCATGTGCTCCTATTTTGTTGGAGCTCACTCTAAGGCATCCCCACATGCTCCTATTATTTAGGAATAACTATAAATGCCATATTAAATGTTTATTTCATTCCAAATTAATCTCTTCCTAATCCTAGAGTTGTGAAACCCATTCCAAGGACTAAGGAGATACATGAAATAAGTTAAGAATGCAATTAAATGGCATCCTATTCCCAACAAATCCTTATAACGTGAAGCTCCCTTGCATATTGATGACTCCTTGCACATCACTCATTTATATGTTGTCAAAATGGGTGTGCTAATAAGACGTTAGGTTTATTTAGTAATAGGTACTAGTGAAATAGTGGAGAGGGGGAGACCTCATTACCTTATAGATTCAATTGAGTCATAATACTATGTCTAAACATTAGTATTGCTAATAATTAAAGGTGGTATGATAAATTCTTGTGATAAATATATTTATCTATAATCTTAGTGAAATTTGCAAGGTAAACATAGATGAAGGAATCATGAGTTTACTTATATCACTATTATTATTAATTTTCAAGTGTGTGGAATGAATGCATTTTTACTTATAATGTCAACTAATTGGGTTTACCTCTATTGGTGATTAGAGATTTATTTGATTGAGGATTGTACAAGCATTAACTTTAGTCTTAGGTGTGATATTACATTAAAATGATAGGATAAAATATTAAGTATTAAGAAAGTTAGTTTATAATTATTCCTTAGGGATCCATATATTATGAAGATTAGTTTCATGGGACCAAGAGAGTGAGGACGTATGTTAAGTCTGGTTAGTTTCATGAAACAATTAAAATAATAACCATGAATTATACAACTATGAAGCCTTAGCTATGGCATGCAAGTGTTAAAAAAGAACAATAAAGAGGAAATGCTAGTTAAATGATCAAAATTATTATGATATTTAGTATTAAATATTATAATTATTAATTAAGAATGTACCAGTCAGATTTGTATGAGTATTGTTATCACTAGTCAGTTATCTCACAAAGAATAAATTGTTAATCATTAGTATAATATTTATTTGTTTAATGGAAGGACATTTGTTACAAGAGGTAGTCCAAATTAATCAATGGTTTGCAAAATATGGAATGATTGGTAATAATTATTGTAGACACCTAGAAATTATCACTAAGCCTGTGAATTTATTAAAACCCCCCTTTTCATCTTTGATAATTAAATAATTACGTAATGTCATAAATTCTTCTATTAATTAAATAATATAAATTATTTAATTAATTCATTTTAGCCTTTTCTGACACAAATAAATTAAATTCTATTTAATTTTAATACTTATTTTCCTCACTTTTTGAATTAAATTTCTATTTAATCAAAAAGTTAACTCGCTTTTTTCCTATTGCAATGAGATAATGTTTCCATTATTTCAAAATTCACTTTCCTCTTCGAACTGATTGATTTTGTCAAAAAATCAGTTAATTTCCTCTTTCTCCTTCACTTTCGATCTTATCTCATCTCGTCTTGTCTAATTTCGGTCATTGATCAAATTAATGTCTTTTCAATCTTGATCATCCATTTTCCAGTTGGCTCTCTATAAATAGCGTTGCTATTTATCATTTTGATCATTTGGAGAAAATCTTGAATAGGCTATCGTGTTGTTGAGATAATTAAATTCTTCAATATTTTGCTGGTCTTAGGCATAGGCTATAGTTGCACTTCAAATCTGAGGGCAATTATATTATTTACAACAAGGTGAAGAAAAGCAATAGAGGTCAATCAATGGAGGTTTGAAGACTAAGTGACTTTGTTCCATGTTTTTATGCTTCTTGCTTTCTTTGTTCTCTATTGTTGATTAGGGTTTGGTTTATATTCTATTTGCAATTAATCTAAAAATTCTACCCTGATAGAGATGGTGAACCTGACATGAACGTTTGCATATCGTGGATATATGTTTTTGTCTGATAAAAGTTTGAAGTTTTTTTTGTAGAATTCTGATTTTGGAAACGATACTCCTTTTATTTTGAAGTGTATTATAAGATATTGATGGAGAGCAGCCTCTGATCATGGATCACTTCTTTCATGCACCCCTTATCCATGGCTTTGATTTATACTTAAACAGCCACACGAATATTGATATTTGTTTTTCCTCCTATGTCTTCAAATCAGCTATGCCATTTTAAATTATCCCTCTCTTTGAACCTCAAATAGCTTGAATTGGCCTTAACGAGGCTTAATTAGGTCTCAGCACTAAATATCTCCCATCCCTATAGCCGCTAGGGTTGATACTTTTATTCGGTCTTCACCTTCCAAGTGCAATCTTTTTTTGTCATCTTCTCTTGTTCACAGGCTTCTTTAGCTAGCCGTTTCTCTCGAAACTTCACTGATTCAAAATCATCATACAACTCTGCATCAAATTGCTACCGATCTATCAATCCATTCATGGTATTGAACTCACCTTTAGTAATCTCCTCTATGCTAAATTCGATGATAGGAAATTCAGCAATAGACTTCGCAGAATCAAGCACATTTTCCACAAGTTCGCGCATATTCGTGTAAAGACTCTCGCCCAGGTTATCAAACCCTACAATATTTTTTATTTTCTGCGAAGAACTCTACTAGGGACTTTTGTTCAAGGGCGATTTCTTTAACGGTGGTTTTGAAGCTTTGATATGCGTTTTGAGTTTTAATAAAGCATTTTGAGTTTTGATAAAGGTCTTATTTGATAGGAAAAGTGCTTTGAGTTTTGATTGGCTTTAACCCTTTTCCAAAGCTCTTATTTCAGCATAGGTAGCAGGCATTCCCTTGTCTTTGACTGCACACAATCAACAATGAAATGGCACAACGATCTTGTATTGAATTCGCAGCTTACAATTTTTCTCTGTAATCGTCCAAATCTCAGTCAATTACAGATTTAAATCAGTGCGTTTGAACTTCAATCCCTCCACATAACGACAGTATTTTTTTTGGTTTTTGACAATAGTGATTTTAGTTGGTTTCAGTAATTTGGTTTTGTTTCCTTTTTGAAGTCGATAGAGGTGCCTTTTTTCTTTTTGGATAAATTAAATTTAGTTTTAATTTAGATTAAATTTTAGAATAATTAGCATAAGTTAATTTTTGGTTTATTTTAGTTAATTTGTGTTGGTTAGTTTTGGAATAATTTAGAATTTGTTTTGTGAGATTAATTAATTCTTGTTAATTAGATTTAGATTTAGATTTTTTTTTTAAAATTTAGCTTAGATTTAGGATTTTAATTTTTCTAATTTAGTTAAACTTTAGATTTTGATTTATTTTAGTTAGATTTAGATTTAATTTAGATTAGATTTCGATTTAGGTTAGATTTAGATTTTTAATTTAATTTTGATTTATATTTAGATTTTATATTTTTTTAAATTAGTTTAGATTTAAAATTTTACTTTAGATTAATTAGATATTTTTAGATTAAATCAATTTTGTTTATTAATTAGTTAGATTAAATGACAATTTTCTTTTTGGTTTAGTTTTTTTAATTTTGGAATTGATTTTGTTGAATAGTCTTTTTTGTAGGTTCACATGTTAAAGACCCAGGCTGAAAAAACTTAAACTTTCACTTTGTTGAAAACTTGCAAATCAAAAAAATACTAATGATATTTGGTGCAGAACGTTTCTCGAAGACTTGATTTATTTTTAAACCGACTATCTTTTAGTATAAAAAACACTTTGTTTGGTGCTTAAAATGAACATATGTTTTCTATGTTTGGTACACTTGTGCATGTGTTGATTGGACCTACTACTAACACACACTATCCTCTCCCCTAGCTTTCGTGGTCCAGGGTGCAAGAGAAAAGTGTTAGTGACGCTCAAGTTTTCTTTTTAGAGGGGCTTGCCTCGCAAGAGGGAACAACTCTAACCAATTTTTCGCTTGGGCCGGTATATAAAAGGATAAGACTAAATCGTCAAGTCCTCACGGTGGTCTTTTCCCTTGCCATACAGCGTGACTTGAAAAATGGTACCTACTGTAAAATGTATAAGAGCCCCTAGTAGAGTGATTAAAGCCTTAAGTGGCTTGTTGGACGCTTGCGAGAAGCCGTCCCTGAGTATTCACTAAGAACCAACTGTTTTAGTAGCCCAAAATCCTTCTATTTGCTAGTGCAGAAGGTCAGACCTTTGAAGACGTCCCACGTCCCTCAGTTCAAAGTTGAGATGGAAATTTTCTTGAGATCTTTGGGTCTTTGGGATTTTGAAGTTTGGTGCACTCGAGAAGTGAGTCCCGTGGAGGGGAGCTAGTGCCACCAAACTTCTAAGCTATCCGCTTTGAATAAGTGCGACTCGAGAAATCCAAGTGGGATTCCAACAAATATTATCTTGACCATCCTAGGATTGTACTTGAATGTGCTTTATCTCAATTGCAACAAAAAAACAAACATTTTGTTTTATGTGTGTGTCTTTCAAACAAACAAGCAAACAAACCTTACACCTAAAAATTACAACACTTCACAATTTCAGACCAAGCATCATTTTTGAATAACATAGTCAAAATCAGGTCAAACTCTTGCCAAAATCAGATTCAAACCTTTGAGATCCATTTTCAGACCAACTTCTTGCTGTGATTCTTGTTTAAAACTATAAACTTGCTCAATTCACCTTGCATTTCATCATTCTATTATTAGGTCACCATTTTAGGTACCTTAGCATCCTCATTACTTACATATCCCAACATCACATTAGGATACCTTTTTTTTAGACTTTTAGGCTCGACACCTTGTGGATTTTAGGATAAAATAACTCTCTATACCTTGGTACAAATCATTGCTTCAACAAAAGATTATCATTTGACCAAATCACTTTTTAACTTCGTCCTTTGTCATTTTGGTGATAATTTCCTACTCAAAAGTCTAGTTGGGAAAATCACCTTGTCACTCTTTTCACTTGTCCTAAAAAAGGGCCATTTGACAATCCTAGTTGAAACATTGGTTTACCCTTGGTTAGTTAGCGATCCTGTTCTTACATCTTTCAAAAGTGTTTAACCCCTCAAGTTTAATATAGCTATCCATCACCTCTTAGTCATTTGCATCCTTCATACTACAACATAACATCCAACATTATCATTATCACTTTTAGTCTTGTTGCATACATTAGACATATTTTATCCTCAAAATACCAAAAATACCAAGAAAATAGTTGCATTATCTTGAGGCATACCTTATTTCAAAAAAATACCAAAAACATAGTCTTAGTCTCATACTTTCCACCTTCATTTGGAGCAAGTTTTATATGGTTGAAACTAGATTGCAAAAGAAACATCGAGCAATTGATGGATATTTTTCATGACGATGATGACCTTTATAACCACACAAGCAACTTAAACTTTGGTACCTCTTCTAGTGAACCACCCAAGACATCTACCAATCCTTTTGAAAAATTTCTCATAAGAGACCCACATGGACAAGTAGTTATAGAGGAAGTTGAAGCAGCTGCCCAAGACCCATAGGTTGCATCACTTATAGATGAGATAGTGCTATTGGACCCCCAAAGGTTCTTGGACAAAATTTTGCATAGTGGTGCTAAATTACCTCAGGGATTCGACGTAAACACACTTCAAGTAGAACCCACCCCAAACCAACAAAACCAAGGACTTAACATGTCTGCATATAGTGGTTCCAAGACCCCACAAAAAAAATGCTTCTATGCAACAAGCGGCTCCAACTCAAACTTCCTCCTCGATTCCTACACCCTTATTTGGAACACAACCAATAACACAATCAGGGACACAATCGATAACACAACCAATGACACAGTCCCTAACACAATCCATGTCACAACCTCTTGGTTCTACAACTAATCCATTTAACACGATAAACATATCTTCAAATCCATTTGGAGCATCAAGTGCCACAAACTCCAAATTGTCAAATTCATTTGGAACATCTAGGGCCTTGAACACCACATTATCAAATATTTTTGGCACAAATAAAATGACTAGAGCTTATATTCAAGGAACTAACACAAACAACATTGTGCCACAAGATCCTAGTATAAAGGTTCCCCAACAAGTAAATACACAAGGTTCCTTCCAAGTCAATAGCCAGTATACACAAGGTCCAAACACTAATAATCCTCTCCAAATGCAATCCAATACCAACACCTCATATATTCCAAATCATACCACACACATCCCTCAAATACAAGTTCCAATTCCAAATCAAACATTCATGCCAAAAATCCAAATTACAAACACAACTCAAACATCCATACCTCATATCAACACCAACATACCATCCCACACAAATGTTGAATCACAAAACACAAGTTTAGGACCTTACCAAAATGAAATTGTAAACATTATAGGCACAACCCTCACACCATACAATGTCCTAACCAATCAAATGTTGGCCTTGCAGAAGCAAGTAGAAACCATGACATTGTCAAACAAGAAGACATACTCTGTCCAAGAGTTATGCCCTTACCCATTTGATAAGAAATTATACATGCTTCCTCTTCCTCCAAATTGTGTCATGCCAACTTTACCTAAATATAAATGAAGAGGAAACCCCATTGAGCATGTGAGGGAATTTCATACGACCTTGATTAAAATTTCTTCGAAACAAACATACTTAATGAGACTATTTCCTAGAAGTCTCATAGGACATGCTTTAGATTGGTTCGCCCACCTACCGGAAAGCATACGATCATGGGACAAACTTGTCGACAAATTTATCACCCAATTTTCCTTCAATATAAAAAACTAAATCACTATTGCTACCCTATGTCAAACAAAATAAGAAGAGGGTGAATCTTTCATAACATTCTTCCAGAGACGAAAAAGTTTAGCTAGTTGCCATCTTGTTGAAATTATTGAGAAACAAAAAATTATAATGTTCATGCAAAACCTGAACACAAAATTAAAGTATGCCTTGGAAACCCATTGTTGTTCCACATTTTCTAACCTCGTTGAAAAAGGGGCCATCCTTGAGAAAACCCTTATCGCTAAAGGGGAACTTAAAACTTATATACCAAAACACAAAATGCCCAACGAACATTAAATGATAAAAACAAGTTTTGGTCATGTAACAAGAATTTAACAAATGATGGAGTCGTAGACGCAAAAGATGTGAATATAATAGGTCCCACATTGACTCTCAAAGCACCCAACATGAAAAATAACACATCATATGTCCCCAACCAAGCAACTAACATGATACAAAACAATCAAGAATGGGGACCTCCAAGACAACCAAGTCAATACCTACAAAGACAATACACTCCTTTACCATAACCAATTGAATATGTCCTAAAGAATATAGTAAAATAAAATGTTATACAACTCCAAGAGCCCAAACCATATGATCCAGGATAATTCAAACCCTCTTGGTGGGATGACAATTCCTTTTGTGAATACCACCGCATCAAAGGGAATAAGACCTCATCATGCCGTTAGTTGAAGAACATGATTCAATAACTAATTGAAAACGGTACCATAGAGGTTGAGGAACAAAAACTAAATTCCAATAAAGACCATATGATTTTCAAGAATCCATTGCAAGACCATGGTTCAGGAAAACCCTCCAGTTTGGGTCAAAGGACAGAAAACCATGCCAATTATACCAATGCCTCTTTTGACTACAAAATTATTAACCACCTCCAAGCTGTTGATGATCATGTTAACACAATCACCATTAAGAAGCAACCTGAATGCATCATCACTACCCGCAGGGATAAGGTTACCATATCCTGTCCTTCTCCAAAGTAGCCACAATCTAAAGTCCAATACAATCTTGTTGACCAATTGGGAAAGACACCTGCACATATTTCCATCCTTGAGCTATTTTCCATATCACCGAAACACAAAGATATCCTCGATAAGGCTCCAAAAAAAACATCTGTCGCTATTGACTTGGATGTCAACCAATTTAAAGCCATGATTAGATATTTGGCCAAATCCCACCATGTCTTTTTTTTTTGACAAATATTACTCTACATCCAAGTCAAACCATAACGACCCATTACACCTTGAGGTATTTATCAATAAGCACAAGATCAAATGAGTCCTAGTAGATGGCAGAGCGGGATTGAACATTTTCACTTTAAAACTAGTGAAGGAATTGGGCCTCTTTGAAACATGTGTGGATACAACTAAGAGCATTGCCATCAAAGCCTATGATGATGAAGAATGTTCTTCTAAGGGCGTTATCACACTTCCTATCAAGGCTGGACTTGTAGTACTAGATACCACATTCCAAGTCTTGGATCTTGAACTACCATATAATATGATCCTCGACCGACCATGGATTCATGCCATGAAATCCGTTCCATCAATGTCTGAAGTTTCCTTACAATGACACCGAAATCACAATCGTTGGCAATCCTAATCCCTGTCAATATTGTACCAATTTGAGGGAGGTCCCTGAATAGAAAGTGCCTATAAACCATGAAGCTACAATGTCCACTCCATCCAATTACGTTGATCCATCCACTTTGACTAAATCTTCCACGTCCGCCATTCCATCCGTTGATCCCAAGATTCAAATCTAGGAAAAGGGGTGTGGGGAGTATCATATGAACACTTCCTACTACATCACTAAGTTACCAAAGTCACTACAATCCTATTGCAGGCCGGTCTATAAGATGGAACCTAAATTTTTCATTAAAATTCCTCCCGCCACCACCTTCACAAACTGGGGAGAGTTAAACAAAGCAGACATTGATGATATTTCAGATTGGATTTATAAAGATGAGGAAGATCTGCAACTACTACCGACAAAACAATATGGTAAGGCTTTGAGCTCATGAAACAAAAGGGTTATGATGGAATCTGTGGACTTGGCATACATAAAAATGGAATGAGAGAACCCTTGATGCCTCTTAAATGACCAAAGAACTTGGGGCTAGGGTTTGTACCAATTAGGATTGGCGCTTCAAGTAATAAGTTACTTTCAAATAAGGATTTAAGTGCTTCAAAAGATGTTGAGACATCTGAAAATCTTACCAACATATATTATAGTGACACCAAATCTAATGAATATAAGTGGGATTCTTGTACCACCAGTGACTATGAGCTTGACCATGTCTTTCATGAGTCTAATACAACCCGTCTATCCTTTACAAACCTCATGGATATTAATATCTGCATCAAATCCTTTTGGGACCTTGATAATACATCCATATTTACCCTATCTACTTCTTCCCCATCCTTCAGTAAAACCGATGATGGCATTTCCCTCGTTCACCCACAATTGGTCAATTGGGACCAACAATATCTACCCACCTTAGACATATTTGAAAATGATGAAGCCATCGTTGAATTCATGGGACTGTGAGAAGGCATACCTCATGGGAACCATAAGGCCGGTTTCACTATAGATCTTGACACTGTAGCATATTTCGGTGAGACTGTCCCACCCTATAGTCACAAAAATGACAAAAATAAAATTAAAAATGAAAGGTCTTTAGGTGAAAACCGCAAGGCACCTTTTGACCAATAAAAAGTAAAAATAAAGGATGTATCCAAGGACGAAATTTTTATCTAAGGCACCCGAGGATGGAGGGTTGGAATTTCTCCCTATTAACCAAGATAGATCCCTGATGCTAATCAAAGAAGTAATGAAAGTCAATATAAGTACAACAGAGAATCCTAAGATTGTTCTCTTTGCAACATCCTTGACAAAAGAAGAAAAAACCTGAATTTCAAGACTTTTTCATAGAACGACAAGTCAATTTTGCATGGTCTTATGTTGATATGCTTGGGTTGGACCCTTCATTGGTCCTGCATCATTTACCATTGCTTCCAAATGCAAATCTTGTCAAACAAAATCTTAGAAAAATGCATCCTCAAATAGCTTTACTAGTCAAAGATGAACTCAAGAAATTATTGGATGCTGGTTTCATAAGACCTATTGACTATGTAGACTGGATCTCAAACCTTGTACTAGTGAACAAACCGAATGGAAAAATCCATATCTGCACAAATTTCTATGACTTGAACAAAGCCTGTCCGAAGGACGACTTCCCACTTCCTAATATAGACATCATAGTAGATCTAACACCAGGTTACGAGATGTTGTCCCTCATGGATGGATTCTTGGGGTATAATCAAATAGGCATCGCTCCTGAAGATCAGAATAAGATGACATTCACTTGCCTACGAGGTACATACTGTTGGAATGTCATGGCCTTCGGATTTAAAAATGTAGGTACAACCTATCAAAGAGCTATGACCACCATATTTCATGATCTCATGCACACATTGATGGAAGACTATGTTGATGACCTTTTGGAGGAATCCTTGACACATGGTGATCATTTGAGAGTCCTTGAATTTTTTTTAAAAAGGCTTGAAGAATATAAGGTCCCTTTAAATCCTAACAAATGTGTCTTTGGCGTGACATCGAGAAAGCCGTTAGGATAAATAGTTTCTCATAGACACATTGAAGTGGACCCAAAAAAAGTGAAAGCTATATTAGATATGCCTCCCCCAACAGGAATCAGTCAACTCAGAACATTGCAAGGCTGAATTTAGTCCATCAGATGTTTCATTGCACAACTTGTAGATAAATGTCATCCTTTTTAGTATTTGTTACACAAGGGGGTTTATTTTATATGGACAAACAAGTGTGAGGAAATATTTCAATAGATTAAAGAGTACCTCTTGACTCCTCCTATTTTGATGCCACCAATATATAGTAAGCCCCTAATATTTTACATACTAGCTACCACTTCCACATTGGGGGGCATTACTTACACAAAATGATCATGACGCAAAAGAATGGGCAATCTAGTACATTAGCCGCACATAGGTTGGGTATGAACTCAACTATAGTCCTATTGAACCTGCTTGTCTTGCTGTGGTCTTCACCACTCATAAACTAAGAAATTACATGCTAAATCATTAGACAAGGCTAGTGGCTAAGATAGATCCTCTCAAATACCTATTGAGTAAGGAAACATTTACAGGATGGTTGGCTAAGTGGGTCATGATACTCAGTGAGTATGACATACAATATGTGAAACAAAAAATCAATAAAAGAATAGGTTATCACAGACCAAATTGCTGATGCACCCACAGAAGCTGACCACCCTTTGATTTATGATTTCGTAAATGAATCAATATTTGCACTAGACACTGGCACAACATGGAAGTTATCCTTTGATGGCTCATACACTAGTCACAAATTAGGTGCAAGAATACTATTCATCACCCCTCAAGGTGATACTATTCCTAAATCCTTTTGAATAGCCTTCTTATGTACAAACAACATTGTAGAATATGAGGCCTTAATAATAGGATTGCACATGGCTATAAAATGGAAAATTACAAGTCTGCAAGTCTTTGGTGATTCCCAATTGGTCATCCAACAAGTCAACGATGACTATGACACTAAAGATGAGAAATTGACCCCATACAAAAGAATGGTTGATAGTTTTAAATTGCATTTTGTAGATATTACCTTTTTCCAGATCCCATAGATCTAGAACAAAGAAGATGATTCCATGGCCACCACTGGATCTCTCTTGGACATTCCCAACAATATGTCGCAGTACAAGTTCTTATTAGAATAGTTGTTAGTTCCTACCTTCGATGTCCCCGATGTTACCAAATTTTCACCTACAACTCAAATTGGCATAGATGAAACAACTTATGCTCATTTTAAGGTGAAATATTTCAATATATTTTTGCATTGCTTAACCATTGCATATATTGAAGTTTAAGAGAAAGAGTTCAATTTTATCGTGCAATGTGCTTTCAACAAAAGAAAGTATTCATTTTTCCATTCAGTGTTTTACAACATAAAAGAGAATATATGAATTAAGGATATTACTTTCATTCATCTTGCAATGATTTATACACTTTACAATGTTTCATTAATTTTGCAAGATATATATATATATATATATATACATAATTGTAAAAGATTGCAAATAATGCTATTAACATTGGAAAGAAAAGAGAGAGTCAATTGTCCCACACAAGCCATGGGAGTAGTTGAACCAACACATCACAAGGAATGAACCATACATCTGAAGATAAAAGGGAAGAAAAACATATAATAAAAAACATATCCATCATTTCCTATTGGTGTTCGATGTTGGTCTTCATTGTAGCCGCTCCATCCTTGCTCTAGATTCTGAATGAACCTGCATCATGATGAGAAAAGCTGTTAGATCTCCAGATATGAATTTCACTATGTGCTCTATCAAAAAAATTATAATACATTGCCTATGATGCATTGGAGCAACAAAAATCTGTATGCAAGAGAGCCTGAAAAATAAAATATCACAAGAGCATTGAGCTTCATTGTTTTTATCTAATATGTTTGTTCACTGTGATGGTATAGGAGAAATAATGTTTCTGATCCATTTATTAAGACATTATAGCATGTGCTGCCAAAATGGGCACCCATAAGGGTTGAGCCCATCATGCTGCCCCTTAATTTCAAGAGGGGTTTGAGATAGGAAAATTTTCATAATGCTCAAATCAAACATTTCAGCTGAAGGAGTAACTCATAAAGTGTCAACAAGAGCCTCAAGCATTGATCATTCATAGCAACCAAGTCAAAAGTGCATAAGGCATCCCTTTGAATTGGAAAATACAAATGAGCAATGGGCTTATCCAGAATGCCTAGGTAAAATGTAGTAGAAAATGAATGAGAATACATCATTTGCATCATGGTTTTACATCATACATTGCTGTCATAACATCATCGCTACTGTTTTCATCTTGTGAAATGCATATAAAAGAGAATCTAGGCAGTCAAAGTCATCTTGACTAATGGAACAAAATAGAGTGCATTATCATGGATGTGATAGTGAGAAGGAATACATAATAGTCTTCACATATATATGGGACAACAAATAATCACAATAGATTTCTTCATGCATGCAAAGAAATAAGATGCAGACCTTCAATGGAATAAAAAACACTCGAGCATTTCAAATGTTTCTGTATCCTTGTTTAAGCCTTTCATAGCACTATGTATTGTTTGGGAGAGTATCATTTCATAAAAAAACAAGCATACTTATGTCAAGCTGTAGTTGTTCCCAATTAAATCTTAAAAATGCATGAAGAGTACAAAGATTCCATATAAAGGTGTTATAGGAAATGCAAATTTTCATATTGAAGATGTACAACTTTGAGGTGTTGCACATAGGGGTAAAGAGAATGGATAAAGCCATGAATTGAGAGTGCAAAAGAGTTTGTAAAACATCATGAATATGTATTCATCATTTGAAGGAGAAAATTCATAAAGAGGGTTTGCTAATGTTTCTAGATGGTGAAAAGAAGTAGTGCCTCATCACATATTTTAAAATATAGAAGAGTTACAACCTACGATAGTAAAGATTCATAGTTCTTGTAGGTAAATCTTGCTTTCCAAATGCAAGTATTCTAAAGGAAACATCCAGGGTTCATTGTTACATATGTGATGCAACTATGTATAATCTTACAAAATGCTAAATGGTGCCAAAGTTGACAAAATGGAGAAAAAATAATAGGTAGCCAATGTGTGCATTTGATATGCATTGGAAAGCCATGACAAGAGATGATGCCATAATGGGGTTGCATTTTTTAATTTTCGTGAAAGTAAATGGTGGATTTGCGAAGAATCAAAACCCATAATAAAGTAAATTGCTTTCTTTTCCTTTAGGGAAGTGAACAACATTTTTACCATATTCAGAAGAAAATGGGAGGAGATGTAAGTATTAAAACCCATATTTCTCTTGTAAAGCCCATGATTTGCAAGTAGTGAGGAAGCTTCAGATGAATTGAAAACCTCAAGAAGATGCTACATTGGATGTTAGAAGTTGAGTTCCACAAAAAAGAGAAGGAGAAATGAGTGTGTGTTTCAAACCCATCTCCTAAAGTTTGAGTAGAAGAGCCACATTCAGAAATGAGAAAACCTATGATGCCTTGTGAAGCCGTGGCCACAACAGTAAAAAAGGGGTTGCATAAGTGAAATAAATTTTGAGTCTATCATATAGAAATTCATATTTGAAGTAAGGAGAGACAAATTTATTCACTATTTTGTTCATAGTGAGCTCAAAATTGAGCATTTTTTTTGCAGATAACAAAGAAATGGTGCATAGAAGCTTACCCAAATTCTTGCTATTTGAAGAGATGCATTCAAGATTCAAAAGTTCTTTTATGTCGGCCTCAAACAAAAGAAGGCTCAAAAGAGGATGCAAGAAAAGATAAATACATCAGAAAACCGGTCAAGGCCACGACCATGAAGGCCAAATACTAAAAAAAAAAGAGGTTCGATGCCTAGATTGGTGTCAAAGAAATTACCTTTGTTTTTATTCCTTCAAAATATTTAGGAATTTTGACAAAAACAACATAAAATGTGCAAGATTGGAGCTCAAACCCTAAGTCTTCATGGTAGCTCAAGCAGAGCAGGTTTTCTCCAAAAGGCCAAAATGAAAATGATGAAAAAATTAGGGATCCGATAGAGTTTTGTTTTAGGGTTCATTTTTTGACCTAATTCGAATTAGAATTTTATCCCATTGATTTAAATAAAAAATGACTCAACTAATACCCTTTATGGTATTATTTATTTCCCCTTTGCATATATTTCCTGCCTAGGATTTATGTCTTAGAAATATTTCACAACATTTGGAGGAAGAAAATAAAAACATCTAATATGCCTTGACCCTTTCATTCCCTAGGTCGAGCCTCTTTCATGCTTTAGATTATTTTTCTGATTTTGGAGGAAAATCATATGAATATGTGCTTCTAAATTTTATTATGATTTTGGAGAAATCATATAGACTTCATGCATTATTTTCCTTATGATTTTTGGAGACAATCTAAATACCTAGAGGGAGACATATTATACTTGGAAAAATTCAAAATAAAACCATATAATTGCTTTGTACCTTTGTAAAAATTAGAAGCAAGTCAAGTGTAATTGGAGCTTTCTATATTGTAATTTTGAAACTGCAAATGATGTAAAACATCATCAAGGAAATATTGTTATAAATTTCCTGAATGTTTGTTTTCAAAAATGCAATTAGTGGGGATATAATATTTCCATTTCTGAGTTTGAGTTCTTGGGAGAAATTGGAAAAGGATGAGAAAATTGAACCTTCTATTTTAAGTTTTCCATCAGTTTGAACCTAATTTTGTGAGACTATTGGATCAACTTGCTGAAGATAGAAAGTTGCCATCTTTATCAGCTAGTTTGGATAAGTTTTGGGGACTATTTTGGAGGCTTTTCCCTTGTGCTCAAAAATGGATCAAAGTTTCTAATCCAAGATGAAGTTCACTCTGATTTTTCTATTCTCACTATTGGAGACACTAGAGAGCCATATGTTGGAGAAAATAGGGATTTTTTTAGGGAAAAATATTCTTTCTTGCTCTCTTGATCACTAGAGAGAGCTTGGTAAAAATTTTGCACTCAGATTTTGAGGTTGACACTCCTTCAATTTCAATAAACAACAAAGATTTCCTGCTCATTTTTTGTCTCAAGTTTGTAGTACCAATTTGATGTCATTGTGATTCAAAATATTGATTCCTTTTATGTCTTGTTATTGTGAGTTTGTGTATAAAATTTCATATAGTTCAGGTTGTGTGATTGTGTTTCAGCTCGAGCCTTCATGCAAATTACTGTTGAATTATATGTTTTTAAGTGAGATTGTGAGGGTTAAAGTTTTTTGAGAAATTGTTTGTGAGCAGAATAATTAAAGTCAAATTTTAAAATTTTGGCGAATCATCCTTAGGTTTTAGGATTTCATTTTTAGTTTTCCTCTTAACCCTTTCCTTTGAAGGTCTTTTAGATTAGGTGATTTTCTAGGGGAACCAACCCGCTCTGGAGATTCACTCTCACCATAGATTACCCATAATTTGAGAGTGTTTCCATGTTTCAACAAGATAGTAAATTTTATCTTTGCTAAGGGTTCAATTCCAATTGACAACAGTTTTTGGCACGTCTTGTGGGACTCTGAAACTTGTTTTCAGAGATATTTTTTAAAGTCTAAAGCTAATGTCTAGTATATGTAGCAATTTTTTCCAGACTTTAGAGGTTTTAAGATATACTTGGTGAATTTGATTTCTTTGGTTTGCATGTAGATCTAGTGTAATTAGATATGAGAAAAGTTTAGATTGGTACAAGTACCAGTGATGGTGAGACAATTTGCATTTGAACCATTTAATGGGGGAAACCCATTATTGCTTGCACAAAACGACAATATTCCCTTTGCTTCCCTCAAAAGTTTACCATATTTCACCGAGGAAGATCAAACCACTCCTGTTGAGCACATTCGAGATGTAGCTACCTTGTGCTCAGTTCACAATTTCACTGACGAGAACGTAGCACTAAGGCTTTTGGCTGCATCACTAAAGGGAAAATACTTGCAGTGGTTTAGAGGGATTCCAACAAACTCTATCGCAATGTGGGATCAATTAGGTGATGGTTTACATCTGCAGTTTGAAGATAAGTCTGATCATCTATCTTTGTTGGAGCAATTGAGCACAATCAAAAGAGATCCTCACGAGCACGTCAGATTTCAACTACCGTTTCCAAAGGACTTGGGATAAGATTCCCTTGATGGTAAAGCCTTTGCCTCAACATGCATTTTTTATATTTTTTAAAGGCTTTAAATAGTGAAATTTCTTTGATGATTCAATCTCTGGGGGGGTTTATACTTCCTGATGCCTATGATATTGCTATTAGAGCAGAAACATACCTTATACAAGCTGGTAAAATAGACCCAAGGCCTCCTATGCCCATTTTTCCTGAAGTGCAACCACCTGTACCTGTCTTTACCCCCTTTAGCTATTGTCCCACCAGTTCCAACAATAGGTTACCAAGCTTCAACTCAAGAAACTACTATTTCAACCCAATATCAAGAGCTTCAAGAGATTAGGAATATACTAAAAACCTTTGGGAATGTTTTAGTGTATTTAGAAGAAATTTGGCCAAGAGCATAAGTCCTGTCAAACTCCACATTAGCCTAATCAACCAAATAGGCCACCTTTTCAAGCTGATTCTCAAGGCCAAAAGAGAGACTTCAAGCCTAGACCCTTTCAGCCTTATAGCCCTAATGCTGCTAGATCTTCAAAAGAAATCATGCCTATACAAAACTATATGGCCCAAGAGTATGATTGGTGTCACCTATGTAACCAACCACACAACCAGTCAATGTTCTTGAATGGCATGATAAATCAGACCTTAATGGTGCAAAATAATACTGTTGTTCAACAAGATGTAACATAAGAAGATTCAAAACATTAGAGTTTTCATCCTGAATATGGTCAACATGATGTAGCAGTAATGAATTGGAAAGGTGAGGATTTTTGCAGGGTTAATCATACACAATAAGCTAATAAAAAGTAAGAAAGGGGCGGTGAAAAGGAGGAATCTATATTTTGATTCAAAGAGCTACCTTATTTTGTGGACCAAGATGAAGAAAGCATGCTCATACCCATAGTGACTATAAGTTAGGAGCAAGAGAAAATTTTGGAAAACCAAGATCAGTTGGAGCAACAAGATATTGACAACTATTTTGAGGTATCCAATTGGTACAATGATGAAGAAGATATTGAAAACCAAGAATAACTGGTTGTTGAGATGGGAAATAATGTTGAGGTGTTTGTTTTAACTAATTTATTTGAAGAGATGAATTTATTTGTTCCTATTGATGAAGAGAATATATGTGAGCTAACAAAGTTGACACTTTGTGATCAACAAGATCCTGAGAATCACTTTGATGGAGAGTTGATTCGTGAACACATGAGGAAGGGCAGTGTTGTTGTGGAAGTTCAAGACTATCATATGCTTGACAACATGCCTAAAATGGAGCATAATCGAGAGATTGAAGGAATGTTTAAAATAGAGCAAAAAGGGGTGATGCTTGAAGAGTCAATTGAAAAAGGAGAAGCTAACATAGAAAAATTGAAGGTAGCTTTCCCCGAAGAGTAGCTAAATGAACTGATTGAAGATAATCAGTATTTTCAGAAAAATCTAGTGTTTGACTGTCAAGACCCTACATGTTCAGCTTGTAGAGAACTTGCCACTTTGCTGAATTCTTGTAGTGAACCCAAGCCCAATCCAGTGAATGATGGGGACAACAAGGGTAATAAGGTAGGAGGGTAGAAAATCAGCCTTGATCGTTTGCACATCAACTTGTCAAGGGGATGTCCCATTCGACATCTAGCCCAATTGGAAAAGAGCAAAGAGGAAGCATTGGATAAGAAGAAAGGAGAGGAGATGCAACTAACCTGTCCACCTCAGAATGACTACACTTTCAATAAAAACTAGTGGGTATGTGCATTTGTTCTATTTCTGAAAGAAGTTTTACCTAAGTTTCTTAAATGCCCACCCTTTCCACAACCCTTGTTAGTTGCTTATATGAAGGAAGGGCATATTCACTTGATCAAGAAAGGAAACCACTTTAAAAATCCAATTAATGGTTTCATTTGATGGCCTATTCATTTTTTTAGTGTAGGGTAGGGTTGGTGCTTTTTTTCTAATAAGTGCTTAAGGCACATTTACTTTCAGTTGTTTTCTTTCCCTAATTGCTACTGCACATGTTTTCTGGCCACTAGGGCCTTTTAGTTTTCTTTTGGTTTTTTTGTTGTTGTTTGGAGTGTTTGCAAGTTCAATTTCATTAATTTCTAAGTTTGAGAAAGGGAAGATTTGAATCCGCACCCAATGAATTTATTTAAGGCAATTGGTCTAATGCTTAGCAGGCAAGCATTCAACAAAAAATGCCAAGAATTTTACCAAATTTTCACCTACAACTCAAATTGGTAGAGTTGAAACAACTTATGCTAATTTTAAGGTGAAAGATTTCAATTTATTTCTTCTTTTCTTAACCATTGCATATATTGAAGTTTAAGAGAAAGAGTTCAGTTCTATCGTGTAATGTATTTTCAACAAAATAAAGTATTCAGTTTTCCATTTACTGTTTTACAACATAAAAGAGAATACATGAATTAAGGATATTTCTTTCATTCATTTTGCAATAATTTATACACTTTACAATGTTTCATTCATTTTTCAAGAGAGATATATACAAAATTGCACAAGATTGCAAAGAATGTTATTTTCATTGGAAAGAAAAGAGAGAGTCAATTGTCCCACACAAGCTGTGGGAGTAGCTGAACCAACACATCACAAGGAATGAACCATACATTTGAAGATAAAAGGGAAAATAAGCATATAATAAAAAACATATCCATGATTTCTTGTTGGTGTTCAACGTTGGTCTTCATTGTAGTTGCTCCATCCTTGCTCTCGATTTTGAGTGAAACTGCATCATGATGAGAAAAGTTGTTAGAGCTTCGGATATGAATTTCATTATGTGCTCTATCAATAGAAATATAATACATTGCCTATGATGCATTGGATCAACAAACATCTGTATGCAAGAGAGCCTGAAAAATAAAATATCACAAGAGCATTGAGCTTCATTGTTTTTATCTAACTTGTTTGTTCACTATGCAAGTATAGGAGAAATCATGTTGCTGATCCATTTCTGAAGACATTATAACATGTGGTGCAAAAATTCCCCCCTACAAGGGTTGAGCCCAACATGCTTCCCCTTAATTTCAAGAGGGGTTTGAGATAGGAAAAATGTTCATAATGCTCAAATCAAACATTTTAGCTGAATGAGTAACTAATAAAGTGTCCACAAGAGCCTCAAGCATTGATCATTCATAGCAACCAAGTCAAAAGTGCATAAGGCAGCCCTTTGAATTGGAAAATACAAATGAGCAATGGGCTTATCCAAAATGCCTAGGTAAAATTTAGTATAAATTGAACGAGAATGCATCATTCGAATCATGGTTTTACATCATACATTGCTGTCATAACATCATCCTTGTTTTTTTCATCTTGTGAAATGCATATACAAAGAGAATCTAAGCAGTCAAAGTCATCTTGACTGATGGAACAACAAAGAGTGCATTATCATGGATGTGATAGTGAACATGTATACATAATAGTCTTCACATATATATGGGACAACAAATAATTACAATAGATTTCTTCATGCATGCAAATAAATAAGATGCAGACCTTCAGTGTAATAACAAGCACTCAAGCATTTCCAATGTTTATGTATCCTTGTTTGAGACTTTCATAGCACTATGCATTGTTTGGGAGAGTATCATTTCATAAAAAATCAAGCATACTTATGTCAAGGTGTTGTTGTTTCCAATGAAAGCTTAAAAATGCATGAAGAGTATAAATATTCCATATAAAGGTGTTTTAGGAAATGCAAATCTGCATATTGAAGATGTGCAACTTTGAGGTGTTGCACATAATGGTAAAGAGAATGGATAAAGCCATGACTTGAGAGTGCAAAAGAATCTATTAAAAACCATGAATCTGTATTCAACATTTGAAGGAGAAAATTCATAAAGAGGATTTTATGATGCTTCTAGATGGTGAAAAGAAGTAGTGCCTCATGGCATATTTCAGAATATAGAAGAGTTACAACCTACAATAGCAAAGCTTCATAGTGCATGTAGGTAAATCTTGCTCTCCAAATGCAAGTATTCTAAAGGAAACATCCAAGGTTCATTGTTACATATGTGATGTAGCTATGTATAATCATACAAAATGCTAAATGGTGCCAAAGTTGACAAAATGGAGAGCAAATAATATGTAGCCTATGTGTGCATTTGATATGAATTGGAAAGCCATGACAAGAGAGATAACTGATGCCATAATGGGGTTGCAATTTTTATTTTCCTGAAAGTAAATGGTGGATTTTCAAAGACTCAAAACCCATAATAGAGTAAAGTGCTTTCTTTTCCTTTAGGGAAGTGAACAATATTTTTACCATATTCAGAAGAAAATGGGAGGAGATGCAAATATTAAAACCCAAATTTCTCTTGTAAAGCCCGCGACTTGCAAGTAGTGAAGAAGCTTCAGGAAAATCGAAAACCTCAAGAAAATGCTACATTAGAGGTTGGAAGTCGAGTTCCACAAAAAGGAGAAGGAGAAATGAGTGTGGGTTTCAAACCCATCTACTAAAGTTTGAGTGAAAGAGCCACATTCATAAATGAAAAAACCATGATGCCTTGTGAAGCCGCGACCACAATAGTAAAAAAGGGGTTGCATAAGTGAAATAAATTTTGAGTCTATCATACAAAAATTCACATTAGAAGTAAGGAGAGACAAATTTCTTCACTATTTTGTTCATAGTGAGCTCAAAATCGAGCATATTTTTTGTAGATAAAAAAGAAATGGTGCATAGAAAGTTACCCAAATTCTTGCTGTTTGAAGAGATGCATTCAATCTTCAAAAGTGCTTTGATGTCAACCTCAAACAAAAGAAGGCTCAAAAAAAGATGCAAGCAAAGAGAAATACATAAAAAAACCAGTCAATGCCACAACCATGAAGGCCAAATACTCCAAAAAAAAATGAGGGTCGATGCCCAGATTAGTGTCAAAGAACTTACCTCTGTGTTTCTTCCTTCAAAATCTTCAGGAATTTTGACACAAACAATGGAAAATGTGCAAGATTGGAGCTCAAACCCTAAGTCTTCATGACAACTCGAGCAGAGCAGGTTTTCTCCAAAAGGCCAAAACGAAAATGATGAGAAAAATTAGGGATCCGATAGAGTTTTGCTTTAGGGTTCATATTTCCCCTAATTCGACTTAACATTTTATCCCATTGATTTAAATAAAAAATGCCTCAGCTAATACCCTTTGTGGTTTTATTTATTTTCCCTTTGCATATATTACTAGCCTAGGATTTATGTCTTAGAAATATTTCACAACATTTGGAGGAAGAAAATCAAAACATTTAATATGCCTTGACCCTTTCATTCCCTAGGTCGAGCCTCTTTCATGCCTTAGATTATTTTTCCGATTTTGGAGGAAAATCATATAAATATGTGCTTCTAAATTTTATTATGATTTTGGAGAAATCATATAGACTTCATTCCTTATTTTCTTATGATTTTTTGGAGAAAATCTAAATTCCTAGAGGGAGACATATTATGCTTGGAAAAATTCAAAATAAAACCATATAATTGCCTTGTACCTTTGTAAAAATTAGAAGCAAGTCAAGTGTAATTGGAGCTTTCTATATTGTAATTTTGAAACTGCAAGTGATGTAAAACATCATTAAGGAAATATTGTTATAAATTTACTTAATGCTTATTGTTTAAAAATGATGAGCAAACTAAACCTTCTCTTTTTAGTTTTCCATCAGTTTGAACCTAATTTTGTGAGACTTTTGGATGAACCTGTTGAAGATAGAAAGTTGCCATCTTTATCAGCTAATTTGGATCAGTTTTGGGGACTATTTTGGAGGCTTTTCCCTTGAGCTCGAAAATGGATCAAAGTTTCTAATCTGAGATGCAGTTCACTCTAATTTTTCTATTCTCACTACCAAAGACACTAGAGAGCCATAAGTTGGAGAAATTTGGGATTTCTTAGGGAAAAATATTGTTTCTTGCTCTCTTGCTGACTAGAGAGAGCTTGGTAAACATTTTGCACTCAAATTTTGAGGTTGACACTCCTTCAGTTTCAATAAACAACAGAGCTTTCCTTCTCATTTTTTTTTCTCAAGTTTGCATTACTAATTTGGTGTCATTGTGATTCAAAATATTGAATCCTTTTATATCTTGTTATTGTGAGTTTGTGTACAAAATTTCATATAGTTTAGGTTGTATATGATTGTGTTTTAGCTTGAGCCTTCATGCAAATTACCATTGAATTATATGTTTTTAAGCGAGATTGTGAGGGCTAAGTTTTTTGAGAAACTATTTGTGAGTAGAATAATCAAAGCCAAATTTTAAAATTCTAGTGAATCATCCTTAGGTTTTTAGGATTTCATTTTTCATTTTTCCTCTTAACCCTTTCCTTAGAAAGTCTTTTAGATTAGGTGATTTTCTAGGGGAACCGACCTGCTTTGGAGATTCACTCTCACCATAGATTACCCACAATCTGAGAGTGTTTCCATGTTTCAACAAGATAGTAAAGTTTATCTTTGCTAGGGGTGCAATCCTAATTGACAACACCCGAATTTGAAATGGTGTGTAAACTCGTTGGTCCCAATTCCCCATGGTACCAGAACATTTATGAATATTTTCATTCCCAAACATTACTACCTAACCTATCCAATAACCAACACAAGTAATTCCTTCACAAAGTTGCTCGCTACACCATCATCGGTGATACTCTATATAGACGTGGCCTAGACAATACCTTACTCAGATGTATCAACACTAATGAAGCACAAGCTACCTTACGTAAAGTACACAAAGGTATATGCAGAGCCCATTCTAGTGGTTTGACTCTAGCTAAAAAGATCATGCGACTGGGATATTACTGGCCTATAATGGAGCAACATTCCTATCACTTTGTGAAGACATGTCGAAAGTGCTAGATACATAATGAACTCATCCACATACCTGCACAAGAGCTGCAACCGATCACTTCGTCATGGCCCTTCACCTAATGGGGACTTGACCTTGTAGGAAAAATTCATCCCAACTCATCTAATGGCCACAAATTCATTATTACTGCAACTGAATATTTCATAGAATGGATTGAAGTCATTCCACTGACATACATAACCGGTAAACAAATCTCCAAGTTCATCATCAATTACATCATAAGCTGGTATGGTGTCCCACAATACATTATCACTGACAATGGTCATCCCTTCAAAAAATAGGATGTCCATGAGTTATGTGAGAAATTCCACATCCAACACCTCTTTTCAGTGCACTATTATCCACAAGGTAATGACCAAGCTGAGGCATCCAATAAGACCATAATCAAAATTCTTAAAGACTTTCAATGACGTTGGCCATGACTGGTACATTCAGCTTAACCCCTCCTTATGGGCATATCACACGAGTATTCACACACCCATTGGCACCACTCCATTTTCCCTAGTCTTTGGTACAAAGGCTATCCTTCCTATAGAGGTCAAAGTCTCCTCCCTACAGGTCTCCATGAAATGGATCATTGATGATGAGGAATACTGAATATCTCGATTGCATGAATTAGAGCTACTCGATGAACACAGACAAAAGGCCTTGACTCATCTATAGGCATACCAAAACCATCTTTGCCATAGTTACAATAAAAATGATTTGGTCAGATGTTTTGACATTGGTGACTTAGTTTTGATGCAAAATCCGAAAAATCAAGTAGAACGTGAGAAACCCAAAAAATTTGAGCCCAATTGGGTGGGTCCATACGTCATAACAACATCCTTTGGTTTTGGTGCCTATTAGTTGTCCATGCCTGAAGGGGAAACTTTCTCCGAGCCCATCAATAGCTTGCACCTGCACAAGTTCTATACCTAGCTTTAGAGAGATAGGCTAAAAGTCGTGAAAAAATACAAAAAAATGAGAAAAGGTCCTGAAAAAAATACAAAAAAGGAGAAAAGTCCTGAAAAAATTACAAAAAAAGAGAAAAAAATCTTGAAAAAATAGAAAAAAAAATACAAAATCAAAAAATTGTTACCTTGATGAAAACTTGGCAAACATGCATCTTGGTGATTGCAAAAAAATCAAAAAATTATAAAAAAAGTAAAGAGAAAAAAAAATCATCCAATAGTGAAAACCACATCGATGGCACTTTGGATAAGTACCATGGTGAAAACTTGGCAAACAAGCGCCATGTTTAGTCAATATTTTCTCCATCATCTACTATCATTCTATCTGGTATTCCACCCTAATCCATAATAATGCCTTTACCTTCCATCATTAAGCCTTGTCATCTTTATCATGACTTCCAAGCGGTTGACGTTTTGCACCCCCCTTCACCTTCCGTCCATAATAAACCCCTATCCCATCTCATCCCTATTGGTTCATCTTGTACCCGAGTGGGGGTGAAAACTAGACGTAGGTCATTCACTGGATCCTACACTTGTTGTTGAAGGTCATTATATCGAAAAAGAAAAAGAAATCATAAAATGACAAAAGGACAAAAAAATCACAAAACTTTAAAAATCCAAAAAAATCAAAGCATGTCAAAATATAAAAAACATTCAAATATCTTTCAAAATCCCAAAATAACATCAAATTCAGTCGTGTCAGTCTTTTTCATTGTCAAACTACATTTCCTCTACAATTGGATGTAGGCAAGGCCATCTGTTGATGTGCACTCGATGCATTAGGTCAGTCCTTTAGGTGTCGAATAAAATCATGATTCAGTCATTTTTCGTTGAAACAAAGTCAACGGTCATGTCAAACTTTAAGGTCTCTGCGCATTTCTACATAGGCAAGGCCATTTGTCAATGAGCCCCCGAGGCCCCCTAGGTCAGTCTTTTAGGGTTCATTGGGTCAGTCAAAATAAATCAGACATTGCCAACTCAGACGTGACACGATCATCTAAACTTCAACATAAATCCTAAATCAACAAGACAAGCAAGCCAACAAGTCTCCAAGTCAAATTATTCATTTTTCACATCAATCAAACCAGTCAAATTGATCAAAACCAAGGGTCTTATACAAGATGTTTCCTTCCTGAAACGAGACTTTGTCACCATCACACTTTGTCACTTGCCTTATATAGGTAGTTACATGATCAAAACTAAACTTCATGTCTTATACAACATGTTTCTTCTCCTGAAACCAGGCCTTTCAAAATAGTCAACCCATCACTCACTTTTTTCCTTAACACATTGACAAACACTTATTGACAAATAATCTGAATGGCTGTTGACCTTGTTGGTCTATTTTGTCTTATCTTTTGGATTCACTTCACTTATGTTACTCGCCACCTCGAGGATGTCCCACAAAGGATTTAGAGGAGCGATGATGTCTCATGACTCGTCTTTTATTTGATTGTTGTATGCAGTTTGTCTTGACAAAAAGACTAGGGAAACATGACTGTTGATGGTCAAAATAGCACAAACAACATAAAACTAAATATTTCTACTCTATTTCTCTTGAAAAAGAAAGACAACATATAGTAGCCTAACTTTTAAGGTCCTGGTAGTTGGTTCTCAACTATGCTGATGTCACTCAATTGGGCAATGCAACTATAATATTCAAGGGGCCTTTGATGGTAATCAGGAACACAAACTGTATCAGATTAATCAATCTATGTTTAATGGGGAGGGGGTTAAATAAACAAAAAAAGGATAGATCAAGGCACATATCAGTAAAACATAAACAAAATTCCTTAACATCCAAACATATATTCTCAACAATGAGTGTGTCTTAACAGATCAAAACCATAACATGATGCAACCCACAAAACAATCCATACCATTGCATACATTCACAGTACTTAATTTAACCATCACAACCATTCATCAAAATACTTCAAGATTCAAAACAAATTACTCATTCGTTGCCAAAAATATAGATCAATATACATATAATAATTCCATTCATAGACAATTTAATGAAATAATCTTTAAAATCTGGTTTCCCCTATTGATTTACATCAAATAAGAAACATTTATGCACAAAAAACTCACTAGCATACAAAATGATTATGGTTCATTAACCTCATCCAAGAAGTTCAACTCCAACATAAAAACTGTATGCAAAGTGTATCTAAATTAGACATGAACTTAAAAGTGTCTTTTGCTCAAAGCTCTAAAATTCTATCTGCTATCATCAGGTGACTAATCATACTTCAACCTGCCGACCTTTACAACATGGAGCTCAAAAGTACATATAGACATGCTACACATAAATTTCTCTCAATCAAAAATTGAGATCCACTAATCAAGGAACCAAAATTGCATGAAGAAGCTAGACTGGATGATCCTCAATTCAAGGTTTGATTGCCCTGTTGTGCAAAATCTGATGCCCAAGGAAGGAGACATGACTGGCTGATGAAAACCTTCAGTTCCACCTATGTAAAATCCCTGTAAAGTAGGAGAGACAAGGGGAAGTCATGTGCCAAAAATATAACATTTTTTTGCCAAATCACTCCTGCATTGTTTGTTCAAGAAGATATTCATCATAGCTGGAGAACACTTGTTGAAGGATGTCCACATTAGGCCCATTGACCCAACTATCTTCAAATTTGATTCTTTTTCTTTGCTGAGGCGAATTCCTGCATATCTGTCAATTTGGTCAATTCCCTCCTAGCAATTTTCGCCTCCTCTTTAATATCCACCAGTCTATCCAACAATAAATCCTCTCCATCGTCTTCTTTTTGAATGACATCTTGAAATTTGTTGTTCCATTTCTCCTTCAATTGATCCAAAGGCATGCCTTCTTTAACCGGTATGTCTACATTGACTAAAATAGATACTACAACTTCCAATTCATCAAGCTACTCATTCAAGTCTTTAATAGTGTCTTGAACTTCATTTCTATGCTTATATATGAAGTCAGACCTAAACCGGATTATGCTTGAGGCCTTTTCCAGGAAATCTGCATTATCTTCTTCAAGGATTGATTGTTCCAAGAGAGTTGACTTTGACACTTTTCAAATGTCCTTCATCTTCTAAGCATATTCTCTATATTCCTCTTCCTGTTTTCCTAAGTCCTCAGCATGATCATTCATTTCCTCTATCAAATCAAGTGCCTTCTTATGGATTTCAAAACCGTCTATTAGTACTTCTCCAACCTCCTGATTTAATCTTTCAATCCATCAGTCCAACATCCCCATTTTATTTCTCATTTGCACCAAGTCATCAACTTGTTTCTTACTGAGTAGGATTGGAGTTTCCAAAGTAGCAGCTTGTTCGGACATGGGAGTGGAAACATCTTTTAAGAAATTATGCAATTGATCCAATTGATCCTTAAGCTCATCCTTTCTTTGTTTATCCTTGATCATCCTGGACTTTGTGGACGAGGCTACAATATCAATGAGATTCATTTGTTGATTCCTTGTAGGCCTCCCTAAGTTGACCATGCCCAATTGATAATCAGTCACTTGCATATCTTCTCTATCCTTGTCCACCACTGGAATTGCACATTCAACAATCATCTCTCCTGCCTCTGTGAGCCTTGTGGAATGAAGAAACCTAGCCTTATTTTTGGGCCTTTCCTTCTCTATTTCCTTCATCATTTCTTCCCAATTAAGAGGCTGTGGTGGAGATATCTTCTTCTTCTCGAGATGCAACTTTAACCATGTAGAAGCACTAGGAGTGGTAGCCACCATTGTAGAGGAAGAGGCAACAGTGGTAGAAGATAATGGCTGCAATAAAGTAGCTTTAGGTTGATAATCAACCTCTTGCACATTTTGTTGTTCCTTTTTTGCATTCTCTTGTGCAACTCTCTCAACCTCTTCCTTATCCTTCTGATCCTGTAACCTTTTATCTTCTTGTTCCTTCTTCAAACATTCTTCCTCTAAACTCAAGGAAATTGAAATCCTTTTTTATTATAATGAAAAACATGTTTTGTCAAAATTTGTGAATAAGTTCTTTTATAGAATTCTTATGTGAATGATAGATCTTTTGGAATGTTGTTAAAATTGAGAAAAACCTTCATATATCTAATTAAAATGAAACCTCCAGATATAACTATTCTTGGGAAGATGGTTAGGACAAGAACTAACTTTGGGGGAAGTCAAGAAGTAGGTCAAGGCATTGAGAATGTTGAAGCTAAGTTGGACCACATTCTGGTTATCATGGATGAAACTAAAACAAGAATATGAAACCTCAAACAAGAAGTTAGGGGAAAGGAAATAGAGGAACAAGAAGTCCCAAATAATGATGAAGAAGTTCCCAACAAAAAAGAAGAAGGGGAAAATTCCCATGCTCACACTCAATCTACTGATCACGAGAATGATAAGTCACAATCTCAGTCTGAGGGAACCAAAAGGAAGCATTTGGAAAGTGAGTTATCACATGACATGAGAAAGATCAAAACACAAAAAATTGTTATTGGAGATGCAACGAAAGCATGGCTTACGAAGATGGAGAAGTATTTCAAAATCAAAAATTACTTTGAGGTCACTAAAGCTGTTTGGGGAGCATTTTAGTTGGTTGGTGAAGCATCCAACTAGTGGATGAGTAAGAAAATGGAGCTTGGGATTAATTCCTTAAGTCTCACATGGAGCGAGTTTGTGAAGATTTTTCAAAAGCGGTGGTTGCCCCAACTCTTCTATGACCCAAATCTCATTGACTTCCAGAACCCAAGGCAAGGTGTGTTGCACAGGCGACTACTATTGCACCAAAAGATCGACCTGATAATGCCTGATACAACCACCAGATTTATACAAGATCCAAGATCCATAGGAGGTGGTTAAGCCATGTCTAGGAGGCAGTTAAGCCATGTCACAAACCCAAGTGTCGTGCTACATAACACAAGGAGACCAAGGGTGAAACTGTTGCAACAAGGTGACTCATTAGTGAATGAGTATTGGGAGAAGTTCACTTGACTCCTAAAGTGCGTACCTATGTACCAGAAGGACGAGCGATTTCATATAAGAAAGTTATCATGGGTCTTAATATACAAATAGGTGGTGACGTAGACCTGCACGATCCAACTACCATGGATTTGGTGTACGAGAAGGAAATTAAGTAGGAACAAAGGCTTAAGTCTATATCAAACTACCAGGAGAGAAAGAGAAAGAAGCAAGGAAGCCTAGTGAAGGGAAATTTTTTCAAAATCAAGGAGACAAGGTCAAAATAATTGGAATGAACCAAGGATAGATCAAATAGGAAACAACAACTTCAAAAGAAATGCTGGTGGCAATGAAAGTAATTCTGGAAGACCTATAAAAAGGATGGGACCAACGAAGGGATGTTATACATGTGGTGGGGATCACTATGCGAGTAATTGTATAAGAAAACCATGTAGGATATAACCACATGGTAACTCTCTTCCACCTGAAAGAGTTGCATTCCAATAAAGGATTCATGTTGTTGTGGATAATCATCAAGCGGAGTATCGGGTTACTCCAGTAGAAGTTTCAAGTAACTTTTCTAAAATTCTCATTTCAATTTTAATAGATATTGGTGCCACAAAAAAAATCATTTCTCCTAGAATAGCAAGTCGAATGTCTAGAAAAGTTAGCTACATGGAAAAGTCTTAGGTTGTAGAATATGCAAACTAGACAAGAGCTTAAGTAAGTCAATGTCTATTCGAAGCAAGGATTGAACTTCCAAGTTTTTCAATGGAAGTGAATTTGTACGTAGCTCCCTTAGGTTCTTATGATGTCATATTAGGGATGAATTGGTTATGGAAACATAGGTCCAAAGTAGATTGTCATGCTAAAATAGCTGAATGATTAGACGATCTAGGTAATTGGGTGTCATTACAAAGAACACCTAGAGAGGTTAAGTTACGAAAAATATCCACTGTATAGATGCATAGGGAAAAGAAGAAAGGTTGTCAACTCTTTGCAGTAAAAATGGAGAAACTTGAGGATGCAAGTTCATATCTCAAGATGATGTAGTATATTATGGACCTCAAGACTTCCAAGATATTGAAGAGGGTGAGATATTGGAATATGGAAAAATAGATATGGAGAAATATCCTATTTTACATAAATTTGTGGATTTATTTCAAAAATAATTACTTGGATTACTACCTAAGAGGATATTTGATTTCTCCATCGACATAGTACATAACCTATATCAAAAGTACCTTATAGGATGACCACAATTGAATTAATGGAGTTGAAGGAACAACTAGAAGATTTGTTGTCTAAAGGATTGATAAGACCCAGTGTTTCACCCTGGGGAGCGCTAGTGATCTTTGTAAAGAAGAAAGATGGTACACTACTCTTATGTATTGATTATCGGTTGCTTAACAAAGAAATGATAAAGAATAAGTATTCATTGCCACACATCGATGATCTCTTTGTTCAAATGCAAGGAGTGATAGTGTTTTAAAAAAATGATCTATGTTCTGGTTATCACCAACTAAGAATCAAGGATGAAGACATTTTCAAAATAACTTTTAAGACTAGATACGGTCATTACGAGTTCACAGTCCTACCATTTGGGTTGACGAATGCACCAACAACGTTCATGAACTTAATGAATAAGTATTTAGGGACTGTTTGGATAGGTTTGTGTTGGTCTTCTTGGATGACATCTTAATTTACTCCAAGAATGAAGAGGAACATCTCAAGCATCTAGAGATTGTTCTCCAATGATCGAGAGAGCATAAGCAGGTACCACCACAATAATGGTTTACACTTTCTGGGACATCTTGATTTTTGCTTGAAATCACATATTTTTGGAAAATATAATGATTTAAGACTTTAAAGGTTCCATTTAAATGATTTTAATAAAAGAGGGTTTGATCAAAGCCCCTTACATCAAACCCCCTTGGATAGAACCCCGTTAGTTTTAAACCATACCTATAATGGAGTGTCATCTACACCTATCAAGATGCTGATAAAAAACCACTTTTGATTTACCTTTTGGGCGATGAAATGAATTCATTTAAAATTTATGTTTTGTAAGTATGTAGCCCTTATTATAAGCTTCCCAAAAAGTATAATTTTAAATATATTTAATTTGATTATTATATTTATTTTTTATTTCTTGTGAATGTAGGTTTTACAATGAACATCAAGTCCTTTGTTTCACACATATGAAAAAATATGAAAATAGAGATTTTTTTTTCTAAAAAATACATGTGCAGTAGGTATTGATGTCATTATTCCAACAAAAAAAGAATAAGTTAATTCAAATGCATACAAAAAAAGTTACGTGGGTTGAAGTAAACCTCTGTCCAAATTATAATTACTCTGACTTGGAAAATTAATTTAAAAAAAATATATGTAACAAAAAATTATGAAAAAATATACATGCACTAGATATTGGTGTGAAAAATCTATATTTTAAAAATTAGAATTGTATCCTTTCTATAAAAAAAGTCATGTGGTCCAAAGTAAACATCACTTTTTAAAAATGTTGTTTAGTAGAAAAAAAAAGTTATTAAACATTATAAAAAAGGATTCACAATCTATTTTTTAATTTAAAAAAAATATATAATTAGAATCTACACTTAAAATCTCACAAATCGCTAGTTTGATTCATCTTCAAATTCTTAATGGTTTAGCTGCTATAGGTGTAAGAAAGTGAAGATCTGGTGAAAAATATTGATTTCAATGTCAAATTTGGCCAAAAAGTATAACCCATTATTGTAGGATCGCCCAAGCTATATGAAAAACTCTCGAAGTGTACCTTCTTATAGAAGGAAGTACAATTTTTGGGTCATCTAATTTCAGCCAAGATGAGATTGTAGTTGATCCAACAGAGATAAAAGCTGTGTTAGAGTGGCTGGTGCCCAAGAATGTGCCAGAAGTTAGAATTTTTATGGGTTTGGTTGGGTATTATTGTAAGTTCATCGCAAAATTTTCAAGAATATATTTTCCCATGTTGTCATTGCAAAGGAAGGGGAATAAGTTTGAGCGGTCTAAGAAATGTCAAGCAACATTTGAAGAACTTAAGGAAAGGTTGACCATAACACTAATACTAAAGGCACTAGATCTAGATGGTAACTTTGTAGTTATTATAGATGCTTTAGGAGAAGGTTTGGGTGGAGTATTAATGAAAGAAGGGCAAGTCATAGCTTATGAGTCAAGGAAGTTGAAACCCTATGAACAAAATTATGCTTCATATGATTTGGAGTTAGCAACAGTTGTCCACACATTAAAAATGTGGAGACATTATCTGTTGGGGAACCATTTGAACTGAAGACTAATCATCATGGTCTAAAGTATTTGTTTACTCAACCTAATCTTAATGCAAGGCAAAGAAGATGGTTGGAATTGATACCTGATTATGATTTCAACATCATTTATATGAAGGGAAAAGAGAATTAGGTTGTTGACACCCTAAGTCGTAGAAGGCATATCTCCTCTATGATATCAATCCAAATTGACTTCAAGGATCAAGTGTTGCAAAAATATAACTTCTATGAGCAAGTCAAGCAAGAACTCATGGAAAATCCAAAAGATCAAATGTGCGAGGGATATCACTTTGAACCTAATGGTTTATTGATATTTACAGGAAGGATTTATGTACCTAAAATTAAGGAATTAAGGAGCATGGCATGGAAAGAAGTTCACAATGCATCATATTCAAGACATCTTGGTGTAACTAAGATGTTAGCTGATGTAAAGCCATTATATTTCTGGAAGGGAATGAAAGGGGATGAAAGGAGGCTTGTAGCAAGTTGCTTAAAGTTCCAAAGAGTGAAGGCATATCATCATCATCATCATACAAGTATTTTGTATCCACATGAAGTTCCAAAAAGAAAGTGGCAAGTTATTATCATGGATTTTATGTAAGGTCTCCTCGTGTCAAGGAATAAGCACAATGCCATTTTGGTAGTGGTTGACAAGCTTAAAAAGGTAGGTCACTTCATACAAGGGAATTTGACTGATGGAGCTCCTATAATAACATGAAATTTTATTGATATTTAGATTGCATGGGATTCCTGAAAAGATCATTTCTGATAAGGATGCTCGAGTGACATCTAGTTTTGGTAAACCTTGTTTACTTCGCTTGGGAATCAACTGAACATAAGTTCTTCTTATCATATGGAAACATATGGGAAAACTGAAAGGGTGAACCATGTATTATAGGACCTACTAAGGATGTATTGTATGGATCAACAATACAAGTGGGAGAATTGCCTACCTTTGGTAGAGTTTGCATATAATAACTCCTATCATTCTGTGATCAAGATGGCTCTGTTTGAAGCATTATATGGTAGGAAGTGTCGAACTCCTATAAGCTAGGATAAGATGGAAGCTAGGATAAGCCTTGGGCCAAAGATGATGTTGGAAATGGAGGAACAAGTTGGAATTATCAAGCAGAGGTTAGCAAAAGCTAAGGATATGAAAACAAGTTATGTTGATTCTAAATGAATACCTAAGAATTTCGTAGTAGGGGATAAGGTTTTGTTGAGAGTTAAACCTCACAAGAGTTCTATCAAGTTTGGAAAGTCATACAAAATAGCTTTGTGCTACGTTGGTCCTTTTGAGGTTCTTGAGTAAATCAACCCTATCGTGTATAGAATTGACTTGCCGCTAGCTCATGCTAGGATGCATAACGTCTTTCATGTCTCGTATCTTAAGAAGTATATACCAAGCGATAACCATGTTATTGATTGTAATGATTTATAGGTAAATGATCTAGGGGTGGTAACGATTGAGCCTCTCAAGGTGCTCAGAATATATAAGCTCCACTTATGTAACAAAGAGGTTTTGCAATGCAAAGTCCAATGGGATCAGTATGTAGAAGATTCTGCCACATGGGAAGACTATGCTAAAATGAAGCAAAAGTTTCCACAAGTTTTGAAAAATCTTGAAAACAATGATGTTCTGTGATGTTGTTCTTTATGTTATAAACATATTTGATACTTAAAAATCATTAGGGACGATGATTAACAAGGGGGAATATGTTATACCCCATGTGTTATTACCTATTTACTATTACCTTGTTTGGTAAATTGTATTAATACATGATAATGTGTTTTATATATGAATCCTGATGGAATTATGATGAATGAATGTTTGATTCAATTTAATGTTTTATAATGATTCTGTATATGAAATATATGTGCTGCATATGAATGTATTGATTCGGCTAGCTACTTTTATGATGTACTAAGATGAATGCAAGAACATGTTCAAACCTCTGGAAGAGAGGGGAAGTATCACTCAAGAGAAGAACTTGGTCTAGTAACCTTTAATTCATCCTTACTGAGAATTCACACACTCATGCCCTAGTTGGTCTTAGTTGAGTCAAGTCAGTTCGGGTAAAGGGTAAGTGATCTTTAGTTTTGGTTGTGAATGTTTATATTGGGTGCAATCTTATTTTATGAACATTTGGATTGAGGAATGTGATTAAGTCTTGATGTTGAGTGGTAGTACTTCCTTGTGTGTTTATTGTTATATTGATGAGATATATGCATAAAATGTATATATATGTATATATGTACGTGTCTATGGTAAACTCATACATGCGAGTGAATACGTACATGAGTATACATAGGTAAATGTACCTACACATGCTCATGGACGGATTACCCATATGCATGGGAATACCGATTGGACTAAGGTGACATATATATATATATATATGTATATGTATATATACATTTCATGTATATACGTCGATCGATGGGTATGAGAGTGAATATTTTTATAAAGCTATTAAAATAATATTATGCATATATATAATATATATTAATATATATGTATAAAATAATATAGCTACACATATTAATATATACTTGTATATATATATATATATATATATATATATATATATATACTTAATGTTATTCGATATATATATTTTTATATATGTTTGATAATCAATAATTAATGCATTTGTTAACCATGTGAAATAAATAAATATTTATATATATGTATATACATCACAAAGGATAATATAAATATATAAATAAATAAATATAAATATATAAATAAATATATATTATATATATAGTATATAATTAATAATCATTTGAGATAGTTATAAAGTGCAATACATAGAGCTATGAAAAATATTAGTGAAGTGCTTAAAAGAAGCATAAGCACATATATGGTGTTGCCTTGGTAGTGTGTGGCATAGTATAACCTATGCATAAAGCAACAAAAGACCAAGTCAACTTTAAATATGGGTCACTTATGAAATTGATGAGGGTGCAACCCGAGACACAGAAAATCACACAGAAAACTGAGATCCTTATTATTTTCGAAAATGAAAATCTTACATGTAGAGGATCTCAAATCTTCGAATTCTGCAATACACGCAAATTATAGAAAGAAACTACAAAAATTCCCCTATTCGCAGCATATGATCTTCTTTTCTCAAAAACTACTCACAAAAATTAGAAACTACCCCATAAATAGCCCTATTTCCTCCGTTTGGAGCCAAAAACAACATTCTAATTATGCACAAACTTCCGGAAGCCCTAACTCAAGATCTAACCGTCGGATCTTCAATGATAATACCTTTTCGGAAAGGTCTTGTGAAAATGAAGTGCCATAAAGTGGGGCCTAAAGGCTAACCACTTTCGTTTTCCGCCAATTTTCGGGCCCATCCGGAGCCTTTAAGTCCCTCAAAATTAGCTCCGAAGATTTTGTAGGGCAAAAAGCAGAAACTGAAACTTGAATAACTTTTGAACCGGGAATGATCTTCGCCTGATTCTTTCACCAAAGTGTTTATTATTCTGTCCCGAAGCTTCCCTTAAATTTTTGTCTCCTCACGCCTTCAAAATCATACTTGCTAAAAATAGCAGTCAAGTAGAAAAAGCAGAAAAGCAGTTCTGAAAGTTGGGAATTCTTCTTCGATGAAAAGGGTATCCAGAAATGCAAAAACATCCACAAAAAAATCTAAATGAAAGTAAATATATTTTTGGGTGATGTAGGATTGCCCTTACACCACTAGATGCTCCTGCATCAGACACCCAGGGTAATTTGAAAAGTGACCCCGTCACTTCTCAAATGGTTGAGGAAAACCCAAATGGTCAACCTCTGCCTTAGACAACCAGGATGAATCTTCCACAGGGCTTCCTCTCCACTTCACCAGATATTCTTCATATTGCCTATTTCTGGTACTCCTTCCCACACGACTATCCAAGATTTCTTCAATCTCCTCCTTTTCTGAAGTAGGTGCTGGAATACCACACTGTTCCATTGCTGGTACTTCCTCTGCGCCACCCTCATGATATTCTGTCAAATCTACAATGTTGAAGACAGGAGAAATGTTGAATCCATCCGGAAACTCTACCTCATATACATTCCTTGAATCATGCCTCTTCAAAATTTTACAAGGACCGAACTTCTTCATCTTCAATTTGTTATAGGTTCCTACTGGAAACCTTTCTTTCCTCAAGTGGACCATCACTTCATCACCAATCTGAAACTCCTTATACCTCCTCTTTTGATCTGCCTTAGCCTTATACTGCATATTCATCTTATTAATGTGTTCTTTTACCTTCTCATGCATATTCTTGATGTGTTCTGCAAAGTCTTCAGCTTCAACACTTGTCTTCTTCTCTTGGTCCATCTTTCTCAATTCTGTAGCAGTCCTAGGACTACTTCCATACACAATCTGGAATGGTGATCTACCAGTGCTTCTATTGACAGAATTGTTGTAAGCGAATTCTGTCTGGGGTAAGATCAAATCCCATCCCTTTGGTTTATCTCCTACCAAGCATCTCAGTAGGTTACCCAAACTCCTGTTCACAACTTCAGTTTGTCCATCAGTCTAGGGATGGTGTGCAGAACTAAACTTCAACTTTGTTTTCAACTTCTTCCACAAGGTTCTCCAAAAGTATCCAACAAATTTTGTGTCACGATCTGAGACTATACTCTTTGGAAAACCATGTAGCCTCACCACCTCTCTGAAGAACAAGTCAGCAATGTGGACTGCATCATGGGTCTTCTGGCATGGGATGAAATGTGCCATCTTTGAAAACCTATCAACTACCACAAATACTGAATCATTCCCTCTCTGTATCCTTGGCAAACCAAGAACAAAGTCCATACTTATATCCTCCCACGGCCTCTCTGGTACTGGTAAGGGCTGATACAACCCGGTATTCTAACTCACTCATTTAGCCATTTGACATCCTCTGCAACTCTGCACAAACTTCTTCACATCTTGTGACAACTGAGGCCAATAATAATGCTCACTAATAATGGAAATGGTCTTATCTCGACCAAAATGTCCTGCCATTCCTCCACTGTGTTTCTCTTTTATCAGGTTCTCCCTCATGGAACTCCTTGAAATACACAGTTGACTTCCCTTAAACAACATGCCTTCTTGAATTATGAAATCCAGCCACTTTGTCCTGTCAACTGTAATAGGTTCCTTGCAAGCTTTCCAAGCCTCTGCAAAATCAGGATCTTTCAGATACAATGTCTTGAGTTCACTAAACCCAACCACCTCAATCTGCATTTCTATCAACAATGTATGCCTCCTACTTAAGGCATCTGCAACCCTATTTGACTTCCCACTCCTATGTTTTAAATCAAATGTATAACTCTACAAAAATTCTACCCATTTCATATGCCTCTGATTTAATTTTCCCTGACTACTCAGGTACTGCAATGCTTGATGATCAGTATACATAACAAATTCCTTTGGCAACAAATAATGCCTCCATTTCTTTAATGCTTGAACTATTGCATAAAATTTCTGATCATATACAAAGTACTTTCTCTTTGCATCATTTAACTTTTCATTGAAATAGGCAATGGGCTTACCTTCTTGGCTTAACACTGCTCCAATGGCACAACCACTGGCATCACAATCCACCTGAAACACCTTATTGAAATCCGGGAGAGCCAAAATAGGTTGTTCTGTCACCTTCTGCTTCAATAGATCAAAACTCCTTGCTGCTCCAGTGCTCCACTTGAACTCTTTTCTATCCCCTCTCATTGTTTCAGTTAGGGGTGCACAAATACTACTGAAGTTTCTAATAAAATTTCTATAAAAACTTGCCAAACCATGGAAAGATCTCACCTCAGTAGCAGTTCTTGGGGTAGGCCATTCCAGAATAGCCTTCACCTTCTTTGGGTCCATCTTGAGACCTTCTGTCGAGACAACAAACCCCAAGTACACTAACTCCTTCTTCACAAAACTACACTTCTTCAGATTAATCAGCAATTTCTCTTCTCTTAACTTCTCAAAGACTCTACCAATATGCATTATATGCTCATCCAGTGACTTACTGAATATCAAAATATCATCTAAATACACAATAACAAAGCTTCCTAGGAACTCTTTCAGTACCTCGTTCATGAGCCGCATGAATGTGCTCGGTGCATTGGTTAGCCCAAAAGGCATGACTAACCACTCGTACAGGCCCTCTTTGGTCTTGAAGGCGGTCTTCCATTCATCTCCCTCTCGAATCCGGATCTGGTGATATCCACTCTTCAGATCAATCTTTGTGAAGTACTGAGCTCCACTCAAACAGTCCATCAGGTCATCCATCCTTGGCAGGGGAAATCTATACTTGATTGTTATCTTGTTTATGGCCCGAGAGTCTGTACACATCCTCCACTCCCCATCCTTCTTTGGTGCTAGTACTGCAGGTACTGCACATGGACTCAGACTCTCTCGAATCAAACCCTTTCTCAACAACTCCTCAACTTGTCTGTTCAACTCCTCATTTTCTGCAGGAGTCATTCTATGAGTTGCCTTATTCGGCAAACTGGCTCCTGGGATCAAGTCAATTTGATGACTGATCTTCCTCATTGGTGGTAAACCCTCAGGTACATTATCAGAAACAATATCCTGAAACTCATTCAATAACCCAAAAACTTCTACTGGAACCTTCTCACTACCCTCCTTATCCATTTTAGGAATCAATGCATAACACACACGCTCATGTTTCATGCCTTCTAAAAATTTCCTTCCATCAACATAACAAATTCTAGCACTACTGCATACCTTTTCTTCGGCCTTCTTCAGGGGTTTCAACTTATGGTGAACTCCATCCTTCATCAGGGAATAAGTGTTTGCATGGCCATCATGTACAACTCGCCTGTCAAACTGCCATGACCTCCCCAACAACATGTGACATGCATCCATGGGGATGATATCACAGAGTACCTCATCACGATAGCTTCCGATCTTGAACTTCACCAGGCACTGCTCATTGACTAGAACTTTGTGGTCTTTCTGCAACCAGGCAATCCGATATGGATGTGGATGCCTTTCCCTCTTCAGCTTCAACTTTGTAACCATTTCTTCTGACACTAGATTATCAGTGCTCCCACCATCAATAATGACATCACAACATTTGTCTTCACACTTGCACCTTGTGTGAAACAGGTTCTTCCTTTGTTCTGGCTCCTTCTCTTCAGTCACCAGGGCTCTTCTAACCACTAGGGCTTCTCCCCTTTCACCATCATCTGAATGCTCAGATTGATCCTCCTCATCTACATGTGCAACCCTTGCATGACCTTCTGGCCTTTTGTCTGTCCTTCCTTGGTATTGTGGACATTCATAGGCTCGATGCCCTTCTTCACCACATCAGAAACAAAATCCTCTGAAACCATCCCTTCCGGGTCCTTGCCCAAATCTTCCTCTTCCTCTACCTCTTTGATCACCACCATTCTGATCACGTGGGCGGTAGAAATTATCATTCCTCTATCTTCGACTGGTACCCACATCTTCACTTTTCTTCTCATCCTCATTTTTGCTTCCAAAAGATCTTCCGCTACCCCTTCCACTTTGACCTCCTCGTCCTTTTTGCTTACTGTCAAATCTTTTGTTCAACTTCTCTTCAATTCTTAGTGAAAATTGGTAAGCATCCTCAATGGTGGCCATTCTGACCAGGCTTAACTCCTCTTGAATGCTCGGCCATAACCCATTAAGATAACGGGCTACCTTCTCCTTGTTGGCCTTTGCATGTCCCGTTCTGATGATCACCTTGTGAAAATCTTCTGTGTATTCTTTCATAGATCTACTTCCTTGTTTCAACCCTTGAAATTTCTTCAATAGATCTAACTCATAGTCCATTGGCATGAACTGCTTTTTCAGTTTCTCCACCATGCGATCCCATCTGGTGATCTTTCCCTTTTCTCTCTTATTTCTTTCTAGCTGGACCTCTTTCCACCAGATACTTGCGTGGCCCTTCATCTTCGTTTTTGCAAACTTAACCCAATCTAGGTCCTCTACTTCTTCATACTCAAAATACTCTTCCAACTCGTTGATCCAATCAATCAACTCTTCCGGGTTCAGACTACCAGAAAAACTGGGAACTTCTACTCTAGGTCTTTTTTCAATCTTTGAAATGACCCTTATTAGCCGCATTTGATCTTGATCAATAGCTTCTTGTTCCTCTTCTACATCTGAATCTTCTACCTCTTCTTCATCCTCACTTTCTTCTCCCCTTCTCGGGTTTACCCCTCTTCTTAACTCTCTTTGTAATGCATTAATTTGTCTCTGGAGGGCTCTGAAACCCTCGACCGCTAATGGATCTCTTCCACCAGCATTTCTGGCACCACCTCGCCTACCACGCGCCACTCTTGGAGGCATCTTGAATATCTTGAACCTACAACCACAGTCCTGGTGTGAACTACCTCACGATTGGCAATCTGTCCACACGCTCAAGAAAACCCGCTCTGATACCACTTGATGAGGGTGCAACCCGAGACACAGAAAATCACACAGAAAACTGAGATCCTTATTATTTTCAAAAAGGAAAATCTTACATGCAGAGGATCTCAAATCCTCGAGTTCTGCAATACATGCAAATTACAGAAAGAAACTACATAAATTCCCCTATTCGTAGCATGCGATCTTCTTTTCCAAAAAACTACTCACAAAAATTAGAAACTACCCCATAAATAGGCCCATTTCCTCCGTTTGGAGCCAAAAACAACATTCTAATTATGCACAAACTTCCAGAAGCCCTAACTCAAGATCTAACCATCGGATCTTCAATGATAATACCTTTTCGGAAAGGTCTTGCGAAAATGAAGTGCTAAAAAGTGGGGCCTAAAAGCTAACCACTTTCGTTTCTGCCAATTTTCGAGCCCATCCGGAGCCTTTAAGTCCCTCAAAATTAGCTCCGAAGATTTTGTAGGGCAAAAAGCAGAAACTGAAACTTGAATAAATTTTGAACCGGGAATGATCTTCGCTTGATTCTTTCACCAAAGTGTTTATTATTCTGTCCTGAAGCTTCCCTTAAATTTCTGTCTCTTCATGCCTTCAAAATCATACCTGCTAAAAATAGCAATCGAGCAGAAAAAGCAAAAAAGCAGTTCTGAAAGTTGGGAATTCTTCTTTGATGAAAAGGGTATCCAGAAATGCAAAAACATCTACAAAAAAATCTAAATGAAAGTAAATATATTTTTTGGGTGATGTAGGATTGCCCTTACACCACTGGATGCTCCTGCATCAGAAATTAATGTTGCTGTGTATATGTTGCAATAAGAAGTAAATGGAGTTTAAGCAATATAGAAATAGTCTACCCACACTATCTTCAAGAGGCACCAATGTATGAAATGTGGCTCTAATGTAAAAGTAAATGGAATGCATAAGAAGTCTTCTTATTGCGCATAAATTTGATAAAGCAATATTTTAGCCTTGAGACTCAGTCAAAAGTAAACTTGGCAGAAATATGTGAAGGAATTTGATTTAGGAAACTTTCTTAGAAGCTTTCTATTCATTTGACTCTGTAAAAGAGTTTTGTTGTCCCTTGAAACCAATTGACCCTACCAGTTGAATGGTGAGGACTATTATATGTTGCAAACCTGCAATTTAGTTTGAAGAGTTTTTGCATGAGGATAGAAATGTGACATAAATATTAACTTGTTTGTAGCCTTTGGTCGCTCACAATTTAATATAAATAGAGGTGATCATTCTACCAATTGCTACACTTTTCAATCCGATTACCTTGTGTTATTCTGTTGTAATTTCTATGTAAAGTGAGTTGAGAGTTTGTGAGTTAGAGAGTTGTTTCATTGAGTTGGATTAGTTTTGTTGAGAGATTTAGTGAGAAGCTAGTAGTGGGATTTGGGTTGTTCTTAGAGGAAGTTGTAAGCAAGATTGAGCCATTAAGCTAGGAGTGAAGAATAATTGGTTGGAACTTTAAACAGGCATGTTGATTTTTACTCCTTTGTTATTATGTTGGAAAGATTGTTTATTATGTTGTTATGTTTGGAAATATTGTCTTTTATGTGTGTTATGACGCTTGGATATGATTTCATACATCTTGTTTGTTTCTTGTATTAGTTAAACCTTTATTTGGTTTATACTTACATAGATATTTATACTAAACTAGGTTTTATACAATTGTATACTATTTATACTATATGCAGAATGTCAATACTATACATAGTATGATGACACTCTAGGTGTGTAGCATAAGATAGAGTTGTTTTGAGATACTTGTAGCAATTCCATTTAGATATGAGTTAATGGGAAGGTTATTCCCGGGGTTAGGATAATCCACGAGAAAGGGGATAACCTTAGAATAAAATACTAATAGTCAATACAAATTGATCAATTATTGTGGTGAACATATGACCTCACTCAAAGTAACTGTGTGATGTATCTTTGGCCAAAGTAGTGTAGGTAGCCACTGTCTACATTGTCAGTTCACAGTGCAATCCAATTTACATTCTAGGCTGAGGTAATCATACATGTAGAAGTAGACTTTATGGTAGCTCTAGATATGTAGGACACATCACTCTACTCAGGAAAAGCTATTTGAAGGATGAGGTTACAAAAAAAAATCTCTTTATTGAAGAGAGGGCCATATTACCAAGTTTGGTAGATGTGCAAGGAACCGCAGTAAGTCCATGGTTGGCGAAAAAGTGCTTGAGTGATGCTTCTCCTCATGTAGTTGGTGACCAAGATTTGGGAGGACATTCTGGACCATTTTTATTTCTAGTTCATGTAAGCTTGTTGAAGCTATGTATATAATCACGTGTCCATCTATATGGAAATTGTAAATGTAAAAGGTTATCTTAAATATATTTATGTACAATGAAATCATACTTATATTATTGAAATTATTCTTTGATTATGCAATGGAAAAGTTTGGAAAGGTTATGTTTCAAATGGTGCATTTATTATTGAAAAGAAAATAATTTTTTTAATGCTCATTATGTTAGATGCATAGACTATTCACTTGTGGGTAAAACATAATAAAATTGCTAGGTAGAACAATGAGCTTGTTACATATTTTTTGGTTTGGTTTCACTCTTCATGATAATAATTGATATCTTTCTTTTAGGAGAAATTCCATTTTTATCTTTTAAAGCTCAAGGATTGTGCCATTGAACTTTTCTATCTCCAAATGAGATAAACTAACCATGATCTCTATTACCCAAAACATAAAACTACAAGAAAACAACACACTTCCACTACAACAAAAAACTCAATCAAATACTCTAAAAGATATGTACATATCTTAATTAAGCTAAATTTAATAACAAATGATAGATCATAAATAAAAATAAAAAATCAATCATAAAGAAGATGCAAACCATAACAAAAAGATTTATGTGGAGAAAGCCTTTTGGAAAAAAATCAAAACTTAAAGAGACCCAAACTTTCATTAATTATAAAATAAAATACAACTTGGTGTGTCCAAGTTGTTGAGTCCACTTTTTGGCCAAAAAGTGGAAGTGTTTTCCCTGATTTTCAGGATTTGTCACATTTGACCTAAAAATTTGAAGCACTTAAAGATCGAATCTTTTAAAAAGTAAGAAATATGAAATGTAGTACTTGGAGTCTAGTTTTCAAATATTTAATTTATTTTAATACCCATATGATACACAATGATTTTCAATAGGCATGTCTAAAAACCACTGTTTAAAAGTCACTTTTTCAGGACAATACCATGAATGTGCACACCAACGATATTTTGACCTAAATAAAAGTATTTTTCTGAATTCTTTTGGGAAAAGATTTTTAAGATACTAAAGATTTTTTTGTAATTTTTTGAATATTTTTTTACTAATGTTTTATTGGCCGTAATTGCTATTTTGAAAACCCCTCATGTATGTCACGCATAAGATGACCTAAAATTATCATTTTTTGTTTTTTCAAATTGAAAAGAATTGTTTGAAGATTATTCACATATAATTTTTTTTTTCAAAAAAATAAAAATAATAAGAAAACATGTTATTTCAAGTTTATGGACTAGTTTCATTGAAAATTATTTGAAAAATAGGAAAAACAATTCAAGTGTAAAAAAATTACAGATTTGAAATCTACTCAATCTCTTCTATAATGGGTTTTAATTTCGTAAAAAAATTCTGCAAAAAAATCTTCAGACATATGTCCAAAGTCACTCTTTTCTAGTGACATTGACATGACCTTCAAGTTGTAGATCAAAGAAGGTCCAAAGCTAAGGGTCGGGCCTCAAGCTTTTTTTCGACTCAAACCCAAAGAAAAAATTGAGCCTCAAATTCAAATTTTAAGAAATGAGACCCCATTTGCTTTTTTTATTATTTCAAATGGTCGAAAAAGAAATGAGATCCTATTTAGGATACAAGATCCTGTTTGCTATTGGATCACGTTTAGCCGTTTCATAAGTGGGATCCCATTCCATTTTGACCTTTTTTTTTTTTTTATTGATACAAAATTACTATGATTTCTGCAACTTGACATCTTATTACAGTATGGCCGACAACGACTAATTTTGTATTTTTTTATTATCAATTCTTGTCTTCTATATTCTCTTGAACTTGTAATTCCATTTGAATTTTGCAAGGAGGCAACATCGGGACAATTTTGAAGTGGAATTGTGTTAATTTTCTACTCATTTCAAGGATGAATAAAAAAGAAAGACATTTACTATTCAAATTCGTTTGTACCTCAAGATTTTATAATCATGGGATCACAACATCATCAAAAGAGGAAAGATAGGAAGGCCATGACTCCTAAAGAAATTCAAGCAAAGAGAGAGAGGGAGGAAAAATGACAAATATATAGAAGAATGAGGATTCAAGCAATGAATAATGTTGAATCATCCGGTTCCATGACTATTGAAGATAAAAACATTGAAGAGACCATGGATGTAGATGATGCAAATTTGCAAGAGGTGAATGTGGAAGATAATACGATTATAGAAACTAATCCTGGTAGGTCTTCAAATCCACCTTTCAATGCTATGGATAATTTGACAATAGGTGCAAATCCAAGTACGTCTTCAAATCCACCTTTGAATGATATGGAAAATGTGATTCTAGATGATATTCATATTTATCATTTACAAGAAGATGGACATAACAATGTTGAGATCGATTTTATTCGTAAAAATGTTGTAGAAATGAATATTGAAAATAAAATCCCTTATGTTGGTTAAAATGAAAAATCCTTTTGTTTTTGAAAATGAAATTCCTTGTGTTGGTCAAAATAAAAATCCTTTTGTTGTTGAAAATGAAAATCCTTTTGTTGTTGAAAATGAAAATCCTTGTGTTGTTGAAAATGAAAATATTAAAAAAATAAAATTAAAGTACTATTTTGGATAATCTTCCTAGTAAGATTTTGTGGAGACAAATAAGAACGCATGCCAATAGATTATACAAACAATTTTTTATCAAAAAAAATATCATTTCAATGTCTACTCATGATGCAATTGATGAGAATGTGGAAAATGAGAAAAGTAATGAAAAAGTTAGGCAATTTTGTGAACCCCAAAAAAAAGATGAATCACTTAAACATGCTATATATATTGTTGCTAGTTCCATTGGGTCTATTGGAAAGAAGATTCAATCTAAAGATAAGAATGCATCACGATGATCTATAACAACTATTATAGTTAATAAAACAACTTTGGATAAAAAAATGTTAATCAACATTAGTGGAATTCTAAGCATACATCCTAAAACATTAGTAAGAGTGACAAAGAGAAGAGAAAGTATAGAGAATAACCCAATCAACCAATATTGGAGTGTTAGTGGTCGACTCCCAAGGTTTGACATGAAATTGAATATTGAAATCAAATCCTTGGTTGAACAAAATTGGCATGATAATACTAGGTATCATCTAATGCTAGAGATGTTTTGAAATTAAGAGTGGGGTCCAAAATTCACGATCCTCATCCAAAACACCTATTAGATACAAATCAAATTGAATTTTATAGAATTTTTTTAGATGAAATTTAGTGTTACTACGAAATATTAGCATCAGCCAAAGATCATTTGAAAGATGTAAACCTTGGTATGCCAAAATTAATAAGCAAAAAATCTCTTGTTGTTGTAAAACACATGTGCAATCTCATTATTATTATTATGATGTTTTTTAATATATACATTGTACTTTACATACTAACATGTTTATGCAGGAATGCGGTATTAATATGCCACCATAAACAATTAAGGAGTTTATATAGCAGGTTTGTTTTGTGAAAGATCTAATGGGAAATTATTTTATTTAAGTTCATGTATTTCTGGACAATGCACTAGTTGTGAAAATCTTTCATTCTTATGATTTTGTATGCATGAAAGTGTTGAAAATGATTTTGGACAACAATTAGTGGATGTTAAAAGATTTAAGAATGTTGAGTATTCTTTAAAGGATGGAAAAATTGGAAAGTGTTACAATTTAATCACAAAAAAAATAGTGCACATGCATTCATATCAAAATTTAAGAGTAAATTTGTACCAAAATATGTCAAAACACTCTTAACATGCCTAGTGGGTTGATAGACAATTTCACACATGTAGAAATACATTTCTAGTTGGAACTATACTATCTGTGGTTGATTTTGCAAAAAAAATACTATTTCTCCACAAGAGAAAATCCAATCACAATATTACAATTCAGTGCAGGTGGCTATGTTTGTTCATATTGTATACAAACATGCAAATGATAGTACAAAGGATAATAATTATTTTTGAGGGAGTATCATTTCTATTTGAGTGAAAACCGGCTACCCTTGTGAGAATTTGTTCAATATTATTTCAATATAGTTTATATAAATTTAAGAGAAAGAAGAATCCATATGACAAAATATCTCACATGATTAGATAATTGTACAAAATAGTTCAAGAATGCTCAAATATTTTATTGGTTAAGTAGGGTTCACAAGGAAAGTAATGTCCAATATATTTGGAGTTCTTTGAAGCTGGACATGGTAAAAGAGAACATGATGGAGTTTGTGCATGTGTTAAAATAATTCTTGCCAAAGAGCAATTGAAATTGGAGGATGCAATAAAATTTAAAGATGCATGTGTGATTATGGATTGGTGCAATTCCAAATTATCTACATGATCAAGTGAGTACTCTACAATTCGACGATTCTTTTGGTTGGTTGAAGAAGAGAAAATTCTACCTAGACTTGATTGTGAGAAATAGTGGATCTACAAAATGGAATTCATTTAAGATTTTGAATGCAAGAAAATGGACTATCTGGACAAAGGGAGCTTGCATGTTTTTGTCAATTTTTTTTTTCACAAGATTGGGAAGCATGTGAGAATACAAAATGGGTTGAAGAGTGGAAGAAAAGATTGTTGACACTTGCACAAACAAATGATCAATATGAAACAAAAATCAAACACAACGATCAAGTGTTTGCATCAGATGACTATGATCGTGTTTCAGACCTTGTACAAGAAGGTAATTTAATTCAATTTATTACTATTTTTAATATATTAATTATATAAATGAATGCATTGATGTATATTGGTCAAATTATACATCACACAAGTTATTGAATTCAATTTTGTTTGCAGGACATGTGTATGTTGTTGTTGCACCTGATAAGAATGAAGATAAAACAAAAGATTGATTGGCTCGATGTGTGGAGAATAAACATAAGTTAATTAGACCTTGAGAAGATGATGATGGATATCATTATCCAACAGGTTCGATGGTGGTTTTTGGAACTTGGCTACGAAAATATCTAACAAGGAAGAATGGTTTGTCTACATTCAAAGATTATGAAACACATACGAAGATTATCCACTACTCACATTTGGTGGTGGCAATAAAATATAAAACTAGTGAGTTATGGTGGAAGACCTGCTAATAAAGAGTTATGGACATTTTTTATGGAAGATCATGAGACAATCATAGATGCAGTTCAAAAAAGAGAGGATGTAGATGGTACAAGGAAATAAGTAAATACATGTAAGTATATATATAGTTTTATATATTTAAATACATGTTTTAATGATAAATTGAAATTGCTTAGATACATAGTTAAAATTGATTTATTGTCATTTTGTATCCTTAAGCCATCATCACATTCATCACATACTTTGAGATAAAAAAGAGAGGACTCAGATTCAACCTACATGTAATAAGTGTAAATACATGTAAGTAAATATATAGTTTTATATATTTAAATAAATGTTTTGATGATAAATTGATATTGCTTATATACATAATTAAAATTGATTTATTGTCATTTTGTATCCTTAAGCCATCATCACATTCATCACATACTTTGAGACAAAAAGAGAGAATGTAGATTCAATCTATAACACGGAATACTTGTGAATACAGGTAAGTATATACAATTTTATCTAAATTTAAATACATGTTTTGATGATATATTGATATTGCTTATGTACATAGTTAAAATTGATTGATTGTCATTTTGATATCAGGTGGCATGAAGAAGCTACATTTTGATGATCCGCCACAAGTTTTGGATTTTCTTGACATGGCATAGTTATTGGAGATGTAGATTGTATGGCCTTGAGATGGCATATGCCACATTTTGTAAATATTTTTTTGAGTTGGCATATATGCCAAATTTGTATATGTACATACACAATTTGACATGTGCATCAAAATAAATTTGACTTGTCCAATGCAAATTTTGAATTCTTTGACCCCCTTAAGCCACCCTATCAGGACCCCTTAATTCAAATATCCTAATTATATCTATCTAATGTGATTGAACATGAGACATACTTTGAATTCTTCAATCCCCTTAAGAAAAAAATTAATTCTTTGATCCCCTCAAGTTAAAATGCATAAATGAAAGTGATGAGGGTACTCTCCTTACAAACACACACACACACAACTAAACAAGAGAGATAAACAATTTTTTTAGAAAGAAACACTTGCTTTCTATTATCTTGACGAAGTGAAATTACAATACTCAGAAAATAACATACTACAACCACATGGGCCTTCTCATTACAAAAAATTGCAAGCCAAAAACCACAATCTGCACTATGGGAGCTCTCTCCTGTAATCCCTATTCTCCCTCTTTATCCAAGAAGTGTAACTACCTTAGAATATTTTGGAAGTTGTAACCCCATTTTGGCGCCATAAATTCCACCGTCTATTTCCCGCTCTAGAAGATTTTTATTATTATTATTTTATATTTTATATTTATATATTTACAACTTCTCAAGGTCATAACTTTCAACCCGATTTTCATATTTTCAATTGTAATATATCGTTGGAAATCTTGTGAAGAGCTCTACAACTATCTTTTTCCAAATCTAAAAGATTAAAGATTTTTGCACCCTGTTTCAGGGCTCCAAAGGGCCTCAATTTTTTAGTTTTAAAATTCATTGGAGAAGTTCCTTGGGATTAAAATTTAATATCTTCCAAAAAGTACATGATTTTAAGATGATTCTTTCACCAAAAATCTTATTTTCCAATTTCACTCCTTTAGATCAATTTTCGTGTCCATAGGAACCCGAATAGATCGACTTACTAAAAATAACATGTGACTATTTTTGGCTGTTTCAAACTTCTAACTATCCTAAAGACCGCATGAGTCGCCATGGGCCCCAAAACAACTAAGGAAACTACAAACAAAATGAAAATACAATATTTTTGGGTGATGCAAGATTTCCCTTACACCACTAGATGCTTTTGCATCAAACACCCAGGGTAATTTGAAAAGTGACCCTATCACTCCTCAGGTGTTAGAGGGAAACTAATATGGTTAACCTTAGCTTTAGATAACCATGATGAATCTTCAATAGAAATTCCTCTCCATTTCACCAAGTTCTCTACATATTGCCCGATTCTTGTGCTTCTACCCACATGATTATCCAAAATTTCTTCTATCTCTTGGTCCTAATTATGCTTCTTTTGTTTCTAGCTTTCATACTCATAGGTTGAATATGGGGTCTACATATGCTACACCTTCATTTTCATCATTTTCTAAGATGTTGATACATGAGCAACAAAATCTTATACAAATGGGTCTCATCAAGACTTCTAAAACTCAGGCATTGTTGGTTAGTCAAATGAAAGAGTCAGAATCAAATAAGAAAGAAAAGAAAAATCCACATTTAGATCAAGAAAATAATAAATCCTCTTCCAAAGAGAAATCATCTAAGAATGAGTAGCCAACTTGTTCATATTGCAGGAAGCTTGGACATGATGAACATTCTTGTTATAAGAAGGATATTGATGAATTGAAACATCTTCTTAAAAATAATCAGATTGATTTTCCTTGTAGAATGTCCAAGTCACCTTCTTATTCTTCTTCAAAACAATATAAAAAGGACAAAGGTCATGATAGTTTGGCTTCTACATCAGGTAATAAAGTGAAAACTCTTTGTGCTTTTATAGGTCTTGGATTAGGGAGATGACTTCTAGATTCAGGAGCATCTCATCACATGACATCTTCACAGTCTATATTCTCTTCTTTTGAGCCTTGTGCTATGTCTCCTATTTTGATGGGAAACAATAAATACATGAGTGTAATTGGGAAGGGATCTATTGATATTGGGGAGGGAACTTTCAATGATGTTTTGTGTGTACCTCATGTGTCAAACAATCTTCTTTCCATCTATCAGATTACACATGGTGGAGACAGGAGGACTGTGGAATTCACTCCTGATTCAGTTATCATTAGAGACTTGGAGAGTAGAGAGATTATTTCTATTGGGATGGTTGATCATTCATCTTGGTTGTACACCTTTGCATATTTTTCTTCTGATGCTGAAATTTCTCCTTCAACTATTGATCACACTTCTAGTGTGAACCATGATTCAGAGGAGAATTTTGGCTACTTGAACTTGGGTTTTCTTGCATCAGATCCCATTATTGAGCCTTTCATTTCTTCTCCTCCATCTATTATCACATTTGATGATGCTTGTGTTGCTACACATATGGCTTCTTGTAATTCAGTGCAGTAGGATCTTCATCATCTTCTAGCTACATATACTTCAGATGCATACTTGATAAACATTGGTGGGTTGTTTATTGAGTCTCACATTTTAGATTTGGGAGACACCATTGATTGCATTCAGCTTCTCTTTGATGGATATGATCCTTCTTCAGTTGTTGTGAGGGAAAAATCTTGACCCTCTTGTTCATTCTCTACATGATCATCCTTTACAGTTTGATATGAGTGTGGATACTTTCGGAAAACACTTGGAGGAGGTTTATTTGTCTTCAAAGGAGGAATATTTTTCTTTGGATTGTGTTCTACATCTGTCTCTAGAAGATTCTAGATTGACATCTTCAACTATGTGGCCTGGAATTCCTATTTGGAGTGTGTCAACTTTTGGCATCGACATGGAGACACTTGAGCATTCTTCAAAGACATCATACACCATCCTTCTTCCCACGTCTTTCTTTTAGGAATGGGGAGACATCATGCATATCATCTTGGTTTTGTTTCTTCCTAAGGGGAGGCACATTTTCCGGCGAGATTGGATCATATTTTACATTCAATTTCAAGCTTTTATCATTGCAGGAGACTCACCATTGAGGGGGGGATACATGGTCTCTCTTCTTCTTCTCTCTTATGGGGGGTATTTTTCCTCATATGGGGTTTGGGTCTTCTCATCTTCATTGAGAGTACTTTGTTTTCATCTCTCTTTTGGGGAGGAGTTTTGTCCCATTGGGTTTTATCCTTTTCTCTATTTGTGAGAGATTTCATTTGCATTTGTACATGGGTACCTAACATGGCCTCATAGTCAGGACCCATCCTTGCATCTTTGCATATTTTTCATAATAATCTACTCCCTAAGTTGCATTTAAGGGAGGGTGTTGGTATGAATAAATGTCCTGTACCTAGTTAATTCACTTACTAGGGATTTAAGGGACATATTCACATGTTAAGTTTATTTAGGTCCTAAGATTCTTACTAGAAGACTTAGTTGTCATGTCTAGATCTTATCTTTTTGAATTTTAAGTTATCTCGTGTCATAAGATTAAGACACTTGTCATAATCTTATGACATCTTATGTTTCACCTTGGATATATAACCAAGTGGCCTCTTATGTAATCATATTGAATTGGATAATAAATTCCATTGCAATCTTGAGCATTGCATACTGATCTCTTTTGTTATTTTCATTTAGTCTCTAGATCTTGGGTATCTACATAGCCAACTCTAACATGGCGTTAGTAAATGAAATCAGATGTGTGATATTGATCAAGACAATTTTAAGTGTCTAAATTTTGGCTCTCTTTGAAGTGAGGTACTTTCTATGTTGTTTCGAAGAATTGATGCTTCTCGGATTGAAATTGCTGCTTAGATCAAAAATCAGAAAAATATGATTTTTTTGGATGCCCCACTATGTCCCAAAAGAAGGAATGAATGCTAGTATGTTGCCCCCTTGAGAGATTGAGTGGAAATTCTTATTTTTAGGTTGAGCTCGCGACAAAGATGCGGGATTTGGTTTGACTGATTAGAGAATGAAAGATACTTCTTAGAAAGCTCAAATATTTGATGTAAACCAATTTCATGATGCTTACACTCATCAATTATGGGTAGCCTCATGTATATTTTGATATATCACACATATTCGATACTAGGATAGAAATATCAGTAGGATAAAGATAGAATAATGAGATGGATAAAAGTAGAAGAATGAGATGGAAATAGATTAGCATTGTTATTCATGATTGATTCAGAAGTCCAACAAGCCTATGGTTATTTGAGACTTTATTAGATATATGATGTGATAGGATAAATGATACTTCATTGCTTCTCAGATTAGGCTAAATTCATCATAGAATTCCTTATTTTTGATATATAAATAGACATGATGCATAAAGGTATGAAAAATCAAGATGACGTTGTATCTAGTGTGTTGGACCTTGACTCTAAAAATAGATAGGAGTATCCTTGTTCATACTTGAAATACAAAAACCTTGTCTGATCATGTGAAAGAATAAACCATCAAATTAAGGAGATTAACACACAAAAGGTATGAGGAACTTGATATGTCCTAGCCATTGTTTTACTTGAGCCTATCCTCGCAAATGCAAGGAAAGTATTCATGAGGCCGTATTACAAGAGTATACAACAAGCACAAAAAACAAAGCAATGATCAATTCCACATTCCTATCTCTCTAAATAGTTTTGATGGATATCATTGAGAGGTCATCAAAATGGACCTATAAGATAAATCATAAGAAAAGATCAAAATGAACAAACAATCAATGTTATTCATATCTCTTGCCCAAGGATGTGATTAAGGTGTTTTCCAATGATGATGTCCACTGTAGGAAAGATGTATCTGTAGGACATGTTATATTGGATGCTGACTAATTGATTAATTCTAACTAACTAATAGGACGTTCATATAAATGTTAACCATGTTTAACCACAATCAAGACTTGAGATTTTTTTACAGTCAACGTTTTGTGTTTCATTGATTGTTGTACTTATTTATATTTGCATTACCAAAGGGTAAGGGTGACAATCACATTATTAGGGATGACAAGTTTATTACGGGTTAAAGTGAAATGGGATGGATGGTTCTGTTTTCCAAATATTTCATTTTTTAATGTTTTGAGGCTATTTTTTGAGATTTTAAAGTTATTTGAATGTTTTTGAGTTTTCTAGTTATTTGAGGTTGTTTAAGGTTTTTGAGAATATTTGATACTTATTTTTGAGATTTTTGAATGTTTTACAAATGTTTTTATTTTTCAGGCTTTCAAATATTTATGTGTTTTCAAAGGTTTAGACCAAGAGAAGGACCTAAGAAGGACTAGCCTAATGCCTTCAGGGCTCATCGATGATGGCCTTGCCTACGTAAGTGTAGAGACAACATAGTTTGATTAACTCCCAAAAAATATTGTTTATTGATGTGATATGAACATTGATGAAACGTTAGTTTATTATGATAGACTATTAAAGGACTGACCTAATGCCTTGGGGGCTCATTGATGATGGCATTGCCTACGTACACACACAAAGGAAACGTAGTTTGACAAGTGTTTTTGAATTTATATGTTTTAGACTTGTTTAGGGGTTTTGAATTGATTTGGATGTTTTCAAATTTTTGAGATGATTTGGATGTTTTTGGATATTTGGGATGATTTGGATGTTTTTGGGATTTTGAGATATATGAATGTTTTTTGGATTTTGAACTTTACAAATGTTTTGATGATTTTGGATGTTTTTGGATTTTTGATATATGATTTGGATGTTTTTGATATTTTTGAAATGGATTGGATTTTTTTAATATTTTCATAGGATATTGATGAGCGTATATCGATATGTGACGACATCGGTGATCTTTTTTGGGATTTTGTTGAAAACCAAGCTAAGATTGATTGATCTGATTGATGGATTTCTGATAGTGATAACATTGTTGAGGATACATGACAATGCAAGGATGGTGTTTTCAAGGCTATGGACAACATGAGGATACATCTTGAGATGATGATTGATTGATGGGTAAGATAGATCAATATTTGAAGCTAGGCTTGGAAAAAATATGTTTGAATAATTTGATGCGACATTGAAGCGCAAGTTAGATGCAAATAATATTGACTATTTGGATCAATTTTTGATGCTTGATATGGTTGATAAGGAACATATTATTCGTCAAAATGTGCCATGAGCTAGTGATTTTGGATATTTGCTTACAAATGTTTTGATAGTTTGATTTTGTGTTTGCAAATGTTCAGATCACCATATGAGTTAGAGGACATAGATCAAGATTTAACCTTAAAGAAAGATGTAAGTATCTGCCTCCAATGTATAGAAACATATTGAATGCCATGGGTGGATGATTGGATCAAGATAGTGGATGAATGGATGGGTGGATGGATTGGATGCGAAAGATTCCAAGGATTATCTTGTGATAAGATAATATGTTCAGATAGAGAATTCTCTTTTGGACAATGCCACATGTCTCAAATAATGTTGGATAGGATAGGATCAATGATAATGACCCATGTCAAGATGTTTACTATAAGAAAGTGTGAAGTGTACACCAAACCTTTGCCAAGATCAAGATAGTTCAGAAGATGAACGCAAATGGATTGGATAATGGATCATTGTTGAATGGATTTATTATGGATAAGATGGATGGAATGCTGAATTTATTATGGATGGGATGAGATGATTCTACTTGAAATGACGTACGTATATGCTTGATTCTACTCATGACGCTTGTGTCACACTTTCAACCAACTTATCAACACAAGTGAATTTAAGCATTTCTAACTAAAAATATATTTTGGTCAAACATATTATAGCTAAGTTAGATATATTCACAATTTTTCCAACTAAAATTGTTGGTAAATACATATGTAGCACCACTTTGAGGCCAATTTACCAAAAAAATAGATTTATTTGAAAAAAAGATGTTTCAACAATTTATACTCATGTAAATAACATTTAAAAAAATATAAAAGTACCCTTTTGTAGATCCATAAGTCTAGTTTTCAAATATATATATATTTTACTAATTAAATTTTTATTTTTATTTTCCTTTTTATTTTTACTAAGAGTAGTTTATCAACATAAAATATTAGGTTGATTGCTATGTCAAGGAAAAATAGTAAAACTTATTTAAAAAATTGAAAAAAATATGACACACTAGATAAAAGAATCTATATCAAGAGGGTATAATTTGTTTTCAATTTTAGATAAATAGATAATATGAAAGTTGACGTTGAATGAAAAAAACTATTTTCTAATACACACACATTTTAATATTTATTTAAAAATATAAATTTACCAAAATTAGAAAAAAATATATCCATGTACTAAAGTTTCAAGTTAAAAATACATACAAAAAAATTGAAGGAGAAAAAAAAAAAATTACTATAAAAAGGTTGACATCTCATGTAACTTCATTTATTAGCAACTAAATTATAGTATTAATTTATAAAAAACTATATTCAAATAATTTTTTAATTTTTTTTTTTAAATACAAGCATAAAATATAATAAAAAAGAAATATTTTACTAGTTTACATCATTTCAAAATTTAAAATATATGTCACTTTTTAGTGATTCAAGTTTAAAAGTTGGATCAGTGTTGGCCATTTCCTTTAAAAAGTGAGACACAACTTTGTACTTTTACCCCATGGTACTTGTCCAAAGTGCCGCCGTAGTGGTTTTTACTGGAGGACGGTTTTTCTCTTGACTATTTTCTTATTTTTTTTTAAATTTTTTTTTTTTTAGGATATTTGAAGCTCATGTCAAACCACTTGGTTGTGTTGATGTAGATGCAATTGTTATAATATGCCAATGATATCTTGCATGGAGGATCTGGTTTGCTAAGATATGAGTGCTTGAATGTAACCCCTAAGAATTCTTATCTACCTTGCTAACACCTCATTCAACCTCATCTAAGTGTGCACATTGCGATAGGGTGAAGAGTTGTTGCCAACACCCGATTAATGCAAGAGTTGGATATCATGAATTGTGAAGTGGATGGTGGAATGCATTGAGGGATATGAGATATAGATGGATTGGTCGATAGTTTGGAATATTTGAATCTCCAAACTTGGGAGGATGAGCACTGATGGGTGGATATGGAGATTCAATTGGAACCAACTGCTTGAGATAACTTGTAGGTCGCTCTTGAAGCTTTCTTTTGTACTGGTGAACATCTTTGATGGGTGTCACTCCCTTTTTTTATTTTACTCCATAGTTTCTTTGACTAATGGAGTTTGATAGGGATGATTTTCTTTCTTTTTCTTTGGCATCCATTTGAATTTTTCTTGTCCATTTTCTTTCTTTTTCTTAGGCATCATCTTTGAATTTTGCTCCTTTTTTTGATATAGCTTATTCTCTTGTGGTTGGTCCCAATTAGAAGGTGGAAAGATGCCTGGATGATGATTCATAATATGAATAGTTAGAGTGTTGGTAGATTTTTATCATAAGGACTCTTCATGCTCCCCATGTTGGTGTTTGCACTAGATAAGGTTGCCCTCAGTATTATAAAGGTACTATTGTCATGCTTAGATTTTGTGATTGCTATAAAACCAAGACCTTTTTGCTCAAGATTTTTGACCATTTGTATTGATTCCAAGATACCATGTTCTTGTAAACATAATACTTTTCTTTGATAATGCTCAACATCCGCATACTCAATATCTTCAATATGAATTTGGGATGTGTCAAATTTTAATGCTTCTTCAAGAGGTGTTGATGATTCATACTCCATGTAAAATTCTTCCTCATAATCCATTTTTGATATGTATTCAAAGGATGTTTCTAATTCACAATCCATGTAGAAGTCTTCTTCATGATCCATTTCTAATACATCTACAAATTCTACTATGTCTTGATCAAGTGTACAGATGTTAAGAGTAGGAAACTCTTGTTCATTGGTAATGAAGTTGAGAGTAGGAGACTCTTGTTCCTTGGTAATGATATCAAAAGTATGAGACTCTTGTTTTGGGTGAGGATAATCTACATGTATATTAGCAGTAAGCATCTCATGGGTAGATATAGGAGTGTGATATATGGATATGATCATTGTTTGCAAAATATTTTATGGATTAGAAGATACCCATTAAATCATTGTAGTATCTTGGAAGTGTGGATCCTTGATCTTGGATTTTATCAGAGTTGTCTTCAATATTGGACTGGAATAGACCCATTAGATCATGAGAAGACATGGATCCTTGATCTTAACTGATTTCAAAATCACTTTTGATATCCTTTGGATCAAGTTCTTGACATGGGCCAATTTCAAAGGATGAATTGTTTGCAAAGGGTTCTTGAATGTATTCATTATGCATGGGTATTGGTTTAAGATTCTCTTGATTGTCAAGTGAATTTGGATCAAATTGTACATTAAGAATCTCTTTAATATTAGCAACCATGAGGTTGAATGATGTAAATATGTCTTGGAATGGACCATTGCTAGACATTGGTGGAAGATGTGGATCAGGCTTTAAAAAAGAGTCTTGATGTATGTCATCTTTCTCATTGGGTTATGTAGAGACATTGTCCATGTGATCATTTATGGACGGATCTTGAATGTTATCCTTAACAATTGAGGTAGATACCTTGTCAATATTTTCAACCATGAGATCAAATGACATTAATATTTCTTGAAATAGATTATTGTTAGATAATAGTGAGGGATACTGATCATGCTTGGGAAGTGAATCTAGATGTATGCCGATTTTATTATTGTGTAAGGTAGAGACATCATTGATGTGATCATTTAAGGTTGAATCTTGAACGTTATTCTCAATAATTATTTATCCTTGATCAATAAGGTCTTGGATGGGATTATTTATTTGAATGAAACTTGATGTTTCATGAAAATTTGCTCTATGATGCTCACAATAATCCTTGCCCTTATCCCATGATAAGTTAAAGATAGATCTGTAAGCGCATGTTTTTGGAAGAGTGATGAGTTTTGTAGAATCTAGTTTTTTAAACACCACCTCGATTGAATCCTCTAAGGGAGTGTATTCACATTTGGTGATGGTGTTATTATCTTGTAATATTTGTGATTGTTGTGGTGATTTTTGGTATTGATCTTGTTGTTGTAGGGATAGATCTTGTTGTTGATGAAAATCAATGTTTTGATGTTTTTGATGAGGAATGTATTGATTTGGAGATTGAGATGTTTGTTGGAGAAGTGTGTCAACTACTTTGGTGATTGAATTTAGGGAAATTTGATGTTGATTTTGAAACCCTTGGTGTAGTTTATTTTGATATAGATGTTGAGGATTTTAATTCTCACATGGTATTTGATCTTCTATTGAAGTGTGAGTAGATCTATCCCATAGTTCACCAAGTATGGGTTTGAAATGTTCATATTTGATATGTTTATGCTTGGTATTTTAATGTTTAACATTGGTGAGATAATGTTGTTTTGGGGGGAAAACTTGGCTTTGATCATTTGGTTGATATATTGGTAATTTTTGACATTGATTGACATCTATCATAGGATAAGGTGTTCCAACGTTTTGATTAGGCACACCCACATTTGTTGTATTATTGACATTTTAAGGATATGATGACCCCATGTATGGATGTTATAGATATGAGTTTTGATAATCAATTGGTATAGAAATTATTTCAAGTTTGAACTCTCAAGACCTCTAGGATAAATATTTGAATGATATAGGAATGTGTCAATCCTAGAAGATGTTTGATGCAAATATCCTTGTTGAAATGTATTTGATTGTTTTCCAATGATAACACTTTGATAGGTTTCTAGGATCAATGTTGAATGATTTTATGGATGGGTAAATGATGCGAAACTTCTAATTTTGACAATAATCTAGACTCAAGTTTGGATGTGTTTTTGGACGATGATGTTTATGAAATTGCAAACCTTAGGTGTAGAATTGTGACTCTAAGGTAAGTTTTTCCAAAAGATGTGGACTGATCCAACTAGATGTTTAAAAAGAGATTCGTTCCCAAACATAGAACTAAAATTGTTGATGTTGATGAAAACTTAGTCTAAGGATTTTGTTGTCAAAATTTCAAGTTGTTTATGAAGTGAAATGTTTTAAAATTTGATGTTTGATTGTGTTTATTGATCCTATTTGAAACCTAAGAAGTACTTTTAACAAGATCAAGGTGTTGAGAAACATGAACTTTGTTGTGATGTTTAATGAGTGCTATAAGTGAGCCACAATTGGTTTTGTTTTAGTTTGAAACAATTTAAGGTCAATGTAATGTTTTGGAACCAGAATACAATCAGTTTTGTTTGAAAATTGTTTGATGTTTGGTCAAATTAGGAAAAAGCACTAGACTGTCAAGAAAAAGCGTTGCTTTGTTGTTCTACAAAAGCGTCAATATTTGATAGAAGTGTTGATGTTTGGAAGAATTATTAGACTATCCAAACAAAGGCGTCGATGTTTAATTATTTTTTCCTTGTAAAATACACAGATATGTGCAAAAGTGTTGATGTGCAAACAAAATTGTCATTTTGATAAAAATAGAAGTGTCAGTTTGTGCAAAGGTGCCACACTGCCAAGAAAATGTGTCGATCTGCTCAGGGGATCTTTAAAATGTCAAGTTTACCTAATTTGTTTGATTTTACAAGTTGAAAAACATACAATACAACATGTAAAATGACTCAATAAGGTGATCAAGTGATTTCATGTGTTCTTCTTCCACATGAACTCACTAAATGGTGTTACAAGGTCTTAACTTGAAAACACATGAATTTGCACAACCTATTTAGTGGGTAGATCAGGTTTGTCTTCTCAAAGTAGGGTTGCACGATAAAATATTGTCCATAGAGGGAGTAACTAGAGTATGCATGTGTACATGATACATCTCTTACCTTGGAAGGAAAAGATCCTTGCAAGGGATTTTTTCACCTCAACTATGTTTAGTACATGGCGAGTAGCTTCAAGGGATGATGCTATTCCTTTGCACCACTTTGAGAAAACATTCAAAAGTCTTAGCCCTCTAAAACATAGGTTTTTAGTGGGTGGGACTAGGTGAACACCGATGACCTCTCCGTAGTTGCATCGGGAAACCCATGCATAACAAAAGTGCTACATGTATAGATAGACCTACAAATTTTGCTCTTAGCCAATTTATATAGTACACCCTAAAAATCCGCTTAAGGTCGCCTTGAGTTATTCATTGTAGGATGTATCTCAAGGAAGGCCTACTACTTAAAAGAACAAAAAGGAGATGCTATTTCTCTTTACCCAAGATCACACAAGGCATGAGGGGAGAGGATACGTAGCAAAAAATTAGGGTAATAATGAACAAATACAAGTCCAAGATGTTTCTCTTCACCCAAAATCATACAAGGCACGAGGGGAGAGGATACACATCCAACTTGCCAAGAACTTTGAACAAAGAAAACAATTATTTTTAGGTTGCACCAAAAGTAAATGTGATTGATTTTAAACATGCATGTTCATTGTTCAAGTTGTGTGTTCATTTTATAACCCAAATGAAGGTGTGTTCATTTTAGCCAAAAGATAAGGTGTGTTCATTGATTACCTAAATTGAAATATGAAATAGTTGTGGGGTTAGTTTATTAGCACACCAAAGATAAATGTGAAGCTAAGATAATGCTTGAAAATGAAAAATATCTTAGGTCACCCTTCACAAAGTCTTAATAAACTCTTTGGAGTTTGATTTCATGCTTCATGACTTAGTGTTGATGAACACTTTGATCCATTCTTGATGATTCACCGAGTTCTTGCCAATGTTAGACTCATAAACCAAAAAAATAACTCTAAAAAAATTTAAAACCACCTAAACCACTGCGAAGAGTATGAAATTCTACCCCATTAAAAAAAAAGTACTAAAAAATACCACCATATGAACAGGATATGGTTGTTTGAAGATCGGGTGCAAAACTGACAAAAGCACTTGCAAAAGAGTGGTTATTTACAAAGGTGTGGCTTTGCCTCAAGGTCCTAAAAATGAGTTTTTAACTTGTAGAGGCACGAGGGTTTGCTGCAAAAGTGTTGGGATGTCATGCAAAGGCATTGGAGTGTCTTGCATAAGCATAGGAACTTTACAAAAGTGACGAGATTGAGTTGTAGAAGCATCAGTCCACCCCGTGCAACCTACCATGGATGACAAAACTAAAAAAAATTTGTTACTTTAAGACACAAGGTCCCACCAAGCATGCCAAAATGTGAACATGAAATATAACCAAATCAAATGCAATTGAATTAAGCAAATAAAACACACAATTCACCTAATTAGATCATACTCCCAATGAAATTCTAACAAATGCTAACTAGGAAACCATTGAAACATGAAATATCAAGAAATTATGAATTGAAATTCTAATCAACATAAGAAAACCTCATCCCATTGGGGGATTAGTTTTAGTTTGTTGAGGAATGCTCAACTCTTTCATAAACCCATTGTTGATGCAAAGCTTCAAATGGTTGATAATGGAGGTTGGTCCATAAATGTGCTCTCAATTGATGAATATAAGTAGAAATTCCTGCATAGTATGGTTGTACAAATGCTTTGTGGATTATTTACTCATGAAAATGAGGATTATTTATAGAATTTTTAGATGAATCAATGACCAAGATTGATTTAGTTAATCAATGAATATAAATGAATGTGAGAGGATGGCATGGATTGAAGATCAAATCCATGGATGAGATAGAAGAATGACATGGATTGATGAAATTAATCAATGGCTCAAATTGATTGAGACAAACACAAATTCTTAATTTTAGGAGCATGTGCAAGATATTTTCATGTGGAGGGAAATGTTTGAATTCAAATGGGAAGAATATTCCATGAGAATATTATTTTGCAAGTGAGAAAAGTTGGAGGAAATTAGTCAATTAAATAATTATGAAATTATTTAATTGTACAAGTGGAGTTAATTTAGGAGTTTATTAAAAAATTAAGATCATTTAATTAAAAATCAGGATTAATGATGTTAATTAAACAATTAAGATTATTTAATCAAATGAGAAGACTTAGGCAATTTAATTAAACAATTGACATTATTTAATCAAATAGGATGAAAATTAGCATGAAAGGGGTGAATTAATTTAATAATATTGATTATATGATTAATAGAAGAAAATGATGAATTTAATTAAACAATTATCATTATTTAATTAAATAGATAAGAACAATTGAATCCAGGTAGAAATGGTGTCAGTAAATGAAATCAAATGCGTGATATTGGTCAGGATAATTTAAGTGTCTACATCTATAAACAAGATTCAACTAGCATAAGGCTTACCTAAGGTAAACCTCTTTGTGGTTAGTTTCTAATGGATGAGCTTTAACTTGAGAAAATTTTCTCATCCTTGAGATTTCAAGCCCCTCTCATTGTGTTTTATGTTGAAAAAGAAAAGAGTCAAATTCTCACATATTCATCTCTTGTTCCTTTGTTGAGAAACTATGATCTTAGGTGATGAATCATTGAAAGCCCCACTAGATTCTACCAACTTGTGTGTTAGATATCTTAAGAGGTTGGAAGGTGGGTATTTAAAGTTTCAATATTAAGTCAATATGCGATCTTCTACCTTCATTGATCACATAGAATTTATGACTTTGACAATATAAACCATAATTTAAACTTACAAGGAACATGTAAATAAGATAATTTTGTTTTCATAAGTTCAAATATGAATTTACAATATATATTGTTGGTACTATAAATTCAATGGTAGATAAATTTTAGAGTAATCATGAATTAGTATAATTTATTCACATGCACTTAAGCTAAAATTAGGAGTGATTTAAGATGTTAACTAGAGAGATATTATTATATAATTTTGTCTCATTGCATGAGATGTTGACACTTGCCATGATCTAATCCCTTTACCATTTAGGGTTTCTCCTATATAGCACACAACCCTCATTGTATTATCTCTCTTGAGATCTCGAGATTTCATGCCTTTGATAGAACTCTCAATCTTTGAGGACTCTTATTTTCCTTGAAGATTCTTGAGGTTCATTGTTGTAGATTTTTCTTGTTGAGGAATATTGTAATTATTTGTTTGCAAATCTACTCTATGGAAGGTGTCTTTGTTCGTTGTTTGATCTCGTGGCTCATGTTTTTCACAATTATAACAATAAACATTCATGAAAAGTGTTTCATTATTCCAAAATGACATTCAACTGAAAATACATCTTGAAATACCTTGAAAATAGGAATATGAAGTCTATTGCAAGTCTAAAAGGTCATGTAGGACTAGTTGTAGGGTTGTTGGAACTGAATGACATCGTATGTTTGGCTTTAACCCCTCTCCAAGATAACAATAATTGACACCAAATACCAACACAACTCAACTATATTGTTCAACTACAAAATGAGGAAGAAAGTATAGTTTCAGGTATGTTTTAATAATTTATATGGTCCTGGTAGCCACTAACACCTCCAAACCTAGAATCAACAAATGAATAATCTAAAATAGGTTTTAAAATGGACTAAAATAATGCCCAACAACAAGAGAAACCCTTGTTTGACACCTCCAAATGTGAGTAGGATCTCTCCCAAGAATGGTAATAATTTACAAACTCACCTATCTCTTCCAAACAACCTTAGTTACTCTCAAAATGCAAGGAAATGATGATCTATAGGCCTACTAAAGATTGGAACATAGATATAGGTATGAAACACTTTAATTACAATGTTTGGTGTCTATGAAAGACCTTAAAATCCATCACCATTCATGCAATAAACACCTCCTAAAGACACATAATAATATCAAAACAACCTCGAAAACAATAGACAACCTTCAACACCAATAAAGGTCAATAAATAGCCATGAAAAATTAGTGAGCTATAGCGCTAAGAGCAAAGGAAACTTAGCAAATAAATTTTCTCCTTCAAACTGAGCCAAAACAATGCCTTATCACCTGCAAATGTCTACAAGAGTCTAGACACCTTCCTCCAAGGTGATAAACCTTCAAAAATCCAATAAACTCTAGCTCCCAAAAAACCTCTAGAAAACCTCAATCTAGCTCCCAAACAACTCCCTAAAAATCTCAAATTTTGCTTTCCTAACAAGACTTCACAAAATTACCAGCAAACCATTTATTCAAAAATAAAAAATCCAAACAATAAAACATGTGTGTAGTTCTTAAATGAAACCACCTGCAAAATCTTCTAATACAAATACAAACCCTACCTAAATCCACCTCTAAATCTAAAATGAGAGTTTTCATTCCCATTTGCAGTCTTCGACACATTATCAATCTCTGGTTGGAAGTGCACTACCTTTTGGGTTTTCATCTATCAGGAAACCTTTGAGGTTTTCGTACTCTGATGAGAAATATGACCACGTGAACAAATCTCCAGAAGAGAAATTAACAATCTTTTGAATAATGCAAATGAGTTCACAATACTTCTTTTATAACATTTTTGAAAGCTTTTTGGAAAATATAATTTAAAAATCACTTTATAAAATAAATCACCTTATTACTCCAAATAGTGATTTATATTATTATTTGTAGACACCCAAATTTGACCACTTCCATATAGCCAAAATCCTATCATTTATTTGTCTAATTAGTCTATATTAATTAAATGACATATTTAATTAATATTATCCCGTTCTCTAAGGTTCCTAAAAGTATTTAATTAAATAATTTATCCTTTACCATTTCCTCTCTAAATTAAATAAATCAATCAATTTATTTAATTTAGTCAATTATCTTCTTTAATTTTAAATTCATTCTTTTTATCTCCTTGTCCCATCCTCCATAACTTTTTCACTAATATGGATTAATCTAATTAATCCTTGATTAGGATGTGCATATCCCTAATCATGATTAATGTCACATCCTCCATATTTATCCACTTGCCTCTAATCTTCATTAATTTTCTTAATCACCTGTTTGCACAACCTTAATCCTAATCACTTACCTTTTCTAGCATTTCCTTAAGTCAACCTTTCATGGTACTTACCTTATCAGGTTTGACCTCTTCCCCATGTGAATTAAAAATTCACACTTATTCCCCTCATGCATTTATCTTCCCCATGACCTTTCATAGGTCACATCAAGTATATGGGACAAGGACCTCCTTTAGGAGGACCTTGTCTTATCCATAGGTTTTTTCCAAACTTGTGAATTTAAAATTCACTTTTATTTCTCCAATGCCCTTTCAAATCCCCATGGTGACAAGAGTGGACTTTCTAAAAGTCCTCACTTGTCACTTTCAGCCCCACTTGGGGACAAGGTATTTCTTTTTGAGGAGATCCTCTCCAATCCCAAGGTACTTGAAAGTACCTTGGGACCACATGGCGTTTTCCATGTCACTTTTTCCTTTATCCATGTCACCCTCCACATGGTGAGATGTGAAGGCTTGTGAATCCTCAACTCACCACAACCCTTTATCTTGTCCATGGTGGATCAATCACAACCGTCCATTTTTTTTTAAATGGAGTGCTTTGGCCTAAAGTTAGAGGTTAAGATTGTTAAAGATTTTGAAGCCATTATTGTATATCGACCATTATTGCAGCATTCAAGCATTCAAGCCATTTGGATCTACTCACTATCATCAACTACTACACCCACCTCTATTGTTGCAAGCTTACCATCAAGGAGCATACATCAAGAACATCTTCAAGGGCCAACCACTTCAACAAGCTAAACAAGCAAAAAGGTATAATCATTATTGTTATTTTTGTTATTGTTTGTTTAGTTTCAACTAGGCCTAATATTTGAGGTGTTGTTGTGTTTCCTTTGTCTTGCCTTATTTTGTTTTGTACTTTAGACTAGGGGATTTTCACTGCACACATTTCTGGCACATCTGGTAGGACCCACGTCACGAGTCTGTCACTTTTATGTTTTCTATTTTTTGAAATTTTGAAGGTTTAGGACTACAGAGGCAACTCTGCCCACAAAGGGGTGACCTCGCCCACGAACAAGCGACTCCACCCAGCCTCTTTTTTATGTATTTTGTTTTTTTGACTTTTTGCAACTTTAGGTCCACAAAGGGGCGACCTCACCCATGAACATGTGACCTCGTCCACGAATAGGCGACCCCATCCACAAAGGGGCAACCCCACCCAACTCCTGTTCTCTATTTTTTTTGGGTTTTATGTTTCTAACTTGTTTTTTGTAGATTTTTGGACTGAACAAGTGACCCCACCCACGAATAGGCGACCTCGCCCACGAATAGGTGACCCTGCCCAGAATACTAATTTTTTTTTTTCTGTAGATTTTGGACTGAGCAAGCGACCCCACCCACAAACAGGCGACCTTGCCCACAAAAGGGTGACCTTGCCCAAAATACTAATTTTCTATTTTTATTGTTTATTGTTTTTCTGACTTTTCTATAGGTTCTAGACTAAATAGGTGACCCCTCCCACAAACAGGCGACCTCACCCACAAAGGGGCGACCCCGCCCAAAATATTGATTTTTGTTTTTTTATTTTTATTTTTATTTTTCTTACTTTTCTGCAGGTTTTGGACTGAAAAGGCGAACCTGCCCACAAAAGGACAACCCGACCCACAAAAGGGTGACCCCACCCACAAAGGGGTGACCCTACCCTAAGAGGCGGTTGTGACCAAAACACAGAGGCAACCCCACCTAGAACAAAGGTAAAATAGGTAAACAAACAATCATTTTTTAATTCCAGAATTCAGTTTATGGTTGTTTTTCACTATTTCTGACCTGCTAACATTTGTTTTTTGGTGAGTTACTAACATTTGTGTAGCTTGATTGTTGAATACATAAAAATGAAACTACTGATGAATTTGTTGCAGGTGGAAAAAATCTATTTTTCCTAGTTAGTTACTTATTGTTTTCGTTTCTAAACTAGGAACATAGAATTAATTAAGAAAGGGTCAAAGAACCTGTGTGTTGTTCTTGCAAGTGGACTAGTGACGTATCCAATCCCCTTACACCATTTGGCGATCCTAGGTGAAGAGAAATCATAGTTCACTTGAGTTCTTTTTACCCTTTTTTTTTTTTCTTTTAGTGAGACCTGCTTGGGGATTTCATCACCCCAAGGGATGATCCCAACCATGTATTACCAACCGAGTTTATAAAGGGGGGAGGTGAAAGCTATACCTTTATCCAGTCATGTCATGTCTGGTGGAGCATCAAATCTAGGGTGATACCTAGAAAAGATGTGAAGAGTTGGTTTGAGCTCCTAATACCTCGCTGGCTGCTCCCGACTCATGCCTATAGACAGGCTAGTGTTCACGGTTGTGCCCCATGTACTGTGCATATATCACGGACTCCCTTAGAAGCCTTGTTAAGCTTAGATAGAGGATCGTGTTTCCCATACCCTTAACACTAATCTTAGGCTTGTGTTGTCTGAGCTGTCTTCTTGTGCAAACTAGTGTTTATCAGTCAATTTTAGCCTTCTACTTGTTGTTTTTCATCCCTTTCCATAGCTATTTTTGCCTAATTTAGGTTCAAAATAACACATAGGGGTGACCTTTCCCTTGAACAGGTGACCCTACTCTCAAAGGGGTGACCTCTCCCTTCCTGTTTCAACCATTTTTCACCCGGACCAAGTCAAAGGGGAGACCCCGCCCTCAAATAGGAAACCTTTCCCTCAAAGGGGCGACCTTGCCCCCTGTCTTAGTTGTTGTTTATCCAGTCCAAGTCAAAATTTTAGCAGTTTTCCCTACTTGGGCGACCCTGCCCCCTGTTTGGGTGACCCTGCCCTCTAAAGGGATGACCCTGCCCTAAAAGGGGTGACCTTGCCCTCCGAACAATCATTTTCAACATCCGTTTGTTACTCGTTACCTCATTTCAGACACCCATTTTTTGGTTCTGAGTATCGTTCCCTCATTTCGGGTAGTTGCTCAACCATTTCGACCATTTGTCCACCCATTCCAGATATCCGTTTGCCCATTTCGAACATCTTTCCCTCATTCTGACCATCCATTTTCCCATTCTGGGAACCCTTTCAGAGAACTTGTTTTCTTGTTCTTAGTGTCATTCCTCCATCTCATGCATCTATTCACCCATTCTGAGTGATTGTTCGCCCGTTCTGTGAACCCGTTTGCCTGTTTTGGAAGTTCATTTATTGATACTACTTGACCAATTTTTTGAACTAAGTGAAAACTAGAGTCTTTTTAGGTGACCCTACCCAAGTTTGGGCAAACTTTCCCTAGTTTGGGAAACCTTGCCCAAGTTTGGATGGCCTTGCCCTAAAACTAAATCTATTTCCCAAGTCTGATATGAAAAGCTAGTTTCCTGGGATTTCGAAAAGCTTGTTGTCTGCTCAGCTGTTTGCACATCTCGTCTATGAATAATCCTCACATTAGTCCACCTGCATCACAATCCATTTGCATTCAAATCATTATCCAAATCATATAGGTGCCTGAAACTGATCGTCATCCTTCAAAATCTGCTTAGGATCGCCACCCATCCTAAGTCGATCATCATCCTTGACCCTATCAATTCCCTTCCATCTTAATGCAGATTCAGTGCCATAATCATTAGTTCATCCTTTAATTCTATAAATTAGCACCTTAAGTCACCTAGGGTGATCTCTAAACCCATTTTAGAAACCCTCCCAAATCATCTAATCAATCGATCCTTAACCCGATTCCATCCAATCCTATCAATCATTTTATTAATCAATCTTATCCAATCCAATCCAATCACAACTTTATCCAATTATCCAATCAATTTATCCAACTATCCAATCAATTGAATCTTTCATCCAATCCAATCAATCAATCCAATCGTCATTTAGATCATCTTTACATTGCATCCTAGGAGCTTAGTTACAACTTAGATCACCTAGTTGTGTTGCACTTTCATGCCCGTTCAAACCCACTCACAAGAAAAAAAGCAAATGGTAGACCAACAAGCCCAAGGTTCCTAGCCAAACATCCCAAAAGATCCTAACAAAATCCCAAATATCCCACAAGATCCCCATAACGATGCCTCATCACAATCCAACACTGACATCCAAAACACTACACCACCTGGTGATGAAAACATGGTTAACCAACCCAAAGTCACTGTTGATGAATACCTTAATGATCCTTTTAATGTTCAAATGATGGATCATCTCCTCAACGAATGTGCAGATAATATTCTTGCCACTCTACTCATGAGAGGCATCAAACCACCATTCAATTTTGATGTGTCACAATAAGCTAGTACCCACACTCTTCTCGCACCTGTAGATCCACAAACTTCACAAAATGTTCCAAGGAATTCATATATCCCTGAAAGTGCACCCATAGAGAATTGGTACCATCTTGAGTTTGGAAATGTCATGATACACCAAGTTGCTAGTTATCCTTGTCTCCCAACCGCAACCTCTGCAACACAACCTGAGCATTATGACCCCTACACCTACGATATGCCTACGTACATTCCATCTACTCCACTACTTCCATCTCAACATCCTAGTCAACCACCCATCAATATTGGGGGCACACCTATCCTTGCATTAATGCCACCTCCAGGATCTGCACCCACTAATAACTTACCGCCACCTACTTTCTAGCAGCCTCTAGCTAATCCTCCCCAATCCACTGTATTGCAACCATCGCCACAACACATTGCTACTGCCATTGCTTCATCCATACCACCTCATCAAAAACCTCCACAACACAACATCCGTTGGGAAATTATGCCTCAAGTTTTTGGATCCCTTTCAGACTTAGGCGATTTCTCCATGTTTTTGGCCTTTACTGTCGCACTGCTACAAGCTTACTTTGGTGGCACGGTTGAGTAGCTTATCGCTTTACCGCGGGCCACTCTACTTGGTCCAATGGTTGGGGGGTGTTACCGCCTTACCACAATGGTCTCTTCCCTACTTGGCGGTGGCACGATGAAGGCTCGATGGTCCACGTGGCAGTTACCTCCTTACCGCAGGGGTCACTCGGAAGTGGCGCAATAAAATGACTGGCGACACATTGGCGAAGATAAGTCCTACCTCCTTACTGTGAAGGTTTCTCATCGGTGGCGTGGTGGCATGGTGAGTGGTGCGGTGGAAGAGCGATGCCTTACCTCCTTACCATGGGGTCTCTGTCTAGCGGTGGAGGTAGCGCAGTGAGTGGAGTGGGAGTGGCCGTTGGCGATTGAAGGGTGGCGGTTATGTTTGATGGTTACCGCCTTACCATGGGCGGTGAGAAGTCTCACCATGGTGGCCGCGGTAAGACCACTAGCGGTCACCGCCCTACCGTGGGGTGGCCTGGCGGCTTCCATGGTAGCGCGGTTGACCACGATGGTGATGCCAGGCGGTTATTGTCATACCGCAACTGGCATGTCAGAGGTCGGCGGTAGCATGGTGGAAGACCATGGTGAGTTCGAAGCTCGACCAATTGAGTTTGACCGAGCTTGACCAAGAATGAAAGCATCAAGAAAATGGAAGAGTGACACATGGCAAGATCTTCAACAACTGATTGGACGATGTTTGGAGCAGTGAATGCATTAACTGCAAGGCTTAGATTTTGTGGTTGACAAGATCCAATTGTGGCAAAGAGAGTTAATACCTAGATGACTTGATGCATGATTGTAGGGTGACTTAGTTAGATGCGATTGGATTTGTTTGTCAGAAGAAAGGTGCATAATAATGGCACCCGATTGGTTGGATGGAGAGGTGAATGTAATGTATGACTTGTAATAGTTGAATACATTGGACATAGTCATGAAGGGTGGCAAAAGAGTGTTAGATCAGTATGCTAAGGCATTGTAACCGTTAAAAATGAGTGCCATAGAACTAAGAATATGTGAACCTGTGGAGGCCTAGACACTGGGCAGGTCATATGGTTGGCTGAGAGAGTTGACTGTCTTGATGGAAAAGATGCAATCTTCTGAAGAGCATAGCTCTGAGATTGTATTGTAACTGTTTGTTGTTGAATAATACAATTGAGCTGAGTGTTTTGGAGGGTGAGATTTTTAACCCGAAAGGGTTTAGACATTCATTCTATGATGACAAACCCTCCGTATCCCCAATAACATCCCCATCCCACAACAAAATTTCTTGATTCCTACCCAACCACCACACCAGGTGACACAAACTACATCCCAACCATCACAACCACCGTATGGCACTTTAGTAGCAGTCCCACAACAAAAAAAAATTCCATCTCGCCCATCTCACCAACAACCACCACCACATATACATATTCCTACGCAAACACAACATAATCCTCTTACGAAATATTTTAATCATCCTTCCAACACGTACATTGCTCCATCCCATCCCAATTCCAATCCTCATTAGGTTGCTCAAAAAAAAAATGGACCCAACCGCCACTTTACACCAACCCTTTGTAGTCACATACCAATCCCTATCAATAGCCATCAAATCCACAACAACCACCATATGTCACACATCAGACCACCATTGTGCATCAATACCAATCCTATCCATCCTATCTCCAGCAACAACAATCTTATCAGTAGGGTGCACCTTCCACCTATTACTACCAACAACCACTGCCATATCAACAAGTGGGTTCTACCTCTTTGTATTATCAAAATTCTACACAAAAATAGGGTGCTTCGTCTGCTTCTTATTATCAATAGCAACCACCCTACCAACAAGCGGCTTCCACTTCTTATCATCACAATCTATCATCCTCCTATCTGTCATACATTAATCCAAAATCCTCTTATATCAATCACCAACAAACGCCTTCTTATGCATCTCAACCTCCCTATGATCCAACTGTTGCAATACCATACTCATCATACCAAAAATACTATCCGTACAATCAACCTACTCCAACTCCTGTAGCACCAATCAACAAAGACTTGGAAGAATTCAAGGCTACATTGAAGGACTTACAAGCTAGGATGGGAAAACAATCATTCAAATTTGAGGACATTTGACCCTATCCATTTGATCCCTCCATTTCCTTGGTTCCCTTCACTAAACACTTGAAAATACCAAAATTTGATAAGTACAAGGGAACCAAAGATCCTAAAGCTCATCTGCAAGAGTTTTATGCCCGCTACCAAGAATTCATGCACAATGACAACTACCTCATACGACTATTCCCTAAGAGCCTACAAGGGGTTACTCTTAACTGGTTCATGGGTTTTGAAAAGGGATCCATCAAATCCTTTGTGCAATTGTCAGAATAATTCATTTCTCACTTTTCCTTTAATCTGGAGAAGGATATTGACATGCTTGATCTCCTAAAAGAAAAAAAATGTGATGGGGAAACCTTTGCAAGCTATCTACAAATATGGTGAGCCTTAGCCAACCAAATGAAATTTCTACTGCAGGAAAAAGACATGGTTACATTGTTTATCAAAAAATCCCATCCGAACATGGCTCACAACTTTCAAATCTACTATATCACCACCTTTGTGGCCCTAGTGGAGAAAGGTCCTATCCTGGAAAGAGCCATTGTTGCTAAAGGGCAGGTGAAACTTTTCAATTTTGATAAAGAGAGGTCCTCTAGAGACAAACCTCGTTATTGGAACAAAAATAAAAAATGTTGTCAATGATGGTGTCACTGAAACCAAACATGTTTAGGTGGCTACTACCTCACAAAAGTATCCTCCTCAATAGCAACAGTCGATCCCCAATGCCATATATTTGCCACAAGGAGCACCTTGTCCACCACAACAGTCAAACCAAAACAACCAAGGGGGAAATAAATGCCAATTTACTTAGTTGGGAGAACCCCTTAGTGTCATGTTTAACAAGCTCCTCCAAGATAACTACCCCATCACTTATCCTGTAGCTAATTCCCTTGACAAGTCCAAGCCCAAACCGACTTGGTTCAAAGAAAATGTGTTGTGAATTTCACAAAATTAAAGGACACACATTGGATAAGTGCCAAAATCTGAAAACATAAGTCCAAAATCTCATAGATCGGGGTGAAATCCATGTGGATGCTAACATGACAACCTCCTATAATGCTCAACTTCAAATATATCAAAATGCTTTTCCCAAGCATAATTAGGGTCCTAGTACATCCAACTCCAATCCTGGACCTAGCAACACCAACAACCAAAATAACAACACTAATAATATCAGTTATAAAAATGTGCCATATAATTACCAAGGTCTTGTCACATACATAAAACAAGTGGAGCCACATGAATCCATGCTACACGTCAAAGGTAAAGACCCACAATGTGCTGTTACCACTCATCACACCCGCATCACGGTTCCAACAACCCCCACATCTACCCAGGTACCATTTGTTAGTTCACAGTACAACATCCTTGATCACTTAGGCAAGACCTCGACTCAGATTTCTATCCTAGATCTACTTAAGTCTTCCCCTATGCATCAAGATATCCTAAATAAGGCCTACCGGAGAAATGAAGTCCCCAACGACATAGATCCCACACAATTCCAAGCATTGGTAGGAAATATTTCAGTAACCTACCAATTAGGCTTTAGTCAGAAAGATATGCCACACCTTGACTCAAGTCATAACTGTCCCCTTCACCTTGAGGTTGGGGTGAATTTTCATAAAGTGAAAAGGGTACTAGTAGATAATGGTTCTTACCTAAATATTTGTACATTAAAATTTATACAATAGGTGGGATACACCCAAGCTGACCTAAATAATCAAGTTATCACCATCAAAGCATATGATAACGCAAAACAAGATTCTGAAGGCACTATTTATCTTCTTATTCAAGTAGGCCCCATTGTGCAATACACTATGTGTCATGTTCTAGACCTTGAAATTCCATATAACATCCTTCTTGGCTGCCCATGGATTCACTCTATGCAAGTCATCCCATCAACCTATCACCAATGTCTAAAATTCCCATTTCAAGGAATGGAAGTAACTATAAAAGCTGACCCACAACCATTCAAATATTGTCATTCTCTAGAGGCTTCCTTTCCCCATTCTCATTAGTGCCCTGGGGTAGAAATGGGGGCATCTCAGACAGCAACATCTCATCCATCCACCAACACATTAACTACTACTTCATCCACACCTAATTCCACCATCATTAAGGTCCAGATCATTGACAAGGGATGTGGTGAGTACAAAATGCGTACAAAATTGAACATGGAAACCATGCCACCCTCACCATGCACATATGGTCAACCATCTCAGTCTATTCCAAAAGATGAAGAGAAGACAATCACCCTCCATGTTCCAACTATGGGGTCTAGCACTTTCTGCTCTCCTAGATTACGACAAGATACACCCGATGACGACATCACCCAGTGGGTATACCGTGAGGAACCTGAACCATATCCCCCCTTAAAGGAATACTTCCAAGAGGCCTATTCTTTTCCTTCTAAGATTGTAGAAAAATATAACTATCAGGGGGGAGGCCTTGGTGTAACAGAACGGGGTAGACGACAATCGATAGAAGCTTCTCTACGTCTGAAGAAGATAGGTTTGGGCTATGATACTAAACAGAAGGGTCCTATGGAATCCTCTAGTACCTCTAATTTTTTTTATTTTAGATGACGGTTTCCTCGAGGAAATACTAGAGGAGGAGTCCATCATACATGCATACAATGAAATTGCTCACATTGACCTCCCTTCCATGTTCGAATGCCTATCCGTTTGCAGCATCACCTTATCCTTCAAACACCCCAAGCTTATAGAATATGAACTATAAAAGTAGCACACCTCCCAAAACATTTCCCTCAATGGACCAATATGTACATCTCATGGGATTGGGGGAAGATGAATGCCCTAGCAGCAAAAATAAAAAGAAACAAAATCAAAATGGGTTACCTAGTGAAAACCTCCCTCAGGCACTTTGTGACTTTAAAAAAGTAAAAACAAAGGGCATGTCTACTAGTAAAAACTTTGATGAGGCACTAGAAGATGGGGACGTTCATATTCCCCTTGTAGGGAATCAACTATTCGATTGATCATCCATCTTGATCAAAGAAACACAAGTAGTAAACTTGGGAACTGAGGAGAATCCCAAGATCACCTATGTGGCTAAAGAATTATCAGAAGAAGAAAAATCTATCATCACTAAGCTCCTTAAAGAAGGAATCATCAACTTCACTTGGACATATTCAGACATGCCCAACCTTGATCCTGATTTGGTGGTACATCACCTAGACATCCATCCTGATGCAAAACCTGTCAAGCAGAAACTCAAGAAAATGCACCCTCTAGTGGATTTACTGGTTAAGAAAGAATTGGAAAAGCTGTTGGAAGCAGGATTGATCCGACCAATTGACTACTCCAACTGGATCTCCAATATAGTACCAGTCACTAAAACTAATAGAGATATCATAATCTATACAAATTTCTAACACCTTAACAAAGCTTGTCCCAAGGATGACTTCCCCTTGCCAAATATTGATATGTTGGTCGATCTTATCGCAGGACATGAGATGTTGTCCCTAATGGATGGTTTCTCTGGTTATAACCAAATTAAGATTTCCCCCGAAGATCAACACAAGACTTCCTTTACTATAGCTTGGGGTACATTCTGATATAATGTCATGCCTTTTGGCCTCAATAATGTGGGGGCAACATATCAAAGTGCTATGACAATCATCTTCCATGAACTCATCCACATAATAATGGAAGACTATGTTGATGATCTATTAGGAAAATCAAGAACGAGGGAAGAACACCCTGCCATTCTCAAAAAGATCTTTGAACTTCTAGAATAGTACAAGCTACACCTCAATCTAAAGAAATGTGTCTTTGGTGTCACATCCAGAAAAATATTAGGGTTCATTATCTCCTGCACAGGAATTGAGGTCGATCCTACTAAGGTCAAGGCAATCATGGAAATTCCTCCACCCCGCAATCTAAAACAACTAAGAAGTCTGCAAGGTAAGTTGCAATCCATCAGAAGGTTCATTGCTCAACTAGCCGACAAGTGTCAGTCGTTCATGCATCTCCTCAAGAAAGATACCGCATTTAAGTGGAACCAACAATGTCAACTCGGCTTTGATCAAATAAAAGAATATTTGGCTCATCCACCTATTCTTATGCTGCCTATTCCGGGAAAACAACTCCTACTCTATATTTCAGCTACCTCTGTGGCACTGGGGGCATTGTTAGCAAAACACGATGAGTCATCCAAAGAAAGATAAATTTACTACATCAGTTGGACCTTAGTAGGTTATGAGCTCAACTATTCCCCAATGGAGAAGGCTTTCCTCTCTATGGTCTTCAGCTCACATAAACTACGACACTAAATGCTTAGTCATTCGGTCAAGGTAATCTCTAAGGTTGATCTGCTTAAATATCTTCTATCTAGAATAAAACTGTCCGGACACATGGATAAATGGGTCATGCTACTAAGTGAATTTGACATAGAGTATATGGATCATAAAGCAATCAAATGACAAGTAATTGTGGATCAACTAGCAGATGCTCCACTCATCGATGCTTATCCTTTAGAAACAAATTTTCCTGATGAAGGGGTCTTTGCAGTTTCAAAAGCCACCACATGGATACTATACTTTGATGGATCACACATAAATAATGGATCAGGAGTAGGAGTCTTGTTTTTCACCCCCCAGGGTGATTACATACCAAAGTCATTCAGATTAGCCTTTCCTTGTACCAACAACATTGCTGAAAATGAAGCTCTTCTTACAGGCCTTAAGATTGCAGTCCAATGACGTATCTCTCACCTGCACGTCTTTGGTGACTCCCAATTGGTTATCAAGCAGGTCAATGATGAATTCCTAACAAATATGATAAGTTGTTACCATACAAAAGTATGGTATATGACTTCAAAATTTACTTCACCTCCATCCAATTTGATCAAATTCCTAGAGTACAAAATAAAGCAACTGATGCCATCGCCACCATTGGTTCTCTCCTTGACATGCCCAAAGATCATACTGAATGTGAGTTCCTCATGGAGCAACTATTAATCCCTATATATGATATCCTTGAGAGTGAAATGGTATGCAACATTGTAGGTCCCGAATCCCCCTAGTACCAAGACATCTACACTTATCTTCAAGAAAACATCTTACCATCTAACCTCACATGTAACCAACAAAAATCCTTTATCCAATGCACAACCCATTACACCATCATAGGTAATATGCTTTATTGACGTGGGTATGATAGAACCCTCCTCCGGTGTTTAAATGAGACCGAAGCCCACAATGCATTGGTAGAAGTACATAGTGGTATATGTGGGGCCCATTCTAATGGCATGGCCCTAGCCAAGAGGATCCTCAGAGCGGGATATTACTGGCCTACTATGGAACATGATTCTTTCGAGTTCATAAAGAGGTGTCTTCCCTGTTAGCAACATGCGGACTTGATTCATGCTCCTAAACAAGAGTTACAACCCATCACAACACCATGGCCATTTTCACAATGGGGTTTTGATTTGGTCGGCAAGATTTACCCTCCATCCTCTGATGGTCATACTTTCATCATCAGAACCACTGAATAATTTACTAAGTGGGTGGAAGCCATACCACTCACCCAAATTACTGGTGTTCAGATATCTAAATTCATCCTTTGCCATATCCTCTGCAGGTATGGAATCCCCTCAACCATTATTACTGACAATGGAAAGCCATTCAAAAAAAAGTGCATGAAATTCCTCTGCAAGACTTATCATATCCAACATCATTGGTCTACCCCATATTACCCCCAAGGTAATGGTCAAGTAGAAGCAACCAACAAAACATTGATTAAAATCATTAAAAAGATGGTTAATATCACTGGTCGAGATTGACATCTCCACCTCCATCCTACCCTTTGGGCCTATCGCACTTCCATCCACACCCCCACCGATGCCACTCCATACTCACTAATTTATGGTGTCGAAGCTATCTTTCCGATCGAAGTTGAAATCCCATCACTTTACATATATCTAAAGAATTTGATCAATGATGAAGACACTCGGGTTGCACGACTTGCTCAGTTGGAACTCCTGGATGAAAAATGGGTCAAAGCCTACAACCATCTACAAGCCTATCAACATCGGCTCAAGAGAAGCTACAATAAGAAGGTCCACCCTCACCAGTTCAATGTTGGCGACTTAGTCCTTAAAGAAAATCAACAGAATCAACAAGATCGGGATAAGAAAGACAAGTTTGAAGAAAATTGGTTAGACCCCTACATCATCAATATCATGCACCTAAAAAAGTTTTATACTTAGGTCAGCTGGGGTATCCTTCTTGTCAAAATCTCAAAAGTACAAAAAAAGTAAATGTGAACCCCTAAACCTGTAAATGCACAAAGAAGTCAAACATTGTTGGTGTTAGATAGAATATGCATGTAAATATTTGAAGAATTCCCCATGAAATCCACCTATTAAGCTAAAATTAGGAAAATGAAGAACATAAAGCAAGAAACTTGAATTAAATCCTAACTAAGCAAATAAGTTAAAGATCTTATGGGGGAATTGGTGCCAATGATATGTTGCAATTGGCCCTTTCCCAATTCCTAAGTTGCAATGTGGTTGATGAAGAGAATGGTCAAATCTCCAAGGAGATTTGAGCATAACCTTGATACAAAATGTGAAATGTTGTGAATGCTTGGGTGAAATGGGAAAAATTAGTTCTCAATTGGAGAGAGTAACTTTGCATATGAATTGTGGATGAAGATTGAGGAGAAGAGTCTCCAATTTATAGATTCAAATCTTGGAAGAATGAGCAAGATTGAGCAGTGTGGGATAAAAGATCATCAAATGGAATTGTGCCACTTGTCCACATGTGATTGGATGAGGAATGTGCAAGTTTTGGCCAATGTGCCAATAAATGCCATTAGGTGGCATTTCAAACTTGAGAAATGACATGTTGAAGAGGGAAAAGGAATGAAGTTAATGTCACTTGGCTCAAGGTCAAGGACATGTAAGAGACTTTTAATGCCTTGTTGGAAGGACCAAGTCCATTTGGACTTTTTGAATTCAAAAGAGGAATATTCCCTTTTTTGATGCTTTGTGAGGGAAAATAGGAGAATTAATAAATCAAAGAAATTGATTTATTGTGCAAGTTTCATTCTCTAGAGGATTTTAGTGAGAAGGATTAAATTAAACATGGATTTGATTAACTTAATGAAGAATTAGGTGATGTGACAATTTAGACTTAGATTTATGAATTGATTTAAGTCAAAAATTGAGAGGAAATGCTTTATTAAATAAATGATTTGATTTATTCAATAAAGAAGGGAATGTGTTAGATTAAATCAAATAAGGTTTAATTTATTTAATTTAATAGAAGGAATTTAGAGATTTTAATTAAATAAAATGATTTATTTAATTAAACAACAATGTAAGGTTAATTAAATTAAACTGATTAATTTAATCAAAGGAGGTGATAAACTTAATCCAATAAGTAGTGATTTATTGAATTAAAGGATAGAAAGTGATGAAATGCTTAGAATTTGATCTAAGAGGAAATGTTGTTAGTAATCGGGATCAGGTGTGCCAAAATGAATTTGTACATTTTCCATGTCTACAGTAAAAAATTGTCAAAATACAAAAAATTTAGAAAAATCCAAAAATAGTAAAGAGAAATAATAAGGGTGGTGCCTTGGATATGTACGATTGGTGAAAACCTGGCCACATGGACCATTTGTATAGGGCTTAATCATTATATACCTCACATCCTAGTTACTTCATGATTTATCCTTCCAGATCTCCTATCCTCATCATCTTATCAATCTTATCCTTCCATCCGCCCGCATCATTTGGTCGCTTGGTATATTTTGGTTGAGCATTGGAAATAATTCATCTGCTATCTATCATTTTGAGATTTTATCCTAATCTGAGCTTATGTCATCTCGTCGTTGTGGTCGTCTCCATCTAGATTCTTTCATTGTTTCGGTCTCCATCTAGATCCCATCTTGTCCTTGGAGAACTATGTTGCCCCTGCGCTTTCATGTAGGTAAGGCCGGTTATTTGATCCACCCTCGGGGATTTGTTCTTGTTGTCTCCTTTTGTATCTTCCTATCTTTGGTGAACTACGTTTCCCCCACGCTTTCACATAGGCAAGGCCAATCATTTGATCCGCCCCCGAGGCTTTGTTTCCTATCTTCTTCACCTATCCTATCCTTTCATCTTTGTCAAACTACGTTGCCCCTACTCTTGCACATAGGCAAGGTTGATCATTTTATCCGCCCTTGGGGCATGTTTTTCCATCTATTTTTTCCTTCATCATTTATATCCATCATCCTCTTTTCGCTTTTATCCATGATCTTTTCTTGAACTACGAGGGCTCTACACTTTCACGTAGACAAGGCTGATCTTTGATCAACCCTGAGCCTCTAGGTCTTTAGGGTGTGTCATTCATGTGTCTTGTTTCTTGTGTTGTGTTGTCAAGTATGTCCTTATCTAGCTGGTTCTTCACAAATGGAATCTATTCGTGTCATGATATTTAATTGGTTTTCGAATATCCTGCGTCATTATCGATCATTTAGTTTAGCATTCATCTTTGGTCTCAACAAGATTTATCCTTCCTAATAGACCACATCAACCCCATCCATCATCTTGATCCTATGGAAAAGGAAGTTTTGAAATTGATTGCAATATTTTGATGCTTTTCGACTTTATTTATCATTTGAGCTCCCTATCATCACTTGTCAAGGCCACCGTGATCTATCATATTATGGTGTGTTTTGATTGGTTTACATAGGGGCATATCTTGGTTTTTCTTTTTCTATTTTCTTGGTTGTCCCATGTAGTGCCCACCAAGACCCCTGAGGTCTTGCATTACGCTGGGACATCCTTCTGTGCTTGTCATTATCCCAATACTTGGCTCGACCGAAGTCATCGCGACTTTGGGGTGTTGGGATAGCCTTCTTGTTTGTTGTGTTTATTTATGCATTGGACACTGATCTACCTTGGTCCACATACCATGGTACCTATTATATTATGCTATAGAAAAAATCAATGCTCCAAAGATGGAAATATTCATTATGATTGCATTTCATTTTCTCCTCCATTGCATTCATATATCCTCCATCCTTTCTTTTTCCATGACTTAGGATTTTGGTTGTGAAAATGATGATTCCTTCCATCTTCCCCTTTCCTCTCAGGATTCCTATGGTTCTTGATAGGTTCAGTTACACACCTATCACCTCCTTTGCTTCCACCCTTGTGCAGACCCTTATTTACACATTACATTTTATCACTTAGTTACATTCTCATTTCATATTTTAGGTTCACTAAGTTGCATTATATCCCATGTGTAGGTTACTTTTAACATCTTAAAATTCATTTCATTATTAATTCATTCATTAGCATATTCACTTTAGTTCATATCATTAACATCTCCTATGCATTTGCATCACATATTATTAGGTTCATTTCCACATCCATAGCATCATAACTATTAGACATCATGCATATCATATCATGTCATCCACATAGAAATAATCATAATCCATCCATCACATCCTGCATAATAGGTGTTAGACATCATACATATCATAATAATCATCCATCACATCTTGCATCATAAATGTTAAGCATCCTACATATCATAATCATACATCCATATAGGAATATTCATACATCACATCATAATAACCATAAAACCATAAACATATACATAAATAAATCATCCATCACATGCACATCATATAGTGTCAATAAGAGCTCTCACATATGATATCAAAAATAACAAAAATACAATGTCCATCACATCATCCATAATAATGTCCATCATATACATCATCCATACATATCCATCATTAAAAATAAATTACGATTATAGAGCTATGGCTCCACTCTGATCTCTGCTCCTCTATACTGTATCCCATCTTGTACTTGTCAATAACTGGGATCATGTCCCTTTGATCCTCTAAACCATGAGCTACCTGCATCTGATCTATGTGGTGACTCTGGCACTATCCCTCTATGTGGAGGTGTCTCTCTCATGCTACTATACCCTCGGGTATGCGTCCCTGCTGACTGGGATGGCGCTGGCATCTATGGCACCGCTCGAACATAGGTGGGTACCCGTTGTGCTAGATTTGGAACTACCGAGTAATAGGAACACACATAGTAGCTCACCTCTCTCATATACTCCTCCCAATCTCCCACCTATTGTCTAGCTGAGTCTTGCTCTTCCCTATACCTGTCCCAATACCCACAAATAGACCTCATCTCTTGTGCCCATGCACCTTGTTCTAACCATAACTGCTCAATATCCAATACCATCCATGACACCTGGTCCAGGGCTCTATCCCTCTCCTCTTGCATAGCTTGTACCTAAACTTGCAGTATCTGACCCCCATCCCCTGTCTCACCATGGTGTGCTACCTATGCCTACCCCTGCATTTCATCTCTCTCCATAGCCTATATCTGTTCCACTACTGCATCCCTCTCCCCTTGCAAGACCTACATCTATGTCTCTAAGGTATCTCTCTCAGTCTCCATTACCTATACCTGAACCCTCATGGTCTCCTCCCTCTCTTGCATCAATCCCATGTCTCCCACTATCTCCTCTGTCACCTCAATTCTTTCACGGAGCTCATCTCGCTCCTCTCTCTTAGTAGAACCTCCACCTGCCACCTTAAATCCTCCATATCCCTCTCTACCTCCGCTAGAGTCTCTATCGATATCTGCCCTATCGCTCCTCCAAACTCTAACTGACCCCCTGCCTGTAGTATCATCACTATCACCTCTAGTCTCTCTCTCTCCCATATCGCTGCCTCCCTTGCCTCATGCTCCCTTGATACATCTCCCTCAAAATGAGTCACTTCTTCTCGTAACTCACTCACCCCTGCTCGCAACTCATCTATCTCATCTCACAACCTCTCTCCCTCCTTCTGTATCTCTATCTCATGATGCAGCACCACATCGACCACCACTTAGTAATCTCTCTCACTCTCTGCTAGTTGGGCTCACAACATGAACACATCCACCTCCAATCTACTCCTCACCACCTGTGAGTCTCTAAACATCTACTTGGTGATATGTAATCTCACCTCAAATCCTCTCAATGGTGCAGTCAAATCCTCTACTATCGACGACATCATTACCAATGGAAAAATATCATGTATATCCATATCCATCTCCTCTACCCCTCAATCATCCCCCAAGTCCATCACCTCTGCCTCATGTCTCTCCTCCTTGAGCTTGACCCACACCATCCATCTCCTCCTCATACTCGGCCTCCATTGACCCACCACCCCATCATCCTCTGGCTCTCTCTCCTACAACTCTCCTACTCTGGCCACCTCCAACGCTCTCTCCTACTACTCTCCTAATTTGGCCACCTTTGGCACTCCTTCCTATGACTCTATGACTCTAGCTACCTCAGACACTCTCCTCTATTGTCCTCCTACTCTGCCTACCTCTGGCACTATCTGCTATTGACCTCCTCCCACTATAGTTGCCCCTAGCTACTCTCCTCCCGCTATGGCTTCCCTTGGCTCTCTCCTCTTCTGCCCTCCTTCCCTACCTACCTCTGGCATTCTCCTTGGCCTCATCCCTCTCCCTCTCCCTCTCCCTTGTCTTGCCACTCTAATCTCATCCTCTGGTCCAAATCCTAATGCCCCTCTGATCAACTCCTTTGATGTAATTCCTACGATTTGATGTCGCACAAACCACACAACATATCTAACTATCATCCCTGCATATACGAACCCTCTGACCCTCCCTAGGTAGTCCACTAGATCATTCTCTAATGTCTCCCAGTGATCTTGCACAAACTCTGGCGAAATCGGCTCCCCCACGGTCGCTCCTGTGAAATTTGTTTGAACCTATCTGGTGAACCTAGAATATCCTGTGTCAACCATACTACCCCGTAACCCGGTCTGGCATGTGTGACTCCTCTATCTGAGGCTCCTTCTTGACTATATAACATCGGATCATGAAGTGTCTCGTATGTCTCACCTCATCCTCCCTCCACTTGGTGAATCGTTGTGTCATATATGGCCTCCACACTATCTCCTCCTCCTCCTCTAGATCATCAAATATCCTCCTCCATCCATCTAAATCTCTTGAGCCTTAATATCATAACACCAAATCATACTCTTCCCTATACCAATAAGCTATTGACAGGGTTGTATCCTCCTATCCCACTCTCACCACATTTGGCCTAGACACATTGATGTGCTCCCAGGCCCATACCTAAAGTAATGTCACATGACACACACTGAGTTCCTCCCGGTAGCAGACCATATGCATATCTTTGTATAACTGTCCTAGGACACAAGGGCCCCATGCTAACTCTCCCTCCCTCCCCCCGACAATGTGTCGGATCACCTCCATGTAGCCAAGGTTGCAAAACTGACCGCTCCTATCTAGTATGAGTATCCCACTGATCAATCTGCATAGGTATAAGGGAAATGGTGCTACTCTCAATCTCAAGCACCAGTCCTCATCTAGCCCCTTCTTCTGCACAAGCATGTCCTCTCTCCTGAACAAGACCCACACAGTGTGATCCAACACCTCTCCCTCTGATCTCATAGAACTCACCATACGCCCTGCTATGGGAAGCCTCAACATACATCAAACATCCTCCAATGCCATTGTCATATCCCCTGTCGGGAGATGGAAAGTTGAAGTCGTTGAATCCCAACGCTCGATCAGGCCTATCTGCATCACTCAATGCACGCTGATAGACAAATACCCAAAAATATGCAGTAGCCCTGCCTGGGCCAGAGCCTGATGATCCGCTCCCATCATCACCTGTCGCGTCGCCTCCATCACCTCTGATCTCCTCTCTCACGTCCGTAAGATATCGAACTGCTGCAACGACATCACACAACCTATCAGTCACTAAATCCTTACATTCATTTCTTTCCCGACCCCGAGTTCCTTTTCACACTAACACTCTTTCTTGGGATAACTTTCCTAAGTTGTCCCACTTTACAATTTTTTTATTTCTAACACTTTACTCTTTTCTATCTTCTTCTTGGCCACCCTTTCACACCCTTGGCATCCTCCCTTTTTTTGAGTGTGGTCGCCCTTCTAGGCGTGACCACCCCTTTTTGGGATGGGGCCACACCTTGGGGCGTGGCCGCCCTTCTGGGTGTGGTCGCCCCTTTTTGGGGTGTGACCGCCCTTTTTTGGGGCACGATCGACCCTCTGGGTGGGGCCGCCCCTCATGGGGGAGCAATCGCCCTTTGGCGGGTGTGGCCACCCGTCATTTGGGTGTGACCGCCCCTGTGTAGGTGGCCTAACCCGATTTTCATCTAATTTAACCTATTTTTATCTAAACCCCCTTTTTCCTCCCACACCATTAATTGGCGTTTCTTCCTATCCCACTGGGCGAAATTAAATTTTTCCCTCTACCCATTTTTCTAACCTATCCCTATTCCCAAACCCATGTTTTCAAATTGCATTTTAACTCAAACATAAATAAAAAATTGCTAAAAATCACAAAGAGGGTTTTGAACCTAACTTGGCATGGGACCCTGCACTCGGCATAGAAACTTTGCACCTCGTCTCCTCAGTGGATGATGTCATTGTCGTAATCCTCCAACATCTTCTCTCCTCTTATTTCCTATTCTCTTCTCTCTCTCACTCAACTGCCAACTATGCGAATGAGGAATAATAATTCTAAAATTATTATTTACAACTTCCCTCCTTTTTCCCCTTTTCAAAATAAAGGGTATTTTTTCCCTTTATTTAACTTTTTTATCCTCCAATTAATCCTCTACCTTCTCAAGGCCACCATTTGCACCCCGTGTGTTCATTTGAATCTGTTCAAAAGCCAATCTTCATTATTTTTTGAGCTCTATCCAACGGTACCTTTTGTTTCTTCATATCAAGAAGTCACTCAAGGCCCCTTTTCCTTCCCCTACCGTCCTCTCGAGGGGGCATACCCTACCATATCCATCCATACCTCCTTCTTAGTCATTTTACCATGTGATTGGGGCATCTCCATTCACTCCCCTCCATTTGAGTAGCTCACACAACCTCACTCGTGCTAGGGCATCTTTTTTCTAGTCGCTTCCTTTATAGAGTCATCTGCATTTTTTCTTCGAAACACTATTATTCTAACAATATTTCGAAGAGGGGCAAAATGTAGACACCCAAATTTGACCACTTCCATATGGCCAAAATCCTAACATTTATTTTTCTAATTACTCTATATTAATTAAATGACATATTTAATTAATATTATCCCATTCTCAAAGGTTCCTAAAATTATTTGATTAAATACTTTATCCTATACCATTTCCTCTCTAAATTAAATAAATCAATCAATTTATATAATTTATTCAATTATCCTCTTTAATTTTAAATTCATTTTTTATCTCTCCTTGTCCCATCCTCCATAAAATTTTCACTAATCTGGATTAATCTAATTAATCCTTCATTAGGATGTGCATATCCTTAATTAGGATTAATGTCACATCCTCATATTTAGCCACTTACCTCTAAGCTTCATTAATTTTCCTTATCATCTGTTTGCACAACTTTGATCCTAATCACTTACCTTTTCTAGCATGTCCTTAAGTCAACCTTTCATGGTACTTACCTTATCAAGTTTGACCTCTTCCCCATGTGAATTAAAAATTCACACTTATTCCCCCCATGCATTTCTCTTCCCCATGACCTTTCATAGGTCACATCAAGTACATGAGACAAGGACCTCTTTTACGAGGACCTTGTCTTATCCATAAGTTTCTTCCCAACTTGTGAATTTAAAATTCATTTTTATTTCTCCAATGCCCTTTCAAATCCCCATGGTGACAAGAGCGGACTTTCTAAAAGTCCTCACTTGTCACTTTCAACCCCACTTGGGGAAAAGGAATTCTTTTTTGAGGAGATCCTCTCTAATCCCAAGGTACTTGGAAGTACCTTGGGATCACATGGCCTTTTACATGTCACCTTTTCCTTTATCCATCTCACCTTCCACATGGCAACTTACCACAACCCTTCATCTTGTCCATGGTGGATCAATCTCAGTCGTCCATTTTTCTTTAAATGGAGGGTCTTGGCCTCAAGTTAGAGATTAAGATTGTTAAGGATTTTGAAGCCATTATTCCATACTAGTCATTTTTGCAACATTCAAGCATTCAAGCCATTTGCATTCAAATCAATTTTCATTCACTCACTATCATCAACTACTACACCCACTTCCATTGTTGCAAGCTTACCATCAAAGATCATACATCAAGAACATCTTCAAGGGCCAACCACTTCAACAAGCTAAACAAGAAAAAATGTATAATCATTATTTTTGTTTTTTTTATTGTTTGTTTAGTTTCAGCTAGGCCTAATCTTTGACATGTTGTGTTTCCTTTGTCTTGCCTTCTTTTGTTTTGCACTTTAGACTAGGGGATTTTCACTACAGACATTATTTAGAAAATTCCAACACCAAAAATCACTTTATTAGTATCCAACATTTAAAAAATTCAATTCCCATTCCAACGAGCTATTATAATAACTATCCATTAATTGTTTTTAATAAAATTAGAAAAGTATAGCTCATTAATAAATTTGACTTGTGGAAACTGACAAAATGAATCAAAATCAAAATCTAACTATGTTTGAGTGATACTAATGATGAATAATGAGAATTAGACTTGATTGAGTGACTTACTATAAATAGATGCTCTCTCCAAGAATATTGGAGAACACATAAAAAGCTAGAAATAAGTTCAAAATGTGTCATCTATGTACTTTACATAATCTAAGCTCACCAATAACATCAAATAACCCCTCTTATAAGGTTGACACACACCAAGAAGGTTAGAGCCAACTAAAATGCAAGAGAACCCAAAAATGGGGACATTACACCTTTGTGCCATTGGGCTCTAATATTTGAAATTTATTGGGAAGGTGTGGCATATTTGTTTTTCAAGGATCTCAAATGGAATTTTGGAAATGGGAGTTGCATCACCTTTTGGAATTCAACATGGATTAGGGATAAACCACTTGGGAGTATAAGAATAATTTGGTGAAATTGCACATCTTTTGAATATACAATTAGGTTTAAGTGACTACATTAAGATGGTCAACGAGAATAAGGAATGAATCCATTTTCCTTGAGCATCCCCAAATTGGAACAATGGTTTCAATAGATTCACTATGCTATAAAGGAATTGGCCTTTCCCTCAAACCACCTAGGATGATCAGTTAGTCTAGAATGGATACCCCTACATTCAAGTCTCAATGCATACAACATATGCATCTCTTCTAGATTATATTGGGCTTGTGCCCCTCATTACCTATAACAAGATTCAGTTAGGATAAATCTTACCTAAGGTAAAAATTTTGTGGTTAGTTGCTACTAGATGAGCCTTAACTTGGGAAAAATTATTCATCCTTGAGATGTCAACTCCCTCTCATTGTGTTTTGCGCCAAAAAAATAAAGAGTCAAAATTCTTATCTATTCAACTCTTGTTCCTTTGTTGAGAAATTATGGTCTTAGGTGATAAATCATTGAAAACCTCATTGGATTCTACCAGGTTGTGTGTTAGATATCTTAAGAGGTTGGGAGATGGGTATTTAAAGCTTCAATCTCAATTAATATGAGATCTTTTTTCCTTCATTGATCATATAGAATTGATGACTTGAAAGGAATAGAATATTTTCTTAAGAGAATTGTTGGAAAGAACTTGGGATGACATGATCAACCTATTGGTTAAAATTGGTGTGTAAAATAAAGAGTGTGAGTTGGATTCACCCAAATGAGATTGTTTGGGCCAATAAGTGTCCAATTTGCGCTCAAAATATGTAAAACTCGCCATACATAAGAACATAAATTGGTATCCCTTAGAAATAGGATAGCTAAAGATGAAATTTAATGGTGGGACCAACAAAAATTTGGGACTTATAGGAGATGATTTTTTCTTCAAGGATCCCATAGTGAAACCTATTTATATTTGGACAATATATTTTGGGTAGAGTTAAACAATATGATTGAACTGAAAGCCATGCCTTTTGGTTTGAAGGCTACTCTAGACTTTAGTTGGAACAAGGTCTAGGTAGAGAGAGACTCAAAAATTATCAACTACATGAATGGAAGAGAAGGCAAAGCATAGGATTGAGAGTCCTTGATTTCTTGTGCATTAGAATTGAAGAGTTACCTTGAAGGAATATGCTTCAACAATATTAAAAGAGAGGTGAATGCAGTTGCACTATGGGTTGCAAACCAAGAAATTCTTTAGCGGTCCCTGAGTGGCCAAATGGTGCTATGTAGTCTCTGTTAGGACTCAAAAACGTAGGTTTGAGCCACAAGAGGTTGCCAAGCTCTTGACACATTTTTGGCTAACGTACAAGGCCAATTAATGTAATTGAACCTTCTACTCTTTAGGCTCTGCTAAACCTAGGCAGGTGTACCTATCTAGATGAAGCAGATTTAAACTATGTGTTTCCTGCTTGAGCAATCTATCTACAATGGAAAATTAGAAATGGATAAATACAAACTTATTTGATATGAAATATATATATATATATATATATATATATATATATATATATAATTCAATATGTTCAGTTAAGAGATGTGGAATTCTGAAAAAATGATTTAATGAAACTAAGTGAATTAAAAATGGGTGAGACCAGTGCCCTATTGGGTATATGGAGTCCAATGAAGACTTAGAAAATATGACCCATAATGGCAATAAATCAAACTGTTTGGCACACTGATATAAGTTTATAACTTGTATAAACATGTAAGTAAATAGTTGACTAACTCTACTTGAGACAAATTGACAACCCTAATTACAAGGTTCTACTTATTTATCCAATTAACACTTCCAAATTACTGTGATTGACTAGAAGGATTTAATCTTTACTTGAAAGAACCAATTAATCATCTCACACGAATACAACAAATGTGCATCGACAAACTGCATATATTCTTGATATACCAGTTTAAATAACAAAGAAGCATTAAAATGGAGACAACCCAATAATTGATTAATTTTGACAAACAGTTGATACCAAAATTAGGCAGCAAAATCAAAAATCTTCATTGACTTCTTCAAAATTTATACATGCATCATGGTCTTCACAACATAAACGTTCTGAAAATTATCTCTATTCTAACTGTTCTAACTTCTAACTTCTAACCTCTATTCAGTCTCGAATTCATGCTTTTATATATTTTAGAGAACCTTTCTCATGCCTTTTGGTTTCTGATTATTCACATTCTCATGAGAGGCCAAGAGTCGCGTTGTTTCACAACTAAAAATAACCAGCAGAACTGTCACAACCGAAACAGCCAGTTTACTGCGCTACCACACACCATCAGTTTCTTTGTTGTGGTACCACGGTAACACTTCATGTTACTCCAATAAATACCACTCTACTGCAGTCTATCATTTTCCTCCTCACGATACCACGGTGTTCTTCTTCGTTTTTTCATTCTCTACCACTTTACCACAGGCTCTGTTAAATTCTCTGGTGGTACCGTGGTGACCTTCCAATGTCTCTTCCCTACACACCGCTTTATCGTGGGCTAACACTTCTTTCCACGCTGTATGGCGGTCTCACCTGTCATAGTTTGTCTTCTCCACCGCTCTATCACGGGCTCCCTATCAACCCTCCACAATATGGCAGTTACCTTCTATCACTACTCCTTTGCATACCACACTATCGTGGGCTACTTGTTGACCCTCTGTGGTATAGCGATATGCACCTTTGTCAATGGTCCGCTCCTTCTACCACTCTACCGCGATTCTTATTTTGTCCCTTCGCGGTATGACAATTATCTTCTTGTACACTGCGCAACCACAGACTCTGTTCCAACTCCTTGTGGTGTAGCGGTAAGGGTTATCACGACTATTGCTAACTGTGACACTGCGAGCCACCCTGCAAGGGGCCGTGGTATGGAGGTAAACGATATCAACCAAGAAGGGTGGATGATAAGGTAACAGTATGGTGGTAAAAGGCATTTAAGCATTATGGATTGCAGTAAAATGTTTTTTTATGAAAAAGATAACAAAATATTGGGTTCAAATGGATAAAAGTCCTTAGAATTTTAATGAAAATTTTGGTTCTAATAGTGGCTCCTGTTGGAGATGAGTGATTTTCCAATCACTGCAAGAATCCAAAATATCACTGGGAGAGTAGACCAAGATGCCAAAGGATGTGAAAAAATGGAGGCAAAAAATGGAGGAAGTGGAAAGATGAAGAAGATGGAAAATGGAAGATGGAAGTGACCCTACACTACTGTACATGGAAATAAAATATTGTTTTCAATAAGGGAACTCTGGGATTGTCCATTTATTGGCAAGTCCCAACCCCTTTTAAACTCCTAAACTACTGTGCATGGAAAAAATAATTTTTAAAGAGGTTTGCAAAGAATTGTCCATGCACTGGCAATCCTTAATCCTTTGCATTTGCTATGGTCTAAAATTCAAACCATAAATTATGGCCCAAGGCCACCTAAAAGAAGGGCCTATGCTTTCCTTTTTCATAAAATTTATTCTGATTTGATTTCATCAGGTTCCTCTTGAAAATGTTCATTCCATCTGCCTTGCTACATGTACTGTCATTGAAAAATTTCAAAAAATCATTGTTTCAACCTGACTCATGTTCCTTTCACCACTTTGCAGCTCGTAATTCCTATTATCATACGATAAATCATTGTCACCTTCATCATACAAAGTGTATCCACATTCAATGGAACATTCCTTATCTTGCTCATTATTATGTATTGCTAAATGATCTTGCAGCTATACTAGGACTTGAAAATCTAAATGCTTCTCTTGGAAGTCTTAAAATTCTATCTCATCCACATCCTTTGAGAAAATCAGATCAAAAATAATTTCCATCTCTTCCCCACCACCAGTTGGTAATGACACATATTTTTGATCTATACAGTCATCCTTATACATATTTGAATCAATCAATGTTGAACACTCATCATCAATGATATGCAAACCAATATCTTTCTCTTGTAGGAAAAAAATGTTCAAGTCGCATACCTCTTCTTGGGCAGATAAGGATTCTTGACCAGCTTCAAAGATCTCTTCATCACTGTGAGAAATGCACGTGGAGTCATATGAATTATTACACAATACTTTCACTGTCAAATAAAATTTAGGTTGGACCCAAAACTTTAGAATCATCCTCGTATGCACATTTCTGGTATTCAAGAGTTAACAAATCTAAAACTTGCTCACTGCTGAGTGAACAGGTTTCTTCTTCCATATCTTCTACTATTTCTCTGACTTCTTGATCTCCATAAGAGCTGTAAGAATCACCCTGTTGCAGATCAAAATCCACAGGCTCATCTTCACAATCTGAATATTCAATGGATCCCTCATAACATGTATTGTCACAGTCTATTATGCAGGAGAAACTCTCTATATCTTCATTATTAGTAGGCTTGATATCGTCTTCTATTTCAGCTTCTAATGTATTATTTTCAATTTTATGAGAGTACATACATGGCTGCCCCTCCATATCAGCCGAATCATTGTTGATGCATTCCCTAGATGGTGTGTCCCCAACAACATCACTATTGCTGCAATCATCTCCCAAGGTGGAAGATTGGTCCTCAACACATTCATCTTCATACTCATCAGTGATACCACTATTGGTTTCAAAATTAATAGTGTCCTCATACTTTTTCTTATCTACCATTTCGGTCCATTCATCTATTTGACTATAAGAAAATAGTACCCATGATTCAGGCCAATAAATTGAATTGGGCTCATACACTTTCATGAACTGCTCAATGAATTCAAACCTATTAGGTGGGAAATTAATAGGTATTTGACTAGAAATATCTATCATTCTGTTGAACAAAGAGCACCTAGATTCTCCTTTATATCTCCTTATGTTAAGAAAGGAATCCAAAATATTTTTGCCTCTTGAATACAAAGACACTCATCATTTTTCTTCACAGATTGTTGATTCTGACATGTACCTTGCTGTAGATTTTGATTTACACTTCCATGGAAGATGACATTGCTTTGCAGGTCTTGACATGAAGTGATATATTGATAATGGCCACCATATTGATTGTATTCATAATCTTGATAGCTTACTAACCTCTGATCAGTAGGGACATGATAAGTATTCATTTGATATGATGACTGTGATGCATAAATGTTTTGTTGTGAATAGAGTGCATTAACTTCATTGCCAAAGTTCTTAGTTGTATCATGTGGCACTTGTCGTGTCCAAGATCTACTGGCATTTGTGTATTCATTTTCACTGTAGGGTGGTATATTTTGTGATGCATCTGGGACACATTTAACTCCCAATTGTAGCAGTTCTTGATCCAATCGTAGCATTTGTTGGTCCAATTGTAGCCTTTGTTGTTTCAATTCCTTCAACTCTCTTATTGACTACTACCTTCTCATTTCTTCTGACATCTTGACAAGAAAATTGGCAAAGTATTACTGTTCCACAATATCTATGCATTATTTATCAATTTTAAACAGAGTCGCCGCCTACTTTTTCAAAAGTAGGAAAATGATTCTTTTGAAATTATTTTTGATTTTCCATAGCGGAATCTCCTCACTCCAAATATGAAATTTATATTGACTCTTTAAATGGAAAGGCTAGAACTGAATTTTCTGAAGCTTCTCCTCAGCAGAGTCGCCAAACTGTTAGGTGTGTGACTCAGATGGGGAGTGCAAATGACACAATTATGAACCTTTGGTTGAAGACCAATTTTGAAACTTTGTTGACTCTATAAATGGATAGGATGGAAATTTTTTACTGAGTTTGTCCCCAATGGAGTCGCCAAATTGTTAGGACCCAAAAACACAGGTTTGAACCACAAGAGGTTGCCAAGCTCTTGACACGTTTTTTGCTAATGTACAAGGCCAATTAATGTAATTGAACCTTCTATTCTTTAGGCTCTGCTAAACCTAGGCAGGTGTACCTATGTAGATGAAGTAGATTTAAACTGTGTTTCCCGCTTGAGCAATCTATCCAGAATGGAAAATTGGAAATGGATAGATACAAAATTATTTGGTATGAACTATATATATAATTCAATATGTTCAGTTAATAGATGTGGAATTATGAAAAAATGATTTAATGAAACTAAGTGAATTAAAAATGGGTGAGACCAGTGCCCTATTGGGTCTATGGAGTCCAATGAAGACTTAGAAAATATGACCCATAATGGCAATAACTCAAACTGTTTGGCAGATTGATATAAGTTTATAACTTGTATAAACATGTAAGTAAATAGTTGACAAACTCTACTTGAGACAGATTGAAAACCCTAATTATATGGTTCTACTTATTGATCCAATTAACACTTCCAAATTATTGTGATTGACTAGAAGGATTTAATCTTTACTTGAACGAACCAATTAATCATCTCACATGAATACAACAAATGTGCATCGAAAAACTGCATATATTCTTGATATACCAATTTAAATAACATAGAAGCATTAAAATGGAGACAACCAAATAATTGAATAATTTTGACAAACAGTTGATACCAAAATTAGGCAGAAAAATCAAACATCTTCATTGACTTCTTCAAAATTTATACATGCATCATGGTCTTCACAACATAAAAGTTCTGAAAATTATCTCTATTCTAACTATTCTAACTTCTAACCTCTATTCAGTCTTGAATTCATGCTTTTATATATTTATAGAACCTTTCCCATGCCTTTTGGTTTATGACTGTTCACATTCTCATGAGAGGCCAAGAGTCACGTAGTTTCACAACTGAAAATAACCATTAGAACTGTCGCAGCCGAAACAACTAGTTTACCGCGCTACCGCGCACCATCACTTTCTTTGTTGCAGTACTGTGATAAAATTTCATGTTACTCCACTACATACCACTCTACCGCAGTCTATCTTTCGCCTCCTCATGGTACTGTGGTGTTATTCTTCGTCTTTTCATTCTCTACCGCTTTATCGTTTGCTCTGGTTCATTCTCTGGCGTTACCATAGTGACCTTCCAATGTCTCTTTCCACGTGGTATGGTGGTCTTGCCTATCACAGTTTGTCTTCTCCACCACTCTACCATGGGCTCCCTGTCAACCCTCCATGGTATGGCGGTTCCTTTCTATCATTGCTCCTTTGCATACCGCACTACCGCGGGCTACTTGTTGACCCTCCATGATATAGTGGTATGTACCTTTGTCAGTAGTTGGATCCTTCTACCGCTCTACCGCGATGCTTATTTTGTCCCTTCGCGGTATGTCGGTTATCTTCTTGTACATTGCACAACCGAAGACTCTGTTCCAACTCCTTGCGGTGCGATGCTAAGGGTTATCATGACTATTGCTAACCGTGACACTGTGAGCCACCCTACAAGGGGCCATTGTATGGAGGTAAACGATATCGGCCAAGAAGGGTGGATGATAAGGCAGAAGAATGGTGGTAAAAGGCATTTTAGCATTATGGATGGCGGTAAAATGATTTTTTATGAAAAAGATAACAAAATATTAGGTTCAAATGGATAAAAGTCCTTAGAATTTTAACGAAAATTCTGGTTCTAATAGTCTCTAGGCAGAAAATACTTGAGTTCCAAAAAAGAAGAGTACAATGTACATAAGACAAAAAAAGCTACACCATATAATGGTGTTTTAAAATTTATGTAGGAAGACTTGATATAAGGCAGAAAAAGCAATATCATATAATGGTGTTTTCAATATAATATACATGTGAAGTCTTGAGAATAAAATTTATGTAAAAAGATGATGGTATTCATTTTAGAATACTTCTTGAAATTGTGTAAAGACAAGACAGATATTTGCATTCAATATGCTAACTAAACCTCAAAGACCAATATACTCATTAAGAAAAAGTAAATGGTTGATTCTTCAAAACTCAATTACATTACTAACAATATGACAATGTATTAATGTATATTTAGGACATAGAGAGCTTCATTATGGAATGTATTTAAAATAAAATAATTAAAAAAATGACTTGCAAGTAAAATGTTTTGTCACACCCCATTTTTGAACCTTTTAGATTATGTTATATATTGTTTTTCATTTTGATTATGATGTCAAAACTTGTTTTATGAACAATTATGTTATGATGATGATTCCTTTTTATATAAGTTTGATATGATTTTTAATTGATGTACATGTAAAATTTACTCGCATGAGATATCAATGAACACTATATTTGGAGATTGAGATGTTTGTTGGAGAAGTGTGTCAACTACTTTGGTGATTGAATTTAGGGAAATTTGATGTTGTAGATTTTGATTTTGATGTTGATTTTGAAACCCTTGGTGTAGTTTATTTTGATATGGATGTTGAGGATTTTAATTTTGATATGGTATTTGATCTTTGTTGAAGTGTGAGTAGATATATCCCATAGTTCACCAAGTGTGGATTTGACATGTTCATATTTGATATGTTTATGATTGGTATGTTCATGTTTGACATTGGTGAGATAGTGTTGTTTTGGTGAAAACTCATGCTTTGATTATTTGGTTGATAGATTGGTAAGTTTTGACATTGATTGACATCTATCATAGGACAAGGTGTTCCAAAGTTTTGATTAGGCATACCCACATTTGTTGTATTATTGACGTTTTTAGGATATGATGACCCCATGTATGAATGGTATAGATATGAGTTTTGATAATCGATCAGCATTGCCATGCTTTCAAGTTTGAACTCTCAAGACCTCTAGCATAAATGTCTGAATGGTGTAGGAATGTGTCAATGTCCTTGTTGAAATGTCTTTGATTGTTTTCCAATGATAACACTTTGATAGGTTTCTAGGATCAATGTTGAATGATTTTGTGGATGGGTAAATGATGAGAAACTTCTAATTTTGGCAATAATCTAGACTCAAGTTTGGATGTGTTTTTGGATGATGATGTTTATGAACTTGCAAAACTTAGGAGCAGACTTGTGACTCTAAGGTGAGTTTTTCAAAAATATAAGGACTGATCCAACTAGATGTTTAGAAAGAGATTTGTTCCCAAAAATAGAGCTAAACTAGTTAATATTGATGAAAACTTAGTCTATGGAATTTGTTGTCAAAATTTCAAGTTTTTTGTGAAGTGAAATGTTCCAAAGTTTGATGTTTGATATCAGTATGATGTTGATGTTTGATTGTGTTGATTGATCTTGTTTGAAACCTAAGAGGTAATTTTGACAAGATCAAGGTGTTGAGAAACATGAACTTTGTTGTGATGTTTAATGAGTTCTATAAGTGAGCCACAATTGCTTTTGTTTTAGTTTGAACCAATTTCATATCAATGTAATGTTTTGGAACTAGAATACAATTAGTTTTTTTTTAAATTGTTTAATGTTTGGTCAAATTAGGCAAAAGAATTGGAATGTCAAGCAAAAGTGTTTCTTTGTTTTTCTACAAAAGCATCAATATTTGACAAAAGTGTTGATGTTTGGAAGAAGCATCTGACTGTCCAAACAAAGGCGTCGATTTTTAAGTTTTTGTTTTCCCTGGAAAATGCGTCGATATGTGCAAAAGTGTCGATGTGCAAACAAAAGTGTCATTTTGACAAAAATGGAAGCGTTAGTTTGTGCAAAGGTGCCACATTATCAAGAAAATGTGTCGGTCTTCTTAGGGGATCTTTAAAATGTCAAGTTTACCTAATTTGTTTGATTTTTCAAGTTGAAAAACATAAAATACATGTAAAATGACTCAATAAGGTGATAAAGTGATTGCATGTGTTCTTCTTCCACAAGAACTCACTAAATGGTGTTACATGATCTTAACATGAAAACACATCAATTTGCACAACCTATTTAGTGGGTAGATCAGGTTTGTCTTCTCAAAGTAGGGTTGCACGATAAAATATTGCCCATAGAGGGAGTAACTAGAGTATGCACACATACACGATACATCTCTTACCTTGGAAGGATAATTTACTTGTAAGGGATTTTGTCACCTCAACTATGTTTAGTACATGGAAATTAGCTTCAAGGAATGATTTTATTCCTTTGCACCACTTTGAGAAAACGTTCAAAAGTATTAGGCCTCTAAACCATAGCTTTTTAGTGGGTGGGAGTAGGTGAACACCGACACACCATTTATTAGCACACCAATTGAAATATGAAATAGTTGTGGGGTTCATTTATTAGCACACCAAAGATAAATGTGAAGCTAAGCTAATGCTTAAAAATGAAAAATCTCTTAGGTCACCCTTCAAATAATTCTTAATAAACTCTTTGGAGTTTGATTTCACACTTCATGAATTCATGTCGATGAACACTTTGATCCATGCTTGATGACTCACCTAGTTCCTACCAATGTTAGACTCATAAACTAGAAAATTAACTCTAAAAATTTGAAAACCACCTACACCACTACGAAGAGTATGAAATTCTACCCCATTAAAAAAGGCACTGAAAAATACCATCATATAAACAAGATATGGTCATTGAAAGATCGGGTGCAAAACTGACAAAAGCACTTGTAAAAGCGTGGCTTTGCCTCAAGGTCCTAAAAATGGGTTTTTAAATTGCAAACATGCTAGGGTTTTCTGAAAAAGCATTAGAGTGTCTTGAAAAATCATTGGAGCTTTACAAAAGCATCGAGATTGAGTTGCAAAAGCATTGGTCTGCCCCCTGCAACCTACCATGGACGAAAAAACTCAAACAAACTTGTTAGTTTAGGACACAAGGTTCCACCAAGCATTCCAAAATGTGAACATGAAATATAATTAGATCAAATGCAATTGAATTAATCAAATAAAAAAATCAATTCACCTAATTAGATCACATTCTCAATGAAATTATCACAAATGCTAACTAGGAAACCATAGAAACATGAAATATCAAGCAATTATGAATTCAAATTCTAATCAACATAAGAAAAACTCATCCCATTGTGGGATTAGTTCTAGTTTGATGAGGAATGCTCAGCTCTTTCATAATCCCATTGTTTATGCAAAGCTTCAAATGGTTGATAATGGAGGTCGGTCCATAAATTTATCTCAATTGATGAATATGAGTAGAAATTCTTGCATAGTATGGTTGCGCAAATGCTTTGTGGATGATTTACTCATGAAAATGAGGATTATTTATAGGATTTTTAGATGAATCAATGACCAAGATTGATTTAGCTAATTAATGAATAGAATTGAATGTGAGAGGATGGCATGGATTGAAGATCAAATCCATGGATGAGATTGAAGAATGACATGGATTGATGAAATTAATCAATGGCTCAAATTGATTGAGACAAACACAAATCCTTAATTTTAGGAGCATGTGCAAGATATTTTCATGTGGAGGGAAATGTTTGAATTCAAATAGGAAAAATATTCCATGAGAATATTCTTTTGCAAGTGGGAGAAGTTGGAGGAAATTAGTCGATTAAATAACTAGGAAATTATTTGGTTGTACAAGTGGAGTTAATTTAGGAATTTATTAAAAAATTAAGTTCATTTAATTAAAAAGAAAGATTAATGATGTTTAATCAAACAAATAAAATTATTTAATAAAATGAGAGGACTTAGGCAATTCAATTAAACAATTGACATTATTTAATAAAATAGGATGAAAATTAGCATGAAAGGGGTGAATTAATCTAATAATATTGATTATCTGATTAATAGAAGAAAATGACGAATTTAATTAATAAATTATAATTATTTAATTAAATAGATGACAACGGTCGAATAAGGGTAGAAATGGTGTTAGTAAATGAAATTAGATGTGTGATATTGGTCAGGATAAGTTTAAGTGTCTACACCTATAAAAAAGATTCAGCTAGCGTAAGGCTTACCTGAGGTAAACCTCTTTGTGGTTAGTTGTTAATGGATGAGCTTTAACTTGAGAAAAAATTATCATCCTTGAGATTTCAAGCCCCTCTCATTGTGTTTTGTGTGGAAAAAACAAAGAGTCAAATTATCACATATTCATCTCTTGTTCCTTTGTTGAGAAACAATGATCTTAGGTGATGAATCATTGAAAGCCCCGTTAGATTCTACCAACTTGTGTGCTAGATCTCTTAAGAGGTTGGAAGGTGGGTATTTAAATCTTCAATATTAAGTCAATACAAGATCTTCTACCTTCATTGATCATATAGAATTTATGAATTTGACAATATAAACCATAATTTGAACATACAAGGAACATGTAAATAAGATAATTTTTCTTTCATAAGTTCAAATATGACTTTGCAATTTATATTATTGGTACTATAAATTCAATGGTAGACAAAGTTTAGAGTAATCATGCATTAGTCTAATTTATTCACATGCACTTAAGCTAAACTTAGGAGTGATTTACTATGTTAACTAGAGAGCTATTATTAGATCATTTTGTCTCATTGCATGAGGTGTTGACACTTGTCATGATCTAATCCCTTACCATTTAGGGTTGCTCCTATATAGCACACAACCCTCATTGTATTATCTCTCTTGAGATCTCAAGATTTCATGCCTTTGATAGAACTCTCAACCTTTGAGGACTTTTATTTTCCTTGAAGATTCTTGAGGTTCATTGTTGTAGCTTTTTCTTGTTGAGGAATATTGTAATTCTTTGTTTGCAGATCTCTTGTGTGGAAGGTGTCTTTGTTCATTATTTGATCCCATGGCTTGCGTTTTTAGAAATTCTAATAATAAACATTCATGAAAAGTGTTTCATTATACCAAAAAGACATTCGGTTGAAAATACATCTTGAATTAGTTTGAAAACGGGAAATATGAAGTCAATTGCAAGCTTGAAAGGTCATTTAGGACTAGTTGTAGGGTTTTTGGAGTTAAATGACACCTTATGTTTGGCTTCAACCCCTCTCAAAGATAACAATAATTTACACCAAACACCAAAACCAACTCAACTATAATGTTCAACTACAAAATGAGGAAGAAAGTTTAGTTTCAGGTATGTTGTAATAATTTATATGGTCCTCGTAGCCACTAACACCTCCAAATGCCTAGAATCAACAAATGAATAATCTAAAATAGGTTTGAAAATGGACTAAAAGAATGCCTAGCAGCAAGATAAACCTTTGTTTGACACCTCCAAATGTGAATAGGATCTCTCCCAAGGATGGTAATCATTGAAAAACTCACCTATCTATTCCAAACAACCTTAGTTACCCTCAAAATGCAAGGAAATGATGATTTATAGGCCTACTAAATATTGGAACATAGATATAGGTATGAAACACTTTAATTACAAGGTTTGGTGGCTATGAAAGACTTTCAAGTCCATCACCATTCATGCAATAGACACCACCTAAAGACACATAATAACATCAAAACAACCCAAAAAATAATAGAAAACCTCCAACACCAAGCAAGGTCAATAAATAGCCTTGTACAGTCAGTGAGCTATAGCGTTAAGAGAAAAGGAAACTTAGTAAATAACTTGTTGCTTATCTCCTTCAAACTAAGCCAAAACAATGCCTTATCACCTGCAAATGTCTACAAGAGTCTAAACACCTTCCTCCAAGGTGATAAACCTTCAGAAATCCAATCAACTCTAGCTCCCAAAAAACCTTAGTCTAGCTACCAAACAACTCTCCCTAAAAATCTATCAATTTTTCCTTACCTAACAAGACTTCACAAAATTACCAACAAACCCTTTATTCAAAAATAAAAAAATCCAAACAATAAAAAATGTGTGTAGTTCTTGAATGAAATCACCTACAAAATCTTCTAATACAAATACAAACCCTGCCTAAATCCACCTCTAAATCTAAAATGAAAGTTTGCATTCCCATATGTAGTCTTCGACACATTATCAATCTCTGGTTGGAAGTGCACTGCCTTTTGGGTTTTCATCTATCAAGAAACCTTCCATGTTTTCATACCCTAATGAGAAATATGACCACGTGAACAAATCTCCAAAAGAGAAATTAACAATCTTTTGAATAATGCAAATGAGCTCACAAAACTCCTTTTATAACATTTTTGAAAGCTTTTTTAGAAAATATAATTAAAAAATCACTTTATAAAATAAATACACCTTATTACTCCAAAAGGTGATTTATATTATTATTAAAAAAATTCCAACACCAAAAATCACTTTATTAGTATTCAACATTTAAAAAATTCAATTCCCATTCCAACGAGCTATTATACTAAGCTATCCATTAATTTTTTTTAATAAAATTAGCAACCTTAGTAAAAATAATTAAAGTATAGCTCATTAATAAATCTGATTTGTGGAAACTGACAAAATGAATCGGAATTAAAATCTAACTATGTTTGAGTGATACTAATGATGAATAATGAGAATTAGACTTGATCGGGTGACTTACTATAAATAGATGCTCTCTCCAAGAATATTGGAGAACACATCAAAAGCTATAAATAAGTTCAAAAAGTGTCATCTAAATACTTTACATCATCTGAGATCACCAATAACATCAAATAACCCCTCTTATAAGGTTGACACACACCAATAAGGTTAGAGCCAACTAAAATACAAGAGAACCCAAAAATGGGGACATTACACCTTTGTGCCATTGGGCTCTAATATTTGGAATTTCTTGAGAAGGTGTGGCATATTTTTTTTTCAAGGATCTCAAATGGAATTTTGGAAATGGGAGTTGCATCACCTTTTGGAATTCAACATGTATTAGGGATAAACCACTTGGGAGTATAAGAATATTTTGGTGAAATTGCACATCTTTTGAATATACAATTAGGTTTAAGGTAAGTGACTACATTAAGATGGTCAATGAGAATAAGGAATGAATCCAATTTCCTTGAGCATCCCCAAATTGGAACAATGGTTTCAAAATATTCACAAATCTATAAAGGAATTGGCCTATCCCTCAAACCACCTACGATGATCGGTTAGTCTAAAATGGATGCCCCTCCATTCAAGTCTCAAAGCATACAACATATGCATCTCTTTTAGATTATATTGGGCTTGTGCCCCACATTACCTATAAAAATATTTGGTTAGGATAAAGCTTACCTAAGGTAAAATGTTTGTGGTTAATTGCTAATAGATGATCCTTAACTTGGGAAAAAACTTTCATCCTTGAGATGTCAAGCTCCTCTCATTGTGTTTTGTGCTAACAAAACAAAGAGTCAAAATTATCATCTATTCATCTCTTGTTCCTTTGTTGAGAAATTATGGTCTTAGGTGATAAATCATTGAAAGCCTCATTGGATTCTACCAGGTTGTGTGTTAGATCTCTTAAGAGGTTGGAAGCTAGGTATTTAAATCTTTGGTCTCAAATTGATATGAGATCTTTTTTCCTTCATTGATCATATATAATTGATGACTTGAAAGGAATACAATATTTTCTTAAGTGAATCGTTGGAAAGCACTTGGGACGACATGATCAATCTATTGGTTAAATTTGGTGTATAAAATAAAGAGTGTGAGTGGTATTTACCCAATGAGATTGGTTGGGCCAATAAGTAGCCAATTTGCACTCAAAATATGTAAAACTCTCCATACATAAGAATATAAATTGGTATCCCTTAGAAATAGGATAGCTAAAGATGAAATTTGATGGTGGGACCAACAAAAAATTGGGACATATAGGAGATGAATTTTTCTTCAAGGATCCCATAGGGCAACCTATTTGTATTTGGAAAATATATTTTGGGTAGAGTCAAACAATATGATCGAACTCAGAGCCATGCCTTTTGGTTTGAAGGCTACTCTAGACTTTGGTTGGAAGAAGGTCTAGGTAGAGGGAGACTCAACAATTATCAACTACATGAAGGGAAGAGAATACAAATCATAAGCTTTCGCGTCCTTGATTTCTTGTGCATTGGAATTGAAGAATTACCTCGAAGGAATATGCTTCATCAATATTAAAAGAGAGGTGAATGCAGTTGCAAACCAAGGAATTCTTTAGTGGGAAAAAGATGGACTAAATTCAAATAATTGGTCAAACCAATTCCCTAACGAGGATTTACCTCTATTAGTAAAGGATCTCCATGTCTCTTGTACCTAACTAGGTGCTTGGGTGACATAATAGAAATTTCATATCAAGTAGCCATATTGAGGTATGGGCCAACAAAGGTAGGTAGTGAAGGACTAAAGCACTTATTATAACACTTGCACTATGATGTTTTGACACACATTAAACATTATTTGATGAGCTTAGGAGAGCATGCGAATTGTGCCAACATTCATTGTCTATGAAAGCTCACACATGTTAAAGGGTGTGAAGAGCTATTTAAGTTGAAGCAAAAAATTTAACATCTATGTGCAAGGAAAACTAATATCATGGCATCTAGTATCGATTTTGTGGAGAAATTGGGTGAAGGTGGCAAGAGGCAACAAGTGGAGGTGGAGACTAAGATGGAGGCCATTCCGGGGCAAGTAAGTTGAGCATTGACAAGGTGTTGAATCATTTTTGAACTAATTTTTTGGAGTATTGTTGAACCTTAAGCTCCAATGAGGCTCTAGGGGCTAGCTAAAGAAGAAGACAATGATGATAGCATGACCATTTGGGATGTAACATTTTCCATGATTTTTGATCTTGGTCAATTTGTGAGTAGAAGGAACGTCTTTGATATTTCTCAATCTCTCTCCTGAGCTGCTATGCTTTCTTTTTGGGATCGAACTTATATTAGGCACGAATAGTTTAAGAATATCTCAACAACTAGGCAAAAGATCACATCAACTATGTTGTGCATCATCTTCACACAACTATGCAAAATCAAGGAAAGATCTTTATATGCCTGTCCAAAATTGGAGAGTTCCTATTGTATAGACTCAAATTTGGTCTAGAGAAATTAATTAAATTCAAGTTATTTAATTAATAATCTTTATTTCATCTACTTATAAATAAATTGCAAAATTTATTTATAAAGTTCATTTTCTCTAATTCTTCCCAACTTAAATCATTTTCTTCATGTCTTAATTAAATAAACAAATGTAATTAGTTTTTTTTATTTAATTAACCTCCTCTCATTAAATTTGAATTTCAAATTCAAATTTCGGCACATTTCTACTAACCTCTTTTCACCTTCCACCTCATCATGTGTCTCATGAAATTAAATATTTATAATATTTAAATTGGCATTTATCCTCAACAAATTCTAACCAATTTGTGACACTTGTCCTTCATCTCCATTTGATTCCTCTTCACACTTGGCAGTTTGTTCTTCTAAAGGGAACACACTCCCCTTTTCTCTCTAACCTCTTCACCTTCAACTGTCTATTTTCCAGAACAAATCCAAACCATTGATTCTTGCCACCTAAGCTCATGCCTTGGAAAATCTATAAATAGACCCTCATTTACAGAAAAAAAAATATAGAGAGCTGAGCATAATTACACTTTGCAGAATTTTCATTAGCATTACCATCTTAGAATTGGCATTCTAGTATTTGCATTGTAAAATTAAGTAGTTTAACCATGGAATTACAATTAGCAACATCTTAATTACTGTAGTTTCATCACATCATTTCCATTTAGAAACATCATAGCATCATCATTATCTTTGCATAATCATCTATAACTAGATTAGCAATCATGTAGTGTAGGAGATCTCTTGCATTTCTCGCATCTCTCATTCTTTAGGTTGTCATTTGGAAAGTCATGTGCACAAACAATTGTTGGTATGTGGCGATTGATCATGCTATATTGTACTCTTTAGTACTATACATTCTTCATGTATCTTCGCCGACATTGTAAACCCTAATTTCTGGAAGCTTCTAAAAGCTTGTTATAAGCGATTGTAATGGGGAGTTGTAGCAATGGCATTATTCGCAATATTGTAATATGTTTTTCATTGACTAATAAAATCATTGGATTTCTGCGGTTTTGTGGATGTAGCCCAGATTGGGTGAACCACATTAAATTCTTTGTGTGTCTTGTTTCTGATATATTTTTGTGTGTGTTTATTTCTCTGTTTTATTGTTCAAATATGTATTTAACCTATTAGATATTTGCCTTCTAACCCTAACAAGTGGTATCAGAGAGGGTTGTTTTTTATTATCATCTGCAAGAAAGTCTCACACTTGAGTGGGAGTCTCACGATTAAGTGGGAGCAATGGAAAACGAGGGTAAGTTGAAGGTTGAGAAGTTCAATGGGAAAAACTATCAGTTATGGAAGATGCAAATGGAGGACTACCTCTATCAAAAGGATTTATGGTGGCCATTGGAAGGGAAAACCAAGAAACCCTTAGCAATGTCTGATGAGGATTGGGATATTTTGGATATATAGAAAGGCACTTGGGAGTATTCATTTATGCCTGGCACAATCGGTGGCGTTCAATATCACAACAACAAAGACAACTCAAGAGTTGATGGAAACCCTAGCAAAGTTATATGAAATTCCTTTCGCTTCGAATAAGGTATTTCTTATCAAGCGTTTATTTAATATGAAAATGGTAGAAGGTGGGTCAGTTGCTGATCATTTAAATGAGTTTAATATGGTTACCAGTCAATTAACTTCTGTAAAAGTAAACTTTGATGAAGAAGTTAGGGCTCTTTTGGTTATGTGTTCTTTACCTGAAAGCTGGAATAACTTGGTAATGTTTGTTAGCAATTTTGTTTTTGGTTCCAATACATTGAAATTTGATGATGTTGTTTGTGTTATTTTGAGTGAGGAAATTCATAGGAAAAGCTCAGGTGGAACATCCACATCAGGCAGTGTTTTGAATGCAGAAAGCAGGGGTAGAACAAAGGAGAGAGGAAATTTTTTTGGAAGTCATGGGAATTCACAAGGAAAATCAAAGGATAGAAGGTCCCAATCTAGAGACAAGAGGGATTGATGGTACTATGGTAAGCTGGGTCATTTAAAGAAAGATTGTTGGTCTCAAAAAGAAAAGGAGACAAAAAGGAAGGAAATAAAGAGGCAAATATGGTAAGTAATAAATCTGATGAGGATTCTTTGATTCTTTCCCTTGACAATATTGATGATTCTTGGGTGTTAGATTCAGGGGCTTCATTTCATGCTACGCCCCATAGAAATTATTTTCTTGATTATGTCCAAGGGGATTTTGGGCTAGTTTATTTGGGAGATAAGGAACCCTGTCAGATTGTTGGAAAGGGAATAATCAAGATTAAGTTGCAGAATGGGAACCATTGGCTACTACATGAGGTAAGGCATGTTCCAAAGTTAAGAAGAAATTTAATTTCAAAAGGGCAACTAGATGATGAAGGTTGTGTTGTTACATTTAGTGATAAAAATTGGAAGTTTACAAAAGGTGCCTTAGTGGTAGCAAAAGGTGTGAAAGTAGGCACCTTATATCTTTGTACAGGTCATACTGTTCCTTCTACTTTAGCTATTGTAGATAAAAATAAATGTTCAAGAACAGTTGTTGTAGTTCAACAGGCAGAAAATCAGATAGTTGTTGTGGATTCCAAATCAACACTATGGCATAATTGACTTGGGCATATGAGTGCAAAAGGTATGAAAGTGCTTCATTCAAAGAATGTTTTACCAGGTCTAAAATGTGTCAATATGGATTTATGTGAAAGTTGTGTGTATGGAAAACAAAAGAGAGTCAGTTTTCTTAAAGATGGGAAACAAAAGAAAGATGAGAAATTGGAGCTTGTGCATACAGATGTATGGAGACTAGCTCAGGTATCTTCTCTCAAAGGATCTCAGTATTATGTTACATTCATTGATGATACAACTAGGAAGGTGTGGATTTATTTCCTTAGGCAAAAATCTGATGTATTTGAAACTTTTAAAAAATGGAGAAGCTTGGTTGAGAATGAGACGAGTAAAAATTTAAAATGTCTTAGATCTAATAATGGTGGTGAGTATTGCAACAACTATTTTGAAGATTATTGCTCCTCTAATGGTATTCGTAGGTAGAAAACGGTTCCAAGGAATCCACAGGAAAATGGAGTGGCTGAGCGTATGAATAGAACAATAATGGAGCGTGCATGGACTATGAGATTGCATGTTGGGTTGTCTTTAAACATGTGGGAAGAGGCTATAAACACTATTTTTTATTTAATTAATATAGGTCCCTCTAGTCCTTTGGGTTGTGGTATTCCAAAGGAAGCATGGACAGGTAAGAAGGTGAGTTATTCTTTTCTCAAAACCTTCGGTTGTGAAGCATTTGCACATGTAGATTCTGAAAATAGAGCCAAGCTTGATGCAAAATCAAAGAAATGTATATTTGTTGGATATGGCATTGATGAATTTGGTTATAGGCTTTGGGATTTTGAAAATAAGAAAATTGTGAGAAGCAAGGATGTCATATTCAATAAGAAAGTGTTGTACATAGATCTATTGCAGCAACATGAGAAGAAAGAAAAGGATTATGCGGTGTTGGATGATATTGCAAACAATAATGTTCTAGTGGTTCCTCATGATTTGCAACAACAACAACAACAAATACCACAAACTCCAGTGAATGTTAGGCGATCTTCAAGGATAATTAGACCTCCAAAAATATTTTCTCCCTCTTTGTATTCTATTTTATTAACTAATGTTGGTGAACCAAAATGTTATCATAAAGCTATGCAAGTGGATACCAAGGTTTAGTGGGAGCATGGAATGGAAGAAGAAATGGACTCCTTGCTGAAAAATCAGACTTGGGAATTATGCAAGTTGCCTACAGGTAAAAAGGCTTTACCAAACAAATGGGTTTATAGGCTGAAAGAGGAGGATGGAGGTAAGAGAATATTTAAAGCTAGATTAGTTGTAAAGGGATTTGCACAGAAAAAGGATATTGATTTTGATGAAATACTTTCTCTAGTTGTTAAAATGACTTCTATTCGTATAGTTTTAAGTATTGTGGTTGCTGAAGATTTGTATTTAGAACAACTTGATGTTAAAACTACCTTTCTTCATGGTGATTTGGAAGAAGAAATATATATGGAACAACCACATGGATTTGAAGTCAAAGGTAAGGAGAAACTAGTGTACAGATTGAAAAAAAAAATTATATGGCTTGAAGCAAGCACCTCGGCAATGGTATATTAAATTTGATAGTTTTATGGCTGAACAAGGCTACAACATGTGTAATTCAGACCATTGTGTTTATTTTAAGAGGTTAGCTAAAGATAGCTACATTATTTTATGTTTATATGTTGATGATATGCTTGTAGCAAGATCTAACATGGATCACATAAAGGAGTTAAAACAATAGTTAGCAAATTCACTTGATATGAAGGATTTGGGGGCAGAAAAACAAATCCTTGGTATGAAGATTACAAGAGATAGGAAAAACATAAAATTATTTCTATCTCAGGTTGATTATGTTGAAAGGGTGTTACAGAGATTTCATATGGTGAATGCAAAATTTGTTAGCACACCTTTTCCCAGTCATGTCAAATTGACTAAGGATATGTGTCCAAAGACCCAAGAGGAGGAAGAAAAAATGTCCAAGGTACCATATGCTTCAGTTGTAGGCAGTTTAATGTACGCCATGGTATGCACGAGACTAAATATTACACATGTTGCAGGATTTGTTAGTAGGTATATGAGTCATCTTGGAGTTGAGCATTGGAATGTGGTAAAATGGATTCTTAGGTATTTGAGAGGTACATCCAATAAATGTTTATGTTTTAGGGGATCTAATACAGATTTAGAAGGCTATGTTGACTCAGATTTGGCAGGGGATATAGATAGGTTATGTATTTACAATTGGTGGGACAACAGTGATTTGGATTTCTCGATTGCAAAAGGTGGTTGATTTATCCACCATGGAGGCGGAGTATGTTTCTGCAATAGAGGTAGCAAAGGAGATGATATGGCTAAAAATTTTCATGGAAGAGTTGGGCAAACAACAGGCTAAAAATCACTTGTTTACAGATAGCCAAAGTGTTATACATCTTGCAAAGAATTCTACCTTGCACTCTAAAACCAAACACATACAACTAAGATATCATTTCATTCGGTCAATGTTGGAAGATGGACGAGTAAAGCTGGAAAAGATACATACAGATGCAAATCCAGTGGATACGTTTACGAAGAAAGTGATAAGGGAGAAGCTCAGCTCCTCTTCAGCTTCGGTTGGCCTTCAAGGTTGAATTCAAGTATGACAAAGCAGCAGGGTCTGAGGTGCTTATTTCTAGTGGCAGTTGTAAGTGCAGTGGTGTCATCCACGATCAGTGTCCAAGTGGGAGATTGTGTTGGTATGGAGCCTGATCAGTCTCTAAGTGGGAGATTTTTGGTATGTGGCAACTAATCATGCTATATTGTACTATCACCAAAAAGGAAAAAAACTGACATTGTAAACCCTAATTTATGGAAGCTTCTTAAATCTTGTTATAATCTATTGGAATGGGGAGTTGTAGCAATGTCATTATTCACAATATTGTAATATGTTTTGCACTGGATAATAAAATCATTGGATGGCTGCAGTTTTGTGGATGTAGCCCAGATTGGGTGAGCCACGTTAAATTCTCTGTGTTATCTTGTTTTTGATATATTTTTTTGTGCATTTATTTCTCTATTTTATTTTTCAAATCTGTATTTAACCTGTTAGATATCTGCCTTCTAACCCTTACAACAATCTGAGAGAAAAATGACTTAAAGAATCCTTGGAGATAGAGGACAATGAGACGCCATTGGGAAATTGTTTTTTTTAATTTGATTGTTATTGTTTGAATTCCTATTGGCAAACGAAAAGAAGGTATTGTGGAACCAATCCAACCTATCACACTCAATGCAAAAGACAAGATAGGATTAGGATACAAAGAAGAGACAAAAGAAGAAACCACTCAAAAGGTTGTTGCACAAATCCTCCAATTGCAAGCTAGCTCCAAAACAAAATAAAATGAATATGAATGGGATTCACTATCTGAAGAATCTTATTAAGACAAGGAATTTGATGTGATAAAGAGGTATGCACCCATTCGTATGGAGGGACAAATTTTAGGGTCTAGACCATTTGAATTTGGATCACAACATATCGATGGCTCTAGTGAGGACAATCAAACATCGAGTGAGATAGATGATTCAAAGGAGAGTAACATTATAGACCTTGGCATTGTTGGCGAACACCTTGGAGATGTTTCCATCTTGACCCTCACTGCCTGGGATCTTGACCAATCTGATGATCCCTTACCTTTGATACATCCCAAACTCATTAACTGAGAACAAACCAAGCCTCTTGATATCCCTATCTTATCAGATGATAAAACCATTGTCAATTTCCTTTGTTCTAAAAATACAGAAACCAATTCCACCAATGAATTTCATAACGAAGCTTCGAAGCAAGGGAGTGCCAAATCTCTTAGCTGCAAAATAAAGAATACAAAAATTGATCTAATGGTGAAAACCATGCAATGGCGGTATTAGATCATGAAAAATTAAAAAGAAAGAGTGTATCCAATAGTGAAAACCTCTTTGAGGCACTAAAGGATGAGAGATTTGACACTCTTCCTAAGCATTATCATGAAATATCTTTTGTATTGTTTGAGCCTACACAATCCATAAACATGGGTACTGCAGAAACAACAAAGATCATACACCTAGCAGCATCAATGATAGAACAAGAAAAGAAAAATTTCACCAAATTCTTTGAAGAAAGACAAATCAATTTTGCTTGATCTTATGCTGACATGCTAGGAATAGATTTGGATCTAATAATGCATCATTTATCCATAGCACAAGGAATGAAGCCAGTAATACAGAAATTAAGAAAAATGCATCCACACATTGCCCTACTAGTGAAAGCATAATTAAAGAAATTATTAGATGTGGGGTTCATCCGGCCAATCGACTATGCAGAATGGATTTCAAACATTGTACCAATCTCCAAACCAGACAACAACATCAGAATATGCATAGATTTCAGGGATCTTAACAAGGCTTGTCTAAAGGATGACTTTCCTTTTCCCAATATATACATCATTGTAGACTTAACAACAAGACATGCCATGCTATCACTCATGGACAATTTTTCAGGCTATAATCAGATCAAGATTGCACCAGAAGATCAAGACAAAAAAACTTTCACATGCCCATGGGGTACATTTTGTTGAAACGCCATGCCTTTTGCATTAAAGAATGCAGGGGCCACCTATCAGTGTGCAATGACAAAAATATTTCATGACATGATGCACACATTCATGGAGGACTATGTGGATGAACTATTAGCAAAATCATTCACTAGGGAAGGACATCTAGAAATCTTGTATAAACTCTTTGATTGATTGGAAAAGTTCAATGAGCGATTGAATCCAAAGAAGTGTGTATTCAGAGTAACATCAACAAAACTCTTAGGATACATAGTCTTAGCTAAAGGAATCAAAGTAGATCCCACTAAAGTCAAAGAAATAATAGAAATGCCACCTCCTAAGAACATTATCCAACAAAGATATCTACAAGGAAGATTCAAATCCATCAAAAGATTCATCGCGCAATTGGTGGACAAGTCTCATCCTTTTACTCATTTGTTACACAAGAATGTTTTTTTTAGATGGGACGAAAAATGTGAAGCTGCCTTTAATCAATTGAAACAATATATGATGAATCCACCTGTATTGGTACCACCAACAAAGGGAAAACCACTTCTACTCTACATAGAAACTACTGACATATCTTTGGGAGATTTTCTAGCACAAGAAGACTCTATAGGAAAAGAAAAGGCCATCTACTACATCAGCAGAACATTGAATGGATATGAAATTAACTATACAATCATTAAAAAAGCTTGTTTGGAAATGGTATTTGCTACTCAATAATTGTGACACTACATGTTAATAGATACCATCAAACTCATAGCCAGGATAGATCCATTAAAATATCTACTCAGCAAAGCCAATTTAATAGGAAGATTAGCAAAGTGGGTGATGATATTGAGTGAGTTTGACATTCAGTGTGTGGATAAAAGAGAAATCAAGGGCCAAGCAATAACAGACTAGTTAACTGAAGCACTGTTTCTAGATGACCATCCTATGCACATTGAATTTCCAGATGCAAATGTCCTCACAATGAAATCACAACATTGGATATTATATTTTGATGGATCTTACACTCAACATGGATCAAGTGTCAGAATCCTATTTGTTAATCCTCAAGGACACACTATTCCAAAATCTTACAGGTTGATGTTCCCTTCCACTAACAACATGGCTGAATATAAAGCACTAATTATTGGAATCAAGGTAGCAGTGGAATGGAACATCATAGAGTTACAAGTTTATGGAGACTTCCAATTAGTCATAAATCAAGTTAATGATGAATATCAAACAAAAGATGAAAAGTTGATACCATACAAGATAATGATAGATGACTTCAAGAAATACTTTGTTGAGATCAAGTTTCAAAAAATTTCAAGAGTGGACAACAAAGCTACAGATGCCATGGAAACCATTGCTTCTCTTTTACAAATACCAGAAAAATGAAGTCGTTATGAATTCATGGTGGAACAATTATTTACTCCCGCATATTACAATCCTGAATCCCAAGTCGTTTGCCATCTAGTTGATGTTGATTATTCAATCTATGGGAAGATTTATACCTATCTGAGAGACAATACCCTTCCACCTGATCTATCCCGGAACTAAAAATGCAACTTTATCCGTCTAGCAGCCCGACACACCCTGATAGCTAATACTCTTTATTGATGAGGTCTCAATGGTACTCTCCTCTGATGTCTTGAACGTGATGAATTTGAAACTGCTTTACAAGAAGTTCATGGAGGTATTTGTGGTACTCATTCCAGTGGTCTTACTCTAGCTAAGAAATTCCTACGCTTGGGATATTATTGGTCGAACATGGAGAAAGAATCTTTTTAATTTTTCAAGAAGTGCAAGAAGTGTCAAGTCCATGGAAATCTCATACATGCACCGACGTAGGAGCTATAACCATTCACATCGACCTAGCCTTTCTACCAATGGGGACTTGATCTTGTGGGTAAGATTCATCCATCTTCCTCTAATGGACACAAATTCATAATCACAGCCACCGAGTATTTCACAAAATGGATTGAAGTTGTCCTATTAACCACGATCACTAGTAAGAAAATTGCCTCCTTCATCCTGAACTACATTATCTGTCGGTATGAAATCCCTAGCTCCATTGTCATTGACAATGGTAGACCCTTCAAAAACTAGGATGTTCAAGAAATTTGTGAAAATTTTCATATCCAACACCAATTTTCCACACCTTATCACCCTCAAGCGAATGACCAAGTAGAAGCCTCAAATATGACCATTTTGAAAATCTTGAAGAAAAATGTCAACGATGTTGGACGTGATTGGCATATCCAACTAAACCCTACTTTGTCAGAATACCATACTAGCATCCACACCCCTACAGGAGCCACACCATATGCCCTTGTTCATGGATCATAAGCCATATTACCCATTGAGTTTGAGTTACCTTCACTCTGGGTATCATTGAAAGAAATCATTTCAAAAGAAGACTATCAAGTTGACGAGTATCCAGACTACAAGAGTTGGAATTGTTAGATGAAAGTCATTAGCATGTCATTGATCATCTGAAATATTATCAACAAAGAATGTCAAGGAGATATAACCACAAGGTAAGATCAAGAAAATTTCAGGTTGGCGACTTGGTCCTAAAAGAGAATCCTCACAATCAATAAGATCGGGAAAAGGGGAAAATTTGAACCTAATTAGCTAGGTCCTTTTGTTATCATATCAGTATATGGATCTGGAGCATATCAGTTATCCACACCTGAAGGGGACCTGTTTTAAGAACCTATCAACAACATCCATCTTAAGAATTTTTATACATAACTCATCCAGTGCACGGTAAAAAGTTGAAAAATAAAAATAAAAACAAAAAAACTGAAAAATCCAAAAAAGCTAAAAAAGCTAAAAAATCCAAAAAAATAAAAAAGATTAAAAAAAAAAACAAAAAAAGTGAAAAATTAAAAAAATCGTTACCGTGATGAAAAATTGGCGAACAGGTGTCTTGGTGACAACAAAAAAATCATAAAATTAGAAAAAGTGCAATAAAAACAAGTAGTGAAAACCTGGCAACATGCACTATTTGTGATAGATTAGCTTTTCCATATATTGGAGCGTGTGTCAGTCATCCGCTTTTTGCCACCATTATTCTTGTCCATCATGGGAACCTCATGTACATATCAGGGCATCGGGTTCGTGTTTCACCTTGGCTTGGCGATCAATGTACATATTCAAAATAAATGGTTGTTTCTCACTAGGGGCAACTTGCTTTGAGCTTAGAACAATAGACAAGAAAAAATTAGACAACATAACAAGCATAATGATCACAGAAAAATTCAACATTGAACATCAATCACAATTTTCACAAACAAACCAACCATCCAAATCAACAACAAGATCGGTAAACAAAATATCACCAGATGATATTCTTCTGAATCATGGTTTAATCACTTTGGCATGAATGTTCAACTATTGTATCTTGATTTTTTCTTTCATTTCTCTGAAGCAACTCAAGGATGTCATGGACTAGAGAAGAAATGGAGTATGAATTTTTTCTTTGACTATTGTCTGTGAGTTAATCATTACTACTATGTAAATCTGTCGTGGGACGTGCTCTACAAAGTATCATTGATGACATTCTGGATTTACATAGGAAAAGGATTAAATATTGTTTGTTTTACACTAGCAATACTTAGGTCATCTCGGTTCAATTATGCCTAGATGCTTGTATTACTTGCCATATCAAAAAATTAATGGAATTTGTACTCAGGTCATCATGGTTTAATTATACCATCGATGTTTGTACTAACTTTCAACATATTAAAATCTCAATGATGATAACAATCACAACAAATTGAATAGAAAAATGATGACATTGCATATTTAGATTTGCATTGGCTAAGATAGATTGCATCCATATTAGTTTTTGCATGTGCATTTTAGATTCTCCAAGGCTGGCGAATTTCAAAGTGATCTTATCTCTCTCATCAAAGGATTGAGTACATTTGACATAACAAAAAAAAAGATCATTCACATTTAGTTGCATAATCATTATCATATCATACATACATTAGAAAGCATTATCATAGGTCATCCATCCATGCATTAGATCAGATATTTGCATTAGAAAATACAAAAAATAAGGTGCATCACATATTATTTGCATAATCAAATCCATCTCATATAGCATAAATCACCATTCATGAAGCATATAGAATCATAATCCATGCATCATCATTTCATTATTGCATTCATACACAACCATGGCATAATCATATAAACATCACATAGCATATAGAATAGAAATCAAATGCATTCATCATAAGCATCCATCATAAAAGCATATAGACAAAATATAGATCAATAGTCTTCACTGCATCTCATATATAATCTCAAAATAATGACAAGTGTACAATGATATCAAAATGTGGAGAGATACATCAACAAAGTTGCAAAAAATCATAAAATCCCCGACTAATCAAGTGGGTACATCAAGAGTCTCAGTACATCAAGCATGAACATAAAGCTATGTGGTGCTCCCCCAAGACGTTGTAGGCCTCATTGTGCCTGTTGTTGCACCACTAGATGGACCTGCACCTGGATCTCTTCTTGATGGATCTTTGGGAGGTGGCCCAATCACACCCATGCTCGTAGTCCAATAATGACTCTGGCCTGATCTAGCACTGACAAACTATGCATAACTAGGGGCATGTTGTTCTACAGGAATTGCCTCATAATACCATAATCTGTAATACTCTGCCTCTAGGGCTGAATGGCGAACCTCTCTGATCATATCCCTTATAGTGGTCCCCTCGACAACTCTTTGCATCTTCTCAACTAAGGCCTCTGCATGCTCTCATCTCTACCTCGCAACATCTCTCTTTGTTGTCAAAGAGGCAATTTGTGCTTGTTCCTACGCTAAATGTCCCTGTAAACCCTGCACCTATACCTATAAGGCATCTATCTATGACTATTGTTGATGAGAGGGTACGTGAATCTGAATCTGAGATGGTCCTGACTGTTGTTGTGCTGAGGAAATCATAGATATCCTCCTCTGAGGCACTCTAAAGTCCAACATCTTCCTGCCACCTGCATTCCCACCATCTCCACCATCATCTCCATCATACCCTCCATCTCCCCCATCTCCCTCCTCATCATCACCATCTTCCCCATCCCTCCTCTATCTCGGTGCCTACTACAGTTCTCTCTCATCATCATCCAAGGATGGTAGTGGCTCACCAGGACTCGATATCCTCAGTACAACATGTGTGAATAAATGTTGAGCATACTCATATGTCATCAAAGCATCTGTGATCTCTAGACAGTAATCCCATACTTGTGCCCACAATCCAAAGTACTCCTCACACACTACATCATAAGATAGGGTGGGTTCCCACTCTAGAATATCTTGTCTTCTTCGAGCATATAATGCAACTCCTTGGGGCATCCCCTGAACTCAACCATTCTGGCGAAGCACTCTCATAAGCAAGAATATCTCAATGATGAACTATGTTCGTCCAATCAGATACATCACAATGCACACATATGGCATCTCAATATCATCCTCGGGCCATTGCTCATAATCTAAGTATGGTCGCCATGTGATGGTCTCCAAATAATCAAGAACTCATTGCCAATACTCCAATTTTCCCAGCTTGTGTTGGACAACCAAACCTGTGTATCCAAAGACATATGGTATGCCAACTGGACACTCTCTATCCTCCATAGGATGAGTAACAACTATATTCTCCCACACCCAAATCTAAAATAGTGTCACTCTAGCTGATAAACTCGTGGCTCCCAAATACACTACCTGATGAAAACCATGATAGAAGTGTGCCAACATGCGAGAGCCCCATGCATACCGGATCCCCTGAGTGATCATCCTCTTTATCAATCTGCCCTAGCCAACAGACAGTCCCTTCGACCTACGGTCGAGACATAGGAAACCTCCAACGAAACTAGCTAGAACACATGGTAAGGGCTCATTTGAATCAACCATCTCCTGCCATGGGATCTCATAACCATTAATCCCATCATCATGAAAATTCCTCCTCAATGCATCGATCCCTCCCTACTTTGTTTGATCATACACAACTAGCTCTCCAACAACAAGAATCCCAAATATTTGGTACACATCCTCCGGGGTAACTGTCATCTCACCTGTGGCCAGATGGAAAGTGTTGTGGTCACTATGCCAATTCTCAGCTAAAGCAGTCAATAATCCCTTGTTTATCCTATACTGGGGCATATTAATCAAGGAAGATAGACCACATCGCCCAATCACATCCAAATCCACTTACACCAAATGTGGAATCATATCCCAGGTCTTCGGGAAGTGCTCTCGAGACTGAAGAACTCTCAAGTCCTCCTATAATCATATCGTATCACAAATTAATATTTTATCAATCAACCTATCAATCAATCTAATTAGCTCAAATGAGATTTTAGTCAAATCTCATAGAGCGCCTATCATTGACTTTCATCTATCATGAGGTCAATCATCATCTATCCTATCATTGACCCTCACCTATCATGAGGTCAATCATCATTTATCCTATCAACCATCATCAAAACAACGGTTGGCACGATCATCAAACATAAAAAAATAAGGAGAACAATCAACATTTTATCAATTCTGGTGTAAATGCGCTAAAAAAGTGCTTCTATGCGTTGGAATAATGTATGCACTAAAAAAATTCCATCAATGCATCGAAAAAGGGCATCAATGCGTTGAAACCCTCAATGCACTTAAATAGTCATCAAATGCGCTAAAAGTCTATATGCGCTACAACAGACAACAAATGCGCCATTTCCCAACATAAATGCACTAAAATCAATAGATGTGCTAAAGAATATAACATATGCACTACTTCATGCCATAAATACACTAAAATCAACTATGCGCTAAAATATTTGATCAATGCGCTATATCAGATTCTAAATGCGCTAAAACGCAAACACAAATATTCAAATCAAAAAAATGTGTGACAAATCAAATTCAAATCTTAAAATGAGGTTTCTCAGGGTACGTATTGAAGGTCCATACACAGTAGGGTGGTTGTGTCGTCAAACTCGTTTGAATCGGTGGGTGTGGTATGGGATCGCCATCTTGCTCAAGTGCTCAATCAGTGCAATCTTCCAAATGCAAATGAATTCAAATGAGCTCACTTTTTCATCTTTTTATCTTTTAAAGGGGTAATTGGAGGGTAATTAAGTGGGGATATTTTAATTTTTCACAAGGGCATCAATTAATCAATTGGCAGGTCAATCTTCTTTATCGGGAGATAAATTGTCTTGACATCATACAATTTGCAAATCATCAGAAAATCATAATTTTTTTGAAAAATTCAAAAAAATCCTAAAAAAAGTAAAAATAAATTCAAAAATCTCCCCGATTTATCTCTCGAGGGGGCATACATACATCATCACTCAAAAATTAGTGTATGGGGCATATCGAATTTTTTTATTAGCATTATTGACAAATTCTTTTTCTTTGAAGCAACATGTCGCAAACACATCACTTCAAAGAGGGGCAAAATGTATACACTCAAATTTGGTCTGGAAAAATTAATTAAATACAAGTTATTTAATTAATAATCTTTATTTCATCTACTTATAAATAAATTGCAAAATTTATTTATATAATTCATTTTCTCTAATTCTTCCCATCTTAAATCATTTTCTTCATGTCTTAATTAAATGAACAAATTTAATTAGTTTGTTTTATTTAATTAACCTCCTCTCATTAAATTTGAATTTAGGCACATTTCTACTAACCTCTTTTCACCTTCCACCTCATCATGTGTCTCATGAAATTAAATATTTCTAATATTTAAATTGACATTTATCCTCAACAAATTTTAACCAATTTGGGACACTTGGTCTTCATCTCCATTTGATTCCGCTTCACACTTGGCAGTTTGTTCTTCTAAAGGGAACACACTCCCATTTTCTCTCTAACCTCTTCACCTTCAACCATCTATTCTCCAAATTGAATCCAGACTGTTGATTCCTGCAAACTAAGCTCATGCCTTGGAAAATCTATAAATAGACCCTCATTTACAACAAAAGTAGATATAGAGAGCTAAGCATAATTACACTCTGAAGAATTTTCATTAGCATTACCATAAAACATTGGCATTCTAGTATTTGCATTGTAGAATCAAATAGTTTAACCATGGCATTACAATTAGTAGCATCTTAATTACTATAGTTTCATCACATCATTTCCATTCAGCAACATCATAGCATCATCATTATCTTTGCATAATCATCTGCATCTAGATTAGCAATCATGTAGTGTAGGAGATATCTCTTGCATTTCCAGCATCTCTCATTCTTCAGATTGTCATTTGGAAAGTCATGTGCACAAACAATCTGAGAGAAAAATGACTTAAAGAATCCTTGGAGATAAAGGACAATGAGATGCCATTGGGGAATTGTTTGTTTCAATTTGATTGTTATTGTTTGAATTCCTTGATATAATGTCATTGGTGTGTGGTATAGTTTTAATTGCTTATTCGCGATACATTTTATATAGCACACACCTACACATCAAGCTCCCTCAAGCCACAATTGTGGACGAGGTCAAATTTTGTGATGAGGTCCCCGAGTGGCCAAATGGTGTTATGTAGTCTCTAGGTAGAAAAGACTTGAGTTCCAAAAAAGAAGAGTACAATGTACATAAGACAAAAAAAGCTACACCATATAATGGTGTTTTAAAATTTATGTAGGAAGACTTGAGTTCCAAAGAAGAAGAGTACAATGTATATAAGGCAGAAAAAGCTATATCATATAATGTTGTTTTCAATATAATATACATGTGAAGTCTTGAAGATAAAATTTATGTAAGAAAATGATGATATTCATTTTAGAATACTTCTTGAAATTGTGTAAAGACAAGACATATATTTGCATTCAATATGCTAACTAAACCTCAAAGACCAATTTACTCATTAAGAACAAGTAAATGGTTGATTCTTCAAAACTCAATTACATTACTAACAATATGACAATTTATTAATGTATATTTAGGACATAGAGAGCTTCATTATGGAATAGATTTAAAATAAAATAATTTTAAAAAAGACTTGCAAGTAAAATGTTTTGTCACACTCCATTTTACTTATAATGTCAAAACTTGTTTTATGAACAGTTATGTTATGATGATGATTCCTTTTTCTATCAGTTTGATATGATTTTTAATTGATGTACATGTAAAATTTACTCGCATGAGATGTTAATGAATAATAATTTATAATATATTTAGTGATATATATTTGTCAAACTATCTTGTTGGCTTGATGATGTGGATACAAGAGATAGTTTTCCCCCTCCTGAACGAGGAGGGAGAGCATCACTGGAGAGAGGGAAGCAGATCCAGAAGGAAATACCATGACCACCAATTCTAAAAAAACACACACTCACATTATTTAATATCGGCTGCAATGATTGTGAATATTTTCCTCGAGTTGTTTGATTGTGGTGTATTAATTGTTTGTCTTTCGAATTGCATGATCATGAAATGTTGTATAAATCACTCTTTCAGCATAACTGATGTCTATGATGTGTGTTTTCGTTGGAAAAACTATTTTGGAAAGGTAAGCATGTTTTTGTTAACAAAAAAGACATTCTTTGCATGCAAGAAATTATCCTTTCTGAATCAGATTTACTTATATATGTATAGAAAATACATTTATTCGGTTTTTTTTTGGTGTTAAAATTGGTAGAGAAGTCTTTCGGCTTAGTTGATGATGAACATTTGTGTTGTTGAAGGTTAATAGCTTCTCAGCTTGTCTCATAACCATGACAGTAATGTTTAAGTTTAAGATCATTTCAGCTTTGTCATATAAATATGATTGTGTTGTCTTAATGTTAAAGCCTTTTGAGCTTATCAGTAGCAAGGCTTTATAGTTACTATTCTAATTTTTTAGACCTTATCAGTAGTATATAGCTGTGTATACTTAAGCTTTTGTTTTGGTCAATGTGAACTCGACTATGACTGTCCCATGGATCTTAGGAGCCGATTGTGCTAATGTATATGTATGTATTTATGCCAATAAAGATTTTTTCATTTTAACCCCTTTGTTCATATAGCATAGGCATCAAAGGAACCTATGTAATTCCATTCCTTAGTTTATTGTGTTGTTGGTTGAATCACTATTGTAAAATATTCAAATGAGTATTTTATGGTTGAATAGGCCAATTGTTGTAACTGTTTTCTATGGTAAAATATGTGGTCAAATAAGATAAGTAAATCCCTTTCTAAGGGAATATCTTGTGACCTATGGATCACTATTTTTTCTTAGTGAAAAGAATTCATGAAATATTTTAATTACATTGCATGCATTGGTCTGTTAAGATAAACAAAATGTAAGACAAGGATATGTTATTCTTTCATGCACTGTAATCTCCGTCCATCAAACTCTGAAACTAAATGCCCAATGCCCATGCATACTCTGTTTTGGGTTTTATGGTCAATGATAAAAGAATATAGAGGCCGAAGGCCTGAAGATAGGATTTCTCTTATGAATGGTAATATGTTCATTATGTTGTATTTTCATGTTTAAATATTAAAAGTAATAAGAAAAAAAAGTTTGTCTTTGTATTCACATGAATAGATATGTATATAAAAAGTATACGTATATACTAATATGGGTACTACTGTTTAGTCTTATTCTCCTTTCAGACAAATGTACGAGTTGTGTGTGTTCATATGATTATGAAAGCTTATGTCCCTTTTACATGAGAAATAAAAGGAGTAAAATAAATGGTTGAAACATGTTTGTTTTGAATGTTACAAGATAGATGACCGTATATGAAAAGATTTTTTGATATTCAACCCAAATTTTGTAAGCTTGAATGTGAATCATATTTTGTCGATAACTAATTTGAGAAAGAGGTGTGTGAACATACGGCACACATTATCTTATGAAATGTGTTTATTTTATTATTAAATCTTTGGCCATAGTAATGATAAACTACTTGCATTGTTGGTTTACAGTGTCTATTGTTACAAATCAATTAGAAATGCCATACTTAGCTAAAGGGTATCTAGAGTTGTATGATAAATTGTTTGTATTTAATACACAATAGTAGTTCTCCGATGGCATGGTGATCTAAGAGTTTCCTTGGATCTACTACTCCTAAGAAGGGTAGGACCACTTCCAGATGGAAGGTGTGTGAGAAACCATTGATCTGTGATTAGAAGAAAAGCACTTGGATGATGCTCTCCCTCTTGCAATTGAGATGTTGAAGACTTGGTTTATCAAAAACACTATATTTGACTTCACATGGCCTTGTATTATTGCTCATAGTATATTGTACTTCACATCACTAATATGACATTTGAAAAATGTTATAATTGTGATATTGCTATCAGGATTCAATCGTGTAGTTTGGAGTCAAACTCATTAACCCATGTTTCATGAGTAGTGGTTCACAAGAACCCATCTCTCATGATAATGAATGGTCCACTTAGCACTCATTGCATCTAGGTAATGCTCATAGAGGTGAAACACTGGGCCTTCCTGGGAGGTCACCCATCCCAGTACTACTCCAGCTCAAGCGCGCTTAACCAAGGAGTTTTCTCCAAGGTTAAGCCCACTTAGCTTGCAACCCCATTTGCAAAACCTTCAGCAAGTGTTGTGCCTTACGAACCATTCATTATAGAGCCCCTTTAGCTCATCAATTGATAAGTAGGAAAGATGTTATAATGTCCTATTCTAGAAAGATGTAATTCTTGATGAAAAGTTATATACTCTTGATATAATGAAATGGTGTTATACTTTATAGTGAAACTTCTTGATGTTCTTATCTTTAAAATGAATGTGAATGTTGAATGGAAAATAAATTGGTATATTGTGAATGATTGAATCTCTTATCTTGTGTTATTATGTAATTTAAATACTTTTGTATCAATTATTTTATTTTAAAAAATATGAGTGTTTTTTTAGTTATTGAACCAATCAATTTGTTACATGTTTAAAGTGCATAGAAGATGATAAAAATATCCATTTTGCAATATTTATATTTTTTATAGTATAAAGACATGATAGCTACTTGCATTTAATATACTAGTTAAATCCCAAAGACCAATTTACTTATTAAGAGCAATTAAATGTTAATTCTTCATAAGTTGATTACTTTAGAAAAATATTAATATTTAGGGCATATAATTTTCTATTATATAATGAGTTTAAAATAAAATACACTTGAAAAGGTTTTGAGAACGCATTATTTTTTATTAATGCACAAGACATTGGTGATATCTTATTGGGTCAAAAGTGTTTTTGACCATACAAAGACCAATATTTATATTTAACATTCTAATTTACTAAATTGCAAACAAGATTTACTCAATCCTTCTACACCACACAACACAATTTTTAAATGGGGAATCCATTTTAGGTTTGAATATATAAAGTGAATATACAAAGTTCTTTTCTATTCGAAATTTTACAAACCCTTGATTAAAAAAAAATGCATTCCTAAACAAATCTTTTGAGTTCACTTTGAAAGTTAGAAGTACAATATTTCCACAATGAATTATTATTGTAAATAACTTAAGTATGAATGTCATGTACTATAATGTATTTTCTAAGTTGGTTACCTCTATTATCATTGAAACTTATTGTGTTGAGTTGTACTTCAAAGGTCTTAAAAGAGTGTTAGCACATAATGGAAAAAGGTCACTTGCAAAAATGAGGCCCCATTCAGAAAAGTCTTCTCTTCCAATATTGTTTGGATTTATAAATGCAATTCTTTCATGGGTGTGTGTGTAAGTCCTCTAGGTCTCAATGTCTTACCACATACAAAAAGACAACCAACTAATATAATAAACTTGAGTGGCATTAGAAACTCTCAAAGAACATAATAAAATAAAATTGGAGAGTATCAAAAAAAAAAAAAAAACTCTCAAACAACTTTGTATGGGAACGTGACTTTGATGGTAGGGGATAGGCTTTAGTCATTTGCTTAACTATGAACGCCTCCCCTTCTGATGCAAACAAAGGTTTTCTATTGGCCACCTTGCTATTAAGTGTGCACTCTCTAGGTGCAAAGGTAGGGTGATATGGTGGAAAAATGCCTACAAAGATCACTTGACTATTCATGCTTGTGACACCCTAGTTGATGGTTTCTCTCAAGATGACATGTTCCACCCAGATCTAGATTGGGCCACCCAATAGGACATTGGTTCTCATGCAAATGGTACATCCCACCCTTTCTACCCCATCAACTCCTGTTAGTGTCTTAGCCACCTTCTACTTCGACTATTCCTACTATGCTTGTGACTTCATATTTGCATCAACCTTCTCAAGTGGTGACTACTCATCATTTGGCCTCTCCACCTCAACTTCCCATTGCTCCTACATATAGATGGGACCACTATGGAGGAAATCCCCCTGCTTCTCCTTTCTCTAAGAACATGGATGATAATATTTCTTGGATTGATATACAAAGGCGAAAGAGAGGTCTTCCTAAATCTCTCTCAGTTTCACACTAGAGAAAACTATGTGAGATTGAATGGAGTTGGATCTAGTATCATCTAGGTTGGATCCTGGAGATCCTTGTTGGTTTTTAGGTTGTTGTGATTGGCAACTTGGTGCAACTTTGTCTATCTCTATTACATTTTGATGGGTTGTTTTGTTTGTTGTTTCATTGTAAAAATCCTCAAGCCCTTTTTTTGTATTGATTATAGAGTAAACAACAAAAGGTACATCATTTATACAAGTATATGTTGTCTTTCCAACCCTGCTACAGTAATACTCTGTAGTTGTAAACTATATTGTATATGCACTTGTCATCATTAACTATTTGCAGGTTATATACAATCCTGCAAATTGTTTATATATTTACAAGAGGCTTTTCACCAGCTTTAAAACTATTTTGTACATAAAAGGATGCAAAGACAACTTCAACTTCATAATTTAACTAGTCTTGTTGCCATTGTCGGACTCTATGCTCCTCCATCGCATAAAGTTTTTTGTTGTTATGTTTTCCTCTTCTGAGAAGGGCTCTTCTATGTCATTGTTGGTGTGCAGATTGGTTGCGTTGTCCCTTGGTTCCACATTCTTCCTTTTTGTTCTTTCATTAAACTCCTCTTGGGATTCTTGTAGTGCCTTTAGGAAGACTTCAAAGTTGTGATGACCCCCCTGCCATGTGTGACCATATCTAATTTCATGTAGATTGACCATTATTGTGCCATCCTCCAAGAGTTTCTAAAACTTGCACTTGGAGATCTCCATTGTGATGACTACCTACATGGCAACATTGTGTAAGGTGAGCCTTTTTGCAAACTCAATAAGTGCCCTTCTAATCCCCTTATATTTGTCTTCATTCATTGCTTTCCAAATAGACCAAAGTATTTTTGAAGAGAGGCATATCCAAAATAGAGAGAGATCTTAGTCAATTTTATTATTGCTTCCCCATATGTTTTGGTTTTCACAAAATATTTTTTTAGATTTCTTTTGCATAAAGATCGTGAAAAAAAAGTACTTGATTGATTTAGGTGTTCTAAAGATGTTACAAACTTCAATATCAATAGAGTCAACTTTATAAGGCAACCTTTGCATTAGAAGCAACCATTTGAAGCATACTTCTTTAGGTTCTCACACATAAGACCAGTTCTTTTTGAAGATCTTATTCCATTCATTTTTAACGAAATTGATGCCCCAACTTTTACTAGTATGTTCTGAAATATCATACTAATCACACAAGAAGTTATAGATTGTTTTATTGCTAAGTTTCATGAGTGGACTGCCATCAGTTCACTGGAATTCCAGATGTTAGTTTTCATCATGTTTCAATTCAACAAGGAAGTGAATATCCTTGCAAGATTTTTTATCAATGTGTACATTCTTCAATTGGTTTGAGGCAGGTTATATTTTGTGCATAGATCATTCCAAATTTTTAGGAACCCATCTTTTATGATATCCCTGAAGCATTTAATACCTTTATGAGCCTAGCTTTTAGCTAAGCAACCTTGAAGTAAGGCAAGGCACTTGCCCTTGTGTTCAAGATTCCACCATATGGACCTATGAGCAAAAACAATGTTATTATTGTTCTTGGTGTAGTAGTAATTTCTGACATTCTTCTTTAAGTATTCCCAGGCCTTCCAAATGATTTTGAAAACATTTGAGCTTGCAAGATATAGAGGGAGTTTACTACTATGGAGATCATAGAAGGGAAGAAATTTCCAAGACTTTGCTTGTTTTGGGACGACATTCTTAATATTGTTTCTTATGAGAACCTTCCAGGGTTCATCGCCTTCCATTGCCTTGATTATCCATTTGGAGGCGAGGGCCATACCATGTAATTTTAAGTCTTTTAAACCAAGACCACATTTTACTTTATCAACACAACACCATTCCCACTTGACTACATGCTTCTTCCTTTTTCCCTTACCATCAGACCAAAGAAACTTCCTAACTCTTTTGTGGATTTCACTAACCTGGTAAGTGGTAACTGTTGAATAGCCAAACTATGGCAAAGTAAAGGCTTATGATGACAAAATCTTTTGGCATACTTGCATCCTTTTGACTAAGGATAGATACTGCTTGTTCCATCTTACAATTTTCTTCTCAAATTTTCTTTAATCCACAACCACATTTCTTTTAGGTTGGGATTGACAACAAATGGTATACCCAAATATTTGACCTGCTTTTGAGGGCCTCCTCATTGCAAGTTGTACTTTTTTAGCCATTTAGGTGGGCTTTCTTCCCAACCCAAAATGATGGATTTGGTAAGAGCAATCTTCGCTCCTAAAGCTTTACAAAAGATGCTAAGCTTATCAATTAAGTTATCCATATTATCTTCATCTAACCTAACAAAAATTGCAGTGTCATTTGCAAATTGGTTCTTTGTTATCAAGTAGGATTATGCCTTTGACATTTGGGGAAGTGCCATTATCTCTTATGAGATAGTGAAGAGCATCAAAGGAAATCACAAATAATGCAGGGGCTACGAGGGACACCCTTGCCTTATTGATCTTTCTAATCCAAATTCTTTTGTGAGGGAACCATATATATCAGCTTGTGTTGTTGCATCTTTCAACAAAGTATTGACCATGTTACAAAATGTTTCCGAAAATCCAAAAGCTTCCAAAGTCACTCTTACAAAGGTCCATTCCACCCTATCATAGGCTTTTTCAAAGTCTAAGAGAAGCATTGTGGAGCCTTGGTTGAAATGCCTTGCCCATTCCATTGCCTCCCAACTAGTGATTAAGTTTTCAAAAATATATCTCCCTTTGATGAATCCAATTTGGGTGCTATTAATAAAAGATGGTAGGATGTCTACCAACCTTCTTGCTAGGACTTTGTTAATATCTTGTATGAGACATTTAGGAGTGTGATTGGTCTCCAGTTCTTAATCTGAGTTTGTCCCCCTCCTTTGAGAGTAATTTGATAACTCCTTTAGTGATGTTGTTGCCCAGTTATCCCCTTTCAAGGGCCTCATTGTAGACCAAATATAGGTCATCACAAACCCAAACTATGTATGTTTTATAAAATTTTGTTGGCAGACCATCCACCCCAAGGATTTTATCGTTCTGCAAGGACATTATAGCCTTCCTTATTTCTTCGATATTACCTTGCTAAGTTCAATTGCTTCTTTTTTTCCACAATTTTCTTGGGTATGATTTGCTTGATATAGTTCCTAGAATTGGTGTTGGCCTCATTGTCTCCCTTTGGAGAGAAACGTTTGTAAAACTAGTAGAATTGCCTCTTTATATCCTCTTGCTTGGTTAGAGGTATTCCTTCAGCCCATATTTGATCAATTTTCTCTTTTATATTTTTATCTCTAAGGTATCTGAAAAAAGAATTTAGTGTATGTCTCCATTATTCAGCCAATTAAGTTTGGCTCTTGTTTTCAGCCCTTGTATCCTATTTGCCTAAATCCTCCTTAAGGAATTTTTAGCAAGCGAGAGTTCATTGCACAAGCCTTCATTTCTTGGATCTTCTTGCAGATTTGTTTACGCTTTTAATAGGTTTTCTTGAAGGACTCCTTCCTCTCTCCTTCTATCCATGGCTCTTTTCTTTCCACTTGTTTGGAATAGATTCTTCCAACCCCTCACATTGAGATCCCATTTATCAATTTCCCCTTTTTTCTCCATGCATAATCCCCCTCAGGGTAATTATGGCAGCTCTACACGCTTCATCTTTTAAGAGCTTAGTGTTGAGGAGAAAGTTCTCCCCTTTTTTTTCTTTCCTTTACCATATGTTTTTTTATGATGATCCTTATCATAATGGGATGATGGCCAGACAAGGTATAGGGGTGGACTTCCACCTTGGATCCCTCCCTTAGAGGCTCAACAGTGAAGTGATCCTAGTTCACATAGAACTTGTCAAGCCAACAATAGATCCCCCTTCCCCCTTTTGTGCATTACACCATGTGTACTAGATGCTGGTAGAATCTTATTCTTGCCCTTCAATAGGGTCCACCATGTTTATCATTGCTTTCATCCTCTACCAAAAATATCATTCATTTCATTTTCATTCTATATTAATACCCCCACATTTGTCTTTGACTTGCTCTATCATATTAAAGTCACCGCCAAAGATCCAAGGTATATCTTGCAGGTTGATTAACCAGTTCCACAAATTGATTTTGTCCCTATACACATTTGGAGCATAAATGGAACAAATTCCAAAGATGATATTTTTTATGGTTACCCAAACTACCTTGTTGCAAGGAGAGACACTAGATCCAGTGACATATTGATCCCATTCTCTAGAAATTAAGATAGCAACCCCTCCTCTTCCTTTTTCATGTTCAATGACATTGAGCCACATTATTCCAAATGAATTTCAAATTGATTTCGAAGGTGAAGCATATTGCCTTTACCTCCTGGAGAAGAACTACATCCCTTGTCTTTCTTTAGTTTGAGAAACCTTCTTACTACATGTTTCTTGTCAAAGGATTCCAATCCCTTGTCATTCTAGGATACACAGTTAAGATTCATCAACTCCAAAATTTTGGAAGGACTCCTTTTCATTTCTAAAGTTGTCAAAACATTTGGCAATTTGACCTCAATTTCTACTCTTTTTGCAAAGGGCACAAGTATGATCCAACTATTATTTTTCCTTTTCTCCTTATATTATGGAAGCTCCCCCTCCCCATAGGGATAACATATCCTTTTTGTTTCTTCTTGGATTTTTTAGATTTTTTCAGAGGCTCATCCTTAAGACAACCTCTCTTTTTGTGGTCTATGTGGCAACTAAGGTCCCTATATCTCCTGAAGTCTCTTGGTTTGCATGTATTGCTACTTCACCAAAACTTACCATCTTGTCTAGATCATTGCTTAGGTCAATTGACATTCTTTTTGGCTCCAATTTGTTTGTCTTTATTTGTATAAATTCCTTTGTCATCTTCCACTTTTTTTTTCCATATTTAGTTCACTACAATTCCATTGGTTATTAGCGGAAGATTGCATTAATGAGTTTTCACATACATTTTTTATGCTAGAACTTCCAATCATTCCATCTTGATGCTCATCCAATTTTATGTTAGTATCCTATAAAATGATAGTGTTTTGATTTTTGGTTTCAATCTTACTTACCATTTTTTTAACCATGGATGGTAATTTAATTTCCAAATTTCAAGGGTTATCCCCTTTTTCCTCTTCTCGATTTGCAAAACTCTCGATAAAGCATTTGTCAATGGTTTTTATATTTAATTTCATAATCTCCAACTTCAGAGGAGTTTTTATTTCCATTATTGCTTTTTTCTTGCATTGATTTTTTAATATTTTGTTTTATCTTTTCCATTACCAATTGTTGGGCATTCCTCCTCCCATCAACTTTATTTTCATCCTCTTCCTCTTAAGGAAAGTGGTTATTATTAGTCAATTTTCCCATGTTGGGTGTAGGTTCTACAATTGATTGATCCATTTCTTTTATTAAGGCTTACATTGTCTGTCCCCAAGGAGCCGAATCACTAATTTTGGTAGGGTTTGTTTGCCCCACCTCCATGGTGTCTGCCTTCCCAAGAGCTTTGAGCCCTTGTGACTAAAACTCTACTACTACTAGTAGAGTCAAGATTACTATTTCCAATTTCCTGGTTTTCAAAAGATCTTCCTAAAGAATTGGTTTCCACCAACCCATTGGTCGGGGTGTGATTGACATTTTTTCTCTAGATTTAAGGGCAATTCCTTTTTAAATGTCCCTCCCTTCTACAGAGATAACAAGCATTAATGTCGCCTAGTAATTCAATTTTACAATTGACGATTCTCATGTTTAATTTAACCTCTAGCCATTTCGAGATGTCTACACCAAGAAATAAGGACACCAAAACCCTAATGTCAGAATGTGTGAGAGAGGTTTTTGTAACCTCCACCCTAATGATGCTTCGATAGGGCTCCATTAATAGAGGAACAAATTTCCCAAACCGAGGTGACACATTCCTTATTACCACCCATCTAGGGCTCGATAGAGCCAATACTTCATCATTTAAAGCCTTAAATGACCATGCTAGGGCGCAAAAGACCATTTTACCAATGTTCCAGAATTGTTTCTTGGTCACTGTTTCTTGCATTTTCTAATTTCTCAGAAAAATCATGAATAGCCCATGTTGGACCATTCTGCAATATATTGAATCCCTAATTTTTCCCTAGACACTGCCCAACCACTTGTACATGTATTTTCTAGTTGGGACCTTAGAAATGTCCACAGCTGCAAGAAAAATTGTGATATTTTTTAACCTGTTATCTTCCTCTATAATGGCTTTATTCAACTAAAGATTTGGAACCAAGACATCTTTGTTAGGGAGGCCGAAGAACACTTACCTTGTATTTCGCTTCCCCCAACTTTGACATTGTCACAGACTTGCACAAGAAATTTTGCGCCAAACGTTAGGTTATTCCTTTCTTCAGCAACAATGTATTTAAAAGACCTAGTTTGCAAATTGCCCGCGTTATCCCCATTCGGCCCTTTTGACAAGCCATCAAGGGGATCTGTATTCCCTTCCATTATTATTCTAGCACCCTTGAGTTATTCCCACATGTAGAAGAACCAAAAACCAAAGAGAATCCACAATCCACACAATGCAAAGAAATCTACTTGGAGGGTGAAATGGATAAAAGCTAAGGACATTGATGGGCCCATACCGCCAAATTCAAAATTGGGTGGAGGGTTGAGCCTCCTCCACACTCCCATGTGAAATCCTCACCAAGATGCCCTTGCTTTCCTCACAAATGTGGATTTGTTTTATACCTTGCTAATAAGATAATGATTTTTGAATAATTATATGTTGGATTCAAGAGCATCAAGTAATCCCATGCCACTTGAGATTATGAATCAATTTTGCTTGAAGATTTCTAAGTGTTATGGCAATTTCTAACAAATAGATTCTATGCAGGTTAATTTCATTGGAATTGTTAATGATCTCAAGCCCTTTCAAAAACCCGATTTTACCAATATCAATAACAAAATAAAATTACAAGGTATCAAAATGTATGTTCAAACTAAAAATCACAATTAAATGAAATTGAAGGTCTATTCTCATGTTGGCTCTTTAATTATGAAAGTTGGAAACACTCGCCATCTTTCCACCTACCAATTCCTTTTCCTGGTTTGTGTGCAATCGTGGTATCAAATATTGTTAGAACATCATTAATCATGATGAAAATCCTCTCATATAAAACAATATTTTTCACAATCACACAATTCAATATAGTAGGTAGAACAAATTAACCTTGCCCAAACACTTAATCCTCGATCATTATAAGATATACAAAATGCATCGTATCCACCAAAAAGCACATAACGGATGCATTGCATATCCTTACATGGTACCAAATTGCATCTTAATCTACTATATAGATAGTGTAGATGGAGAAATTATTATATTTCCTACCAGAACAAGTAAAGCCCTTAATTCAGTTGAAGACTTTTATTTTACAAGGGAAGCTTGCTATATAGCAAGAATAAAAGAATGAAAACTTGACAGATGAAATTTTTGCTACTTGTGCTATGTCAAACTAATTTGTCACTTCCGTGTCTTCGGCAATGAGAAGATAGAAACAACAATAGCATCCACTCTAAAGTCCCGAGCTTGATTCTTTATAACAGACAACTCACATCATTATACGCAAATATTCGCAGGTTGCACATACTGACTATGCATGCACAACCATGTTATAGTTGTTAACCTCTCAGAATTTACGTTTTCATGCATCATTTGCAAGAAGTTTAGGCATCAAATAGCCCCACCACCCAAGGCCTAGCCCGTTTGAGAGCTAGTTGGATCAGAACCAGTTAACCCAGTTGATGATTGAGCTATAGATTCATCAGTAGATCCTTCGATACACGATCCATACCTAGATCAAGAACACTTTCCAATTGAAATTCCTGGATAGCACAATAGTAAAGTGCCCTTTCCTTTATTGAAGAGGAAAATTCTTGGGATCAAAAGGCTGCGATAAATACCATAATCCCATCAAGCTTTCAGTTTCTTTGGCACTCATGCAAGTAGCTTGATGTCACTAAATGTTGAGCTAATATGTAATAACCACCCCATTTGATCACTAGTAAAGTTTATAGTTTAGTGAATAAAATGAAGATAATATAGCTCTAATTAGGGAGGAATCAAATGTTGACTTAAATAATAAAGATCGTATACATAAGAATGACTTCCTACTACTACTATTATCATCAATCTTTTTGCAATATCTTGGCATAAGTATAAAAATCAAATCATAATAAATTACAACTACTAGTACACACATTTTGGAATAATGCTGGTAACATATGCAACCAATTACTTATAAGATTCATGCTCTTTCAGATAATTCACATATATCATATTGAAAATGAAAATACAAGTAGTCGTGTGAAAGTCATTGCTCATCTAAATAAATAAGACATAAAATAAACAATATATCATCGTTTGCATTATACAATTTGCTACTATAACTTGAAAGGAAGGAAGAGAGAGAGCATCATCAAGGTGATATCCACCCTACCACGAAGCATTAGCTTCCCCTTGCTACTCCACTGGAGAAGCCCGACCCATCACAAAGATTCTAGCCACATGTAGTTGAGATGCATGATGGAATCCCATACACCATGTGATTACTAATGACCTACCATGCCTACATGTGTATACATCATATATGAAGAAGCACATGTCCATTGATACACAAATCATGGAAGAGAATGTAACTCAACCAAGCAATGCACTTGTGAATGCTAACCAATGACTATAATGTATGTAGCACAAAATGTTGATCATTTTATTGGTATCTTGGCATTCCACAAGATGAATACCACATTATCCAAATGACCAATCTCATACTAACATAAAATTCCAAGGTAAGACATTCATTAATTAGTATGCCACTAAGGCTACTCCATGACAAACACATTCCCTAAATTCACTCAATACTAGGTGACTCAGGAACAAAGGTCTTACTTCTAGAGCCCTTCCTTGGATTCTAATGAAAGGAAAATAAATTAATTCACACATATTCTTATTATTATACTCTTCAATAATGATATTAGGCATTAAGTTATATACCTACATTATGTAAATGGAATCATAACTTTCAATTTGCAGATTGCAGCAGAGAAGGTTGTGTTTAAACCTTCATAACTTTCACGTTACTAGGGCAAAATCAAAACTTCAATATGTTTTTGGAAAGGTGGATGAATGAAGAACAAAACTCAAAAAGCAGTTAACGGGAATCCTAAGCATGTGCGAGCAGTTTTCCTACAACTTAATCCACTATTTTCAATGTAGTAAAATATGCACATATAATTTAGTAGTGATTTAGAGGGTTGGCTTATTTGAAGAAGCAATTGTCACATGTGCATAAATGACATGTGAAATTTCCATTGGTGAAAAATAAACCTTTATTAGTTGCATATATGGACACTAGTAATTTTCAAATTACAAAAGGAATAGTTCACTATAATACTGTTTTTGATAAAGTAAGCAACATTTACAAGGTGTTGTACCTTTTACACAGAGAGCCCAAAGGGCCAAAAACAAACTAGTTCAAAACAGGCCATGAACTAGGCAACAGAAGCAAGACATGAAGAATAGATACATTGCATGTCAAGAGGACTAAACAACCCTAGAATCTGAGGGCACAGATTTGACTCCCAAAACCTAAGGCCGCGTTTTGGGCACTCCCTTCTTTTTTCTCTGCACAATAGACCAGGAAGGCATAAAGACACAGTCCACTGAGCAACGAGAGAGGAGCGATTGCTCAACAACCACCAAGGAAAGGTCATCACACAGTGAAACTAGAAACGAAGAAGAGGAGTCTGGAGCATTCAGAGGAACAACAGAATTGTTTGTCAGAGGAACAACAAAAGTGGTCGTCAAAGGATAGGCAGGTTCTGTTGGCACAACGACAACAGTATAGGGCAGCACTGGTTCCACAGAGGGAACCAAAGGAGGAGCCAAGGGAACAACCTCCAAAGAAGAAGTAGACTGTTAGCACACAACTTCTATGTGAGTTTCCTGAAAGTTAAATCCAAATAATAAATTAAGTATCCCCAACTGTAACTTCCATAAAATACTACAACATGATGAATTGAATTATAATAGTTCTCAATAAGGTCAAGTGTACTTGATAATGAAATTGATAAGGTGTGCCTAGTGTGTTTTTGATTAAAGTAAAAACAGGTTTTGAAGGGACCCCGAAACCCTTTACAAACAGATTTTGAATGGATCCGGAACCCTCAACCGGAAGGTTGTCAAAACATAAAGACAAGAAAGCATGGACAACCAAGGAAAAAAGGCAACCAAGGCCAAAGAATCGTGGCCGACTACAAAGCCACTAAACAGCTAGCAGTCAGCCAAAAACCAACCCCCAAACAAGAACCATCAGGATTTACATTTAGAATCTCTTATGGGAGCGGAGAGTCATGTCAAAAGGAGGCTTAGAGGACTTATCTTTCTTGCCCTTTACCGTTATCCAACCCTCTTCCACTTGCGTTGCCTTATCAAGCCAAGCCAGCGCACCATTATCCTGAAGAGGAAAGCCTGCAGCCACTGCCTTATAGATTTGATTTGTATTCCTCCCTGCATGTGTGACCAACTTAGGAGAGCCACCCGAAATGATAGCTGTAGCACTATCACCAACAGTGGCAACCATAGGCCCACTCTCTTTCTCATTAGGGGTTTGAACATTGTAGTCTTGCATGGCGTCAACAACCCCACCATTAGAGACATCCGAAGAGGATGCCCCAAGGCCCTGTGATTCCAAAGCAACCACCTCAGAAAAACTCCTAGGTTGCTCAACTTTCTTCTCAACCGTATAATGTTGCAGAGAAGCACCTTTCCACAAATTTTTTCTCAAAACCACATTGAGCAACAGCATGAACTGTTTTAAAAAATCTTCTACATCGGAAGGGAATCCCTTCATAGTCCAAAGCTTGGATCCAAGAACTCTTAGAAGTTTTAAGTAATATCTCAGCAGGCAATCCTTTTGAGACATCTATTTCAACCAATATGCAGGCAAAGATAGAGTGAAACATATCAGAGGATGCATCATCCACCAGCAAAAAATCTCCAAGAGCCTCACCCACTTCCTCTAAAAGGGAATCAATCCATAAATGGAGAGGAAGATTAGGAAGTCGAATCCAAATCGGGACCTTGTTGAAGGTTTCAGAAAAAGGGTTGAAATCAGCATGCCAGGGTTTAATCATTGGCATAAATTTATCCTCCCAACTAAAAAAGTGATCACATAAAATTTTGTTTCTATCTTGATCAATGTCAAATTTGGCAACAAAAAACCCCTTGGCCATGGGGAAAATATGAACTTTACCAATAATTATAGGCTCCCATTCTTTTGAGATCCAGGAGTGCAGCTGGGGGTGGAAGGGCCAAAAACCCTTAAATCGGTAGATCACCCCATGTGAGGAGAAGGCAGAAGCATTATAATCAATTTCTTCTTCCATCTCAGCCTTCAAATCAACAGAGATAGCATTAGCCACAAAAATAAACCCACCAATCGACGATCTCCTCTGTGCCGTAGATTTATGTGTTCGGTTCTCCCTGTCCTTTCCACCAGTTCTGCAAAATCCTCGTTCCCCTTGTCGTTGGCCATTTTGGCCCTTCTGCTCAACCTGTTCTCTACGGTCATTTGTGGTCTTCGCACCCCCGACACCTTGATCCGCTGCAAACACCTTCGTTGTCCCCTTCGGGCCAAACGTGCCCTGTGCAGCCGAGATCTCTACCCCTCTAGTGCCCTAGCCGCCAACACCAAAAGGCCTCTCGATGTTCGCAGAAGAACTCCCATTGCCTGCAGCCCTAGCCATTTCTATAGTAAAGTTGAGGTTAGAAATATTGTTATTCAATAGGGTATGCCTAGTGTGTTGTACAAATACACTTATCACAAAAACAAATATTCCAAAACTCTCTACATGAACCTGAAGCTCAACTATATTTTTCAAATAAAACCATATAACAAATTACTATGTATGAAATGGTCTGAATGATATACCCAAGCTTTTTGTACAAATCCTCAATGCTTATACACTACACAAGAGCTAGTAATGTGATGCAATAAACTTTGAAGGAATATGAGGTAATGTATAAGGGTTGAGAAAAGGACTATAATAAGTTTAACATATGAAGATGGTCCCATCACAATTATTCACTCTATGTGAAAATAGCTCTGACAACCATTGCATTTACAGCTTTAACAGTAGCCTATTATCAATTCATTACTAACTTATTTCCGTAAGGAAATTTGTCACAAAATAACCTCATGGACGAAGAAACAGAAAATATACAGAAATTTTAACCACCAAATAAATATAAAATTTATTTCACAGGTCAAAATATCTATATGTAGAAAGCAAATAGAGCTCTTAACACTCAGTGTTACAATTATATCATATCTAAAATAGCCATAGATAATACCAGAGACCCAATGCCTTCATTTAACAGATCACAACAGAATTGTTTTAGAATGAATTAAAACACAACAATAAAAATAAAATAAAATGATCTGGCTGTGAGTCCCAAAAACAACTCGCTAAAACCATGGCAAGTGACTTACCTCAAAATTTTGCACAGACCATCTCACGTGTTTAGTAATCTTGATGAGATTAAACGGGCAGAGTTCTTCAGGAAAAATATATTAGCAAACTTCCCCTTCCCTGTCCCCCCACCCCTTTTTGGCCAAGTAAAATAATTTTTAAGAAAATTTCCACTGACAGGTGGAAGCCCAATTTTTCACAACCTGTTCCAGCTTTCCCCACGTCCTCCCACATACAAATTTGTGTAAGAATTCACAAGGCACGTGGGAGAAGGAAGAGAGAGGACTATCTGAATTAGTTCTTTTTGTTTTAATGTATTTTATTTTTATTTCTTTGAAATAATTTAAGCATCCTCTTGTTCTTTTAAATTAAATACAAATTACTCATACTAAGTTGTAGGCTCCAATATAATAATAATTTTAATATTTTATTTTATCTTTCTATTATTTTTTAAAACAATGTTTAATCCCTTTTTTTTTTAAAGAATGAGAGCAAACATAGTCTCTTTATCAAGGATAATATTATTTATTAATAGAATTAATTTTATCCTTATAAACAAAAAAAATTAAAAAAACAATTTATAATAAATATAATACTATTTATTAGTAGTATTAAATTTATTTATTTATTAATAATAATTAAATGGAAGCAAAATATTATTTTTCTTCTTCATGTCAAGTCTCATTTAGTTTGGGATTCATTTCAACAAATTGTCTGAATAAAATTATATAACAAAAGGAGCACATTTTTGTGCTAATTATTAATAGTATTAAATTTATTTATTTATTAATAATAATTAAAAGAAAGTAAAATATTATTTTTCTTCATGTCAAGTCTCATTTAGTTTGGGATTCATTGCAACATATTGTCGGAATAAAATTATATAACAAAAGTAGCACATTTTTGTGCTAATTAGCTTGTGAGCCAAAACTAACACGAGCTCATTTAATTAACCTTGATTTTATAAAGAGATTTCATTCTCATATAATTTATATATAAGAACATAAAATATCTATTCTTAATCACACTTATATGCAACCTAACTACATGAGTCAAAGTGTATGGGTGATTCCATCACGATTGGTTACTTCCACTGCTAGAACCTTCTCGATGATACTCTCTCCAATATGAAAAAATGTCAACGGTTCATTATGAAGTAGAAGGCATAATTAATCATCATGATAATCATTCTTAATTACCCTTCAAGCAACAATCAGTGTGACCACATTGTCTTCTCTAATCACTTGTTTGAATAATTAATACAATAATTGAGTGATTAGATAAGCTAACTAAGCCGGATGTGACATAATAATTCATCTGTTATGAAGATTGAGCGCTCTTTCTCCATAATCCATATATTTCTCCCATGTGAGATTCTTCGATCGGAAAAAAAATATCCCAAGATTGTGCTTTTTGAACTTTTTTAAGTGAACCTTTATTGGCTCTACTCTAGTATATGACATGATAACAAAATACTTGCCTTTGTTACACTTTGACAATGTCTCAAAATTCGAAGCTTGTGCTCCTTGAACTTAAGTGACCCTTCACTGGTTCTGACTCTAGAATACGACACAATAACATAACTATTGCCTTTGCTTCACTATGACAATTTCTCAACCATCGGTATTAGAAATGATCCAAAGATAAAAATTAATATTCTCACAGTAGATACTATTGTCAACACAATTTTGAAGCTAGGCTAGATTTATTGCCTTAGATTGTTAAACAATTTTTTTATAATTGTTCTTCCATACCCTCCCAGCCCTACATGTCATCACTGCCCAACTTGCTTCTATTGTTGAACTGCGTAGTCTGCAATTTGGCTTTCTTCAGACATTTGCTTTGGCTGAATCATTAAAAAAAATTAACACCTAGCGAGTGAAAAATATAAAAGAAAACAATCTACAAGATTAAGTGAATTACCAGAATTCCCATGCAGGAGACAATCCATCAGAGAAGGGGAAAGTAACCTTTGGTTCTGCAAATGTAAGTCCGTGGACAGCTAGTGAGGCAACCTTTGAACAACCAATAGACTGGACATAGACATGAATGGCTCTCCCATTAATATTTTCAATGACCAAGCCTTTATTCAAGTTTAAATTTTCCTCCTTGTATTCCTGTGGGTTTGACAACCCTGGTAACAACTTGTAGAATGCCTGTTCTGTTTACAGCTTTTATTATTACGACAGTGTTTCTGGCTGATGAGTCATTGTTGACTGCTACATTTACCATGAGACAGATGTCCTCAAATTGTAGTGTAGTGAAGGCGTTGCTTCTGCCCCCACCAAATATTTTCTTGATGAGACTTAAAATTCACAGATTTGCTAGAATTAATCGAATAGGTTACAAATTCGGTGGTGAATAAAAAAGATAAGAATAAACAATTGATACCCAAAAGCTATGGCATAAGATTTGTCTTCATTGTTTAGTCGAGTCGTATTATCCGCACCATCTGTTCCGCTCAAATGCTCTTTTCCATTCCCACCTGGCCTGGCCTTCCCTCTCCTTGCAAATGACTGCACAATTCACCTACTAAAACAACAGGTTATTTGTGTCCATTTACTGCTTGCATTGCGTTTATCCAAGCCCTTGTCTTGTCTGGACAGGCAGTTTGCTGCTAACATTTGTAGACTTTGATCCATTGAGTTTTACATTGTGACAGCTGATCCTTAAATGCATTTTTTTTTAATAAATATCGCTGGTCCTTGAAAATATATTATTTTTGCTGTTGTGACCAGTTGTTGAAATTTATGTCTGACAATCATTAAAAATAGACATTTTTACCACTGTTTATGCTTAGTTTATATCATTGTGGTGCATAGTTCTCGCCATAATGAAACAAAGGAGATTGCATTAAATCGAGTTAAGGACTTTTTTCAAAAGAACAACCAGATTTTCTTATCGTTCACTTCATATGTTGATGAAAAGTTGGTTGAAGACTCAAGCTTCAAATATGCTACAAAGGTGTGGAAGAAATTGAGTTCAGGATTTACATATTGCGAATACTTCTCATTTGAGGAACTTGATTTTCACTCAAGTTGCAAGGAGAGACACTTCAACAGCATCTGTTGAACTTGATGTTTACAGAGAAATGATCAACTAGCTGCCATCAACCAAGCAATGGGCAATGAAGAACCAGCAATGATTATTTTTTTGACATAAATTTATGGTACATTTGTTGAAACTTGAAACTTTCAATCAAATTGCTATAAAGATGCAAATTTTGATGGAAGTACTGCAAACTTTTCTATCTCTATTAAGTCACTATTCAAAATATACTTTTTACATCCATCTGAAGAAAATATACATTTTAACGTCCATCTTAGTTACTGCTGTAAATGTCTACTTGTAATCTACCTTTTGTTGGCAAAATTTAATCTCTAAAAGCCTCAACCTAATTTATGTTTATCTTGCAAATTATTTGCTTTCCATTTCATTTCATATACCCATTTACAGCTTATTGTTTTTGTTATCTTGTGGCAAATATAAAAGCACATATGCATTGTTTCACATAAAACCAGACATCATACCCAATCTTTATGCTTGCCCCCCACTTTGATTTGCCTTATGCTTCCTTACATGACAGCTTGTTTGCTCCATTACAGACAAAAGTGGAATCATTGTCAACATCAAACGCAATTCAGATACCTTATTGACATCTCTGTTGTTGATTTAAGATAGCTTCGGTCAGATATAAATGATTATTGCATTCATGCATCATCATCATTTATATTTAACCAAACTGTTCTTAAAATATAAAACCATCAAATAAGTTATTCAAATTTCAGATGATGATGATCGAAATTTGCAAATGGATAAAATCGGATTTCATATTAGATGATTGTTGTTTGTTAAATACACGCATCTTAGTCTATGGATAACACCGAATGGTTTCGGTTGTTAAGGGAACCCGCGCGCCCAAGGGACACGTCCCATGAGCAGACGTGTCTCCACTATTCGAATTTCAGATGATGATGATCGAAATTTGCAAATGGATAAAATCGGATTTCATATTAGATGATTGTTGTTTGTTAAATACATGCATCTTTGTCTATGGATAACACCGAATGATTTCAGTTGTTAAGGGAACCCACACGCCCAAGGGACACGTCCCATGAGTGAACGTGTCTCCACCTTGTGGAGACACATCCTCTCATGAGACACGTCTCTCCTTGAGGCGTGTCTCCCTCATATAAATGGGACTTCATTCCCTTATTTGCAAGACATCGAAATTGATAAATGTTCTGCAATCAGCACATTTAATATAAAAGAAATAAATCTGACTTAGAATTCTTGAACAGAATTTCACACTTAGAATTTCCATAGGTCTTTTAGGCTCCAAGTTTGATAAGATTTGATAAACATTTACATGGTATCAAAGCCAAGTTGAGTGAATCCAAATCAAATCTAGATATCAGATTACTTAGGAAAATTCATATTTTTTAAAATCGAATTCACATCACATTCTTCATAATGTCAAGTGTGATTAGATTTGAAGATCGTCTTGCAGGAGCAAACAACTTCACATCATGGAAATTTAGAATCATGATGATTCTTAAAGAGAATAAGTTAAGACTCATTTGTGAGAGAAAACAAGAGGGAACCAGAGGATGATCCAGAGAAAACTCAATGGATTGAGAACGATGAAAAGCCATGAAAATCTTAGTAGATGCAGTTAGGGACCATATAGTACCCATTCTAGCAAAACATGAAACTGCATATCTAATGTTCAAATCCCTTGAGAGCACCTATGAGATAAACAACACCAGTAGGACTCTTGCATTAAAGAGGTAAATCAACAATGTCCAAATAAACAAAGGAGAAACTATTAATGCATACTTCATGAGGATCATTTAACTAAGGGATCAGTTATCTACAATAGGATATCAAATTGATAGCAAAGAGTTAACACTAATTGCACTAGGAGGCCTACCAAACTCATGGGAGTCATTTGTTCAAGGAATAAGTGCGAGATCTAAACTCCCCAAGTTTGATAGGCTAAGAACAGATTGCCTACAAGAGGAAACAAGACTCTCAACAAAAGAAAACAAACAAAAGAACATAGATGAAGACATTCATGTGCTCAACACAACATCTAATAAAAGGGGTAAGAAAAACTCTTACGGGAAAGGATCATTTAAGAGAAAGAGAAATTCCTATGGAAAAGGATCATCCAAGAAGAGGAAAGACATCTCTCAAGTACAATGTTTTAGATGTGATCAATATGGGCACTATGCAATGAAGTGCCATGACAAATCAAAACAACAAGCATCCTTTGCTAAAGTATGAAAGTCAAATTCAGACCATGAATCTGAGAAATTTGTATTCTATTCAGCCCTATCAAGTCAAGTATCTAACAATAGCAACAACTAGGTAATTGATAGTGGTTCTTCAAAGCACATCACAGGGTTCAAAGAACACTTGGACACTATGACTGAAGAGATTGATGAAGAAGTAACCATTGGGGATGATTATGCACACCCTATAAAGGGGGTTGGAACTTGCTCCATCAAATTGAAATATGGTCTCTCCCTTCAACTCACTGGAGTTTTATTTGTACCTAGAATAAAGAGAAATCTAATATCCATCTCTGCTCTTGAAGACAATGGATATAGGGTTACCTTCATGGATGGGAAAGTTTTGGCATGGCCTAAGAACTCAACTATAAAGAAAGCTCAAACCATAGGTATAAGACAAGGTTATCTTTATAAACTATGCACTGAAGTCAAGCAAGCCCTTACCCTTGATACCTCTAATTCAAATGAAATTTGGCATAGAAGATTAGGTCACCTTCATTTCCATGCCCTACCCTCTGTGGAAAAATTTGTAACAGGATTACCTAAGTTAAAACCAACTCATGAAGGAACTTGTAAAGGTTGTGCTCTAGGAAAGAATACAAAAGGATCATTTCACAATAGCCTGAGTAAAACCCAAAGTGTGTTAGAACTGGTTCACTCTGATTTATGTGGATCCATGTTTGTATCCTCCAAGGCAAGCTTCCTATACTATGTCATATTTATAGATGACTTCTCTAGGAAGACTTGGATTTATTTTCTTAAGTGTAAAGAGTCAATAGAAATCCTTAAAAGGTTTAAGGAGTTCAAAGCTCTTATTGAAAACTTCTCTGGGAAGAAAATCAAAATCCTAAGGACAGACAATGGAAAAAAATACACCTCTGAAATCTTTAAGGAATTATGTATGAATGTTGGGATTAAGAGGAAGTTTATAGTAGCTTACAACCCTCAACAAAATGGTGTTGCTGAAAGGAAAAATAGAACCATTGTAGAAGCTGCAAAAGCAATTTTGCTTGACCAAAACATAGAAACCTCCTTCTAGGCAGAAGCCTCTAGAACTGTTGTCTACATTCAAAATAGATGTCCACATTCTCATCTAGATAACAAAACTCCTGAAGAAGCTTTTACCGGCATAAAACCTGATATTAATCATTTTAGAATTTTTGGTTGCCCTGTCTATATTCATGTGCCAAAGAGAAGAGATTCAAACTAGAACCTTCCGGAAAGAAAGGGGTATTTGTGGGATATAATGAAACCTCCAAGGCCTACAGGATATTCATAGCCGGGTAGAAACAAATTGAATTGAGCAGAGATGTCATCTTTGAAGAAGACATTGCATTCAAAAGGGCAAGAAGTTCTAGTGAGATAGAAACTTATTCCCCTAGAGTATTAGAAGTGGAACCTGCTCCTGAGATTCAGAGAGAGTATCCTGAGGAAATGCCAAATGAACTTCAATCTACTTCAGATGAGAATCCAAATGACAACACTAGAAAGAGGCCACTTTGGGCTAGAAAGATGATCAAAGAAGCCGAGAATCATGCAACACCCAAAGGAACGTTTAGGGAAAGTAAAAGACCCAAACGATTCTCAAGCTATGTTGCTCTAATGAGTAACATCATAAATTCAAAACCCGACAGTGTTATAGAAGCCTTCAGACATCAAGTATGGAAGGACGCAATGACGGAAGAATATCAGTCCATTTTAAAGAATGATGTATGGGATATAGTGCCTAGACCAAAAGAGAAATCTGTTGTCTCTTCTAAATGGCTCTTCAAAATCAAACATGCTGTTGATGGCAGTATAGAAAAACATAAGGCACGTTTTGTGGCAAGAGATTTTTCACAGAAGGAAGGCATTGATTATGAAGAAACATTTGCACCTGTTGCTCGTTACACATATGTGAGAGCAGTGATAGCCATTGCAGCAGCTAAAGGCTGGAAGATCCACCAAATGGATGTGAAAATTGCCTTCCTAAATGGAACCATTGAAGAGGAAGTCTATCTAGAACAGCCCGAAGGTTTTGTGATACATAAACCTGACTCACATGTATGCAGACTAAAGAAAGCACTCTATGGACTTAAACAGGCTCCCAGGGCCTGGTATGAAAGAATTGACAGCTACCTCTTGGGACTAGGATTTTCCAAGAATGATGCAGACCCAAATCTTTGCTTTAAAGTAATCAAAGGTGATATGTTAATAATTATTTTATATGTTGATGACCTGCTGATAACAGGAGAAGATCACCTCATTGCTCAAGGAAAGAAGGATCTAACTTCAGAGTTTGACATGAAAGACTTGGGCATCTTACACTACTTCCTAGGTTTAGAAGTATGGCAGAAATCAGATGGCATCATACTAAACCAAGGGAAGTATACTATTGATATTCTGAAGAGATTTGGAATGTTGGATTGTAGACCCATGTCTACACCTATGGAAACCAACCTTCACAAACTAAAAGAAGCAACAGCAGAATCTAAGTGTGCAAATTCCACTCTATATAGACAAATGATTGGATCTTTGATGCACTTGGTTAACACCAAACCTGATATTTGCTATGCAATGAATGTCCTAAGCCAGTTCATGTGTGAGCCAAAGGAAATTCACCTTATGGCTGTAAAACATATATTGAGATATCTTCAAGGCACTATTGGATATGGCCTTCTTTACAAAAATAATCAACTAGATCTACATGGATACTCTGATTCAGATTGGGTTGGAAGTGTAACCAATCGGAAAAGCACATCAGGATGTTGCTTCAATTTGGGATCGGCTATGATCTCTTGGATCTGCAAAAAACAATTTTCAGTAGCTCAAAGCTTGACAGAAGTTGAATACATTACAACCTCTATGGGGGCAAGAGAAGCAGTATGGCTCCGGAAATTGCTTGTGGGACTCTTTGGTGAGCCCTTGAATCCTACTATCATTCATTGTGATAATCAGAGTTGCATCAAACTCTCTGTAAATCCAGTATTCCATGATAGATCTAAGCACATTGAGATCCCCTACCATTATGTAAGAGACATGGTAGAAAAGAATGTGATCTAGTTGGAGTATATTAGTACAAATGATCAAACAACAGACATTCTCACCAAACCACTCTCCAGAATCAAGGTAGAACACTTCAAGAAGAAGCTTGGTATGGTTGAAATGTAATTTGATATTATGTTTGAAATTCAAAATTGTTTAGAAGTTGTACTAATATATTTAAAGATGTTTAATGTGTAAACTCTTTTGTCATGTGTGTGACTCCATGACCTTATGGGCCCGCTCCCCCTGTGTACATTATTGAAAGGTGACGATCTTTCTAATAATGAACACTTGCATGTGACATTGTCAAGTGACGACTCTACAATGATGAGTTGAACTATTATGATAGATATAATGTGACTTGATATTTGTGGACATGCCATGATAGTATCTCTTGGACACTTTGATGGATATCATGGGACTTGATGTCATTTGAAGATCATTGCGATCCTTAAGAGATAATCATGGTGGATAATTATATATCCATGGATATGCCATGAATTATTATGGTAGACATCATGTGACTTGATGTCAGTGCACATAACATAATGAAGATGTGATTATGAAGAATGTCATGTGACTTGACAATATTGAGAAAACATATCATATCTTCGATATCACGTGTGAAGGTGATATCTCCACTTATTTGATTTGGAATATCTTCCCTAGCTAAGAGGGAGTGTTGATTTAAGATAGCTTCAGTCAGATATAAATGATGATTGCATTCATGCATCATCATCATTTATATTTAACCAAACTGTTCTTAAAATATAAAACCATCAAATAAGTTATTCGAATTTCAGATGATGATGATCGAAATTTGCAAATGGATAAAATCGAAATTCATATTAGATGATTGTTGTTTGTTAAATACACGCATCTTAGTCTATGGATAACACCAAATGGTTTCGGTTGTTAAGGGAATCTGCACGTCCCATGAGCAAATGTGTCTCCACCTTATGGAGACACGTCCTCTCATGAGACGCGTCTCTCCTTGAGGCGTGTCTCCCTCATATAAATGGGACTTCATTCCCTTATTTGCAAGACATCGAAATTGATAAATGTTCTGCAATCAGCACATTTAATATAAAAGAAATAAATCTGACTTAGAATTCTTGAACAGAATTTCACACTTAGAATTTCCATAGGTCTTTTAGGCTCCAAGTTTGATAAGATTTGATTAACATTTACATCTGTTTTGTATTGAAACAACATTCAATTTGTCAAGAGTGGTACCATTCTACTTCTAAGGGATTTAAGGAAGGCAAGTTGGATATTCTGTCATATATGATGCTAGTGATGACTTATTTTTTATGTTAATAGAACGGCTGAGCCTTTTAAAAGTGAGTTTTTATAAGGGAGCACAATGCAAAGCAAAATAGGAGAAGACCATTGAGTATGATGCTTTGATGTGAAACAAAACATGGGTGATTATAAATCCAGCTATATGGGTTCATGAAATCAAATTGAAGGCAAATGATTTGTTGGACAAACATAAAGCCAGGCTTGCTGAAAATATTTGTCCCAGCACGAGGGAAATATTTTATGAGAAAACATTTGTGATTATAGCCAAAATGTTTCTTCACTGCTTTCAAGATTGTAGGAAATATTTTATATAAATCCTTAGAGTGTTCTTTGGAATGGTGATTTAATGTAGAGACAAGATTGTTGTACTTCAATCAGACTGCCATGAACAATATGAATTTTGATGAAATTACAGCAAGTTTTTTTCTGTCCATTTATTGAGTTTAAGTGTTTTCTCCTATCAATGTGTAGTTTTCTCTTTATGATATCAGAGTGAGGCAAGACTAAGTTGAGCCACAGTGTAGCTTGAGAAGCAAGTTGTTGGAGCTGAACTCCATTGCTGTTTCACTAAATCTAGAAAGATGAGTTTTTTCATCATGTCTATCACGATGAAAGTTTTCAACTTCAATCTATCAAACAATTAACTATATGGTGCACCTACAAATAAGAAAGGACAAAAGTATCTTATCTAGAAGTTCAAAACCTCAATTATCTACTCAAAAAACCAAAAACTAGCTTCCCATGATTCAAGCTGCCCCTCAGGTTTGCTTGGATTGCTGGGGAATGGAATGAGAAGGATAAGAATGTAGGACCGCAATAGGAGTCCTAAGAGCTCGCAATGAGGCTTCTCTCTGCAATCTAGCCTTGTACATTTCTTCAGTTTCTACTGCAACAAGCCTCTTTACCTGAAATTTGAAACAAAGTTATAAAAACAAAAACAAAAAGTTATAAATTATAAAAAAAAAATCATTCTGGATAATCATGCAAAATAAGAGTTAATCTGGATAAACTATATATTAACATTCATAAATAGATACCGCAAGTTCTTAAGTGTCAAAACATCTTTTGAAAGTAACAAAAATAAATACCAATCAGAATAAAAGGGAGTAACCGACCTGATTAATCATGCCTCTGATTGAAGATGTATTGTCCTTGACTACAGTGTGGTGGCACTTTCGAAGTCCAATGGCCTGAAGAGTTCGTCTGTGTAGCTTCCTTGTCCCAGGGAGCCCTCTTACAAGAGTGACATAAATTCGTGCACTCCATGCTATGGGAGCAGCTGCCTTGGTACCACTATATACCCCCATTCCTGCTCTTCAATGTCTACCACACTATTTATTATTATCTACCTGTAAAGGAACCCAGACATATTTTTAACAGTCACTTGATTTGGAAAAATAAATTTGATGATATTTCTGAAGAGCCAAATCTACACACCAAAAAAAGTTTAAATTGTCATTCTACACAACTTAAAGTAGGTAACAAAACAAAAATCTCATGACATCACTGCCTGTACTTGTCTTGGTCAGACAATTCAGACAAGAAACAAATTGTTTAATCTCGATTTTTTATCAGCCAATGAGGTTGAATTTTCACACTGAGAGAGAGGCTACAGGAAATCCAAGCCCAACCAAAACAAATGATGTGTTTAGAAATAGTAAGGAAGAAGCTGATCTCCTTAATAATTTAATTAGGAAGATGCAGTTATATCTTATAATAATAAGTCAGAGGCTCTCTTCCAAGGTCTAAGGTTGTTCCTTCTGACAATTGATTTCAGGTGTGAGTTGACGACGATGCAAAGAATGAGGATGTCCAAGATGGAAACCGAATTTGATCAATCAGGGCATCATTTTGATCTCAAAACTATTTGAATTTCTTCCTTTAGACATGTCTTGAGCATGTGTGGCCAACAAACTTTCTGAAGAAGGGGTCCAATGCCGCAAGATTTGTGGGGAAGTTTTAGAAACTCATAAAGAAAGCTCTTCAATTTATATGCAGTTTTTCTTTTGATAAGGACAATTAGTGAATTAATAATAAAAAAAAAATCATGTATGTGACTGCCTAATGGATCTGATTAGTTTCTGTAGAACCACATAAAAGCAAACAAATGCATGTATAAGCTTACAAAGAAACAGCCATGACCCAGACCCCAAGAGATATCTGGAGGACATCACTCTATAGACTGTTCCAAATTAGAATGTAATGAATGACATATAGAAAAAATCATAGAACTGGAGTCTGGAACATAAAACTATATTAATCTTTGCATTCCTTAAATGGCATGCTCTCCAGGGAGATGTATGGGTATCTATCCTCTTAGCTATGACTACACTATGATCCATCTATGTTTTTCAGATAAGAAATCAAGAATATTTAATTGCAATCAGTTTACGAAAACCAACAGTTACAGAAATCATTCATGTTCCAACCATTCCATCTTCCTTCTTGGTTGATGCTAGATGGAAAAGATAGAATGTTGATGATGGACTATGTGGACACAGTGCTTTGTACTTGTAGTATAGTGCTCATAGAGCCCAGCACGTAGGTGGTAAGGTTTGCATAAGGTGAGAAGTTGAGGTGTGTAATATATTCCACACCTTCATTCCTAGAAGGTGCAAGATGAGGTGGATATTCCAAATGCATGAAAGCTGTGAGGTGAGGTGTGAGCATTCTTAGTGTAAATTCACAGGAGATGCAAAGCAGAGTGTGAGATCCAAATTCACAGAAGCTGTAAATTCTGCCAAATAAGCTACAAATCTGACTCATTTTGCCCCCCCGATCCCCCCTTTCAGAAAAGAGGCAGCAACTTGCTGGAGTGTGTTTGGAGAATTCACCTAGATCAAGATACCTCTATGTGTACCTGAAAAACAACTACACAAAGCAAATTTTAAAATTATAACTGAAAACCAAAGATGCTGAAAAACAATTTACTTGGGCCACTTAACACCCTGCTTGCATGATCTGTCAACCTTAATCCTGCAGTCATGTGAAAGAGCCTCATCATAGCTTGTCATCACTTTTTCCCCATGTCAGGCAGTAAGACAGATTGTGAGCATTATCACCCATTGTCTTCTGAACTTTGTGCATTTCATGTGGATCCTCTACAACCTTGCCTAAAAAATTACACTGAAAACTCACCAATAACTTGCAAATCAGCAAGAAAAACTTGGCCTGCGTAAAAAAATAAGAGTCCACAATCATTTGCAGTTGCATTTGTGCAATTTGGAGTGAGATTGATCAATTTTCAAGAGTTTTCTCAGCTGCATTTGAAAAATGGCATGCACCATGAAGATTTATGTGGTCTCCAATGCCTTAATTTGGGCTTGGCAATGAGAGCTCAACCCCTCAACTCTACCCTGTATCACAAAATGTACATGACAGGAGCATCGCCCCTGGGCACTGCTGGGCACTCCCATCCCCAAACCCACACTTTGGTTTTAAAAAGTAAAAAGTAAAATTATTTTGGGACATGTTTTCCATGTATGAAATTTATAAAATATCAATAGGATGTGTGATTTTAAATTTATAATCATACGACACTATGATGTGAATTGAAATTCGTTTTTTATCTATAAATCGTTTTTTATCTATAAATGAAGGAAAAACAACTTAAGACTTCTGTAAATTCAGTTTTATGCATGTTTGTTAACATTATTTTACAAATTTAAGTGTTTTTTAATGTTCAGAAATTTTGCTGAGCTTTCCAAAATATTGAATCTGAGTCAAATTTTAGACCTGCCAAATATGATTTTCTTAACTATGACTGCTGATACATCATTTCCTCGACCGAGCTAGATGCAGTTGATCCAACTGGGAATAACTGTGGCTGCTGAGGTTTGCTGCTACCTGTACCTAAAAGACAGGTTTAATGCTATGTTGGAAATATTGTTGTCATTGATGTCAAAGGATTGTAGAACATATTGCTGTTATTATAGAAGAAAATCAGTTTCCCTTATTCAAGGCAGATCGTATCATTCCAATGAGATCATTTAATCATGGCAGCGCTGCAATTAATGAAAAGTGGACGACTGCCTTGTGAAAATCCAATTTAATATTGTTTGAGGCCTTCTTGGGATGGACAACCTCTTGTGGAAATTAAAATTAATATTATGTGAGGCCTTTTTGACATAGGCCGACCCTCTTGATGTGGTTGCCCAACTTGGGAAAAATAAAAATAAAATTATTCATGTGCAGACTTGGCAGACCCTCCTTGAAGGATCGCCTCCCTTGGGTGAAGAGGCATAAGGAAGGTATAAATAGAAGTTGTGTGTGGGCTAAATGAAAGTAAGCAATTAAAGAAATATCATTCTTATTTTCAGCAGATTTTATGAAAGAAACTCAAATGATCATCATCCATTGAAGAAGCTATATTCAAGAAGACGAAATTTTGTTCATTAGAGGTTGGTGCCTCTCAATAGAAGAGATTGGTGTCTCTTGCTAAGTTGGTGCTTAGTAGTAGGGTTTGGTGTCTCCATTGAGTTGGTGCCTACAAAAGATTTCTAAGAGAATTTTATTTTTGTGACTGGATTTAGACAGTAGATCCAAGCAGTCTTTCTCCATAGTTTTCTCCCGAAAGGGTTTCCACATAAATCTTGTGTGATTGCTATTTTCGTGGTGGTTGAATTTTAAATACGTAAAAGTTTATCTTATACTGATTATTTGGACAAAATCATTCCAACTTTATTTGGACAAATTTCAGAAAATGAAAAAGATGGGATGAATTTTTGGAACAAAGTCAGCTGATAAAAGGTATGGCTGTGATTTAGCAGTTGACATGTGGCACCACCTTGCATAAGGCCTTGTAATGTACCCTTTTTCGGGTCTCACTCACTATATTTAGTAATTGGTCTCGGCTCCTATTCAGCAGCTCAATGCAGAGTTTCCATTTTTGGTAGGGGTGAGTTCTCTCAATGGTCAGAGTTATTATTTGTTTATTTGTCACTTAAGTTAATAAAGTTGCTATTTAAATTAAGTGAGAATGAGCATGGGTTATTAAAAAAACCCCTTGGCCTAGTAGAGCGACGTTGTTTTAAAAGAGGGGACAATGTTTTTCATGTGATGCCTAGAAAGGGAGTTTATTTATCATTTTTTAAGGCTAATGCAATGCCTCATAAGGTGGGACGCCTAGTTTGGGCTTAATGTCAATTTTAAATAATAAATAATAAAACATTCAAATTCAAATGTAAGTTGCCCTAATTTTTCCCTTACTTTATAAATATGAGTTTGAGCTCTCATTTGCGAAGGTGAGTTTTGGCAACTTAAGGAGACTCTGTTGGATTGTTTCCAAATTTCGTATACTACTGGTTGAGGACAAAAACCCTCATTTCTAGCGCTGGTTTCAGTGGTGAGAGAAGGATGGAGAGTCACATTGGGTTTGGTTGTGAATCACATTGGTTAGAAATTTTACAAAAAAATCAGGGGCATACATTACAGGCCTACATTTAAATGCCTATAGGCATAGAGCACTTTCTAATGAAATTTTCAAAATACTAGGTGATTATGTCCTAATGCTAAATAAAAGAATTTCACTTTAGTCATTCAAAGTGATGCAAAATAGAGTACCTTAAACCACTTGAACTTTTCCCCACATGTTAACATTGGACCTATGTGGAAGTTTCTATCCAAGCTAAAAACTCAATACTCCCTCTTAACAAGGAAGGAATTTTTCACCAATCCAAGTTTCTCTCTAAGAGTCTCAAACATCTCTTTTGTTAAGGGCTTGGTTAGAATATCAGCAACCTACTAATCAATGGAGATGTACTAGAGCTTCATCACTCCCTTATGAACCCTATCTCTAATGAAGTGATATATGATCTCTATGTGCTTGGACCTATCATGAAACACTGGATTCTTTGAGAGTTTGACTTAACTCTGATCATCACAATAAATGATTGTGGGATCCAACACCTAATCAAATAACCCTATAGTAACTTGCAAAGCCAAATAGCCTCACAACTAGCGATACTATGCCTCTATTGTGCTTATTAGTGCCACAGAAGTTTGCTTCCTGTTGAACTAGGATACCATTTCTAAACCCAAGCTAAAGCAATGCCATGAGGTGCTCTTCTTATATATTGCCCAATCAAAGTCTATATACCCCTACAACTTAACTTCACCATCTGCAAGATATCTTAGACCATACTCCACCGTGCCCTTCAAATATTTGAGCACATGTTTTGTTGCTATCCAATGCTTCTACTTAGGCTCCACCGTGAATTGACTCAAGGTGTTCAATGCAAAACATATATCTAGTTTGGTGTTGCCATATACACCAAGGAAATTATCAATTGCCTGTAGAACACGGGATCAATCACCTTTGAACCTAAAGATGTTACACACTGAGTGGCCATAGGTCTACAATCCTCCATTTGAAATCACTATAGGATCTCGACTACATACTTACCTTGTCCAAGGAAAATCTTTCCTAATCTTTGCCAAACCTTTAAACCATAGTTACCGGGAGATGCGTCTCCTACCCCCTCAAACAGGTCTCGGAGACAGAGACGCATCTCTGATACTTGAGACATCTCCTAAGACGCCTCCAATAGTGTTGAGATGCAGACAAAGACTCTCGACATCTCCTGAAGTCTCTCGCTCAAGAAAGTGTCACCTCTCGCCGTCTCCTATGCATCTCCCATCACATAAAAGCCAAAACAATGAAAACATTGAAAAGTAATGAAAAAAACCGCGTTTTAAACATAGGTTTTACTGTGCTCCAACTAAAAACGGAAGTATCATGATGTGTAGATGATAGATTTTTGTTTTTTGTTTGTGTATCACCCTATCAAGCTATCAATATTTTTGAATTTCAATATGTAATCAACTATTAAATATCAAATCTGTAATGTCAAATAAGAACTATGATTATGAAGTATGAACTCTTTGACACAATGGCATTTGTGTATTTAAAGTTAATGTTCATTGTTAAACTTTACTACTGCTCTTGTTTTGAAAGTTCAATGTCATGATATTTTCTATAATTTTTTTATTTTTTTATTTTTTATTTTTTATTTATATTAAAAAAAAGATGGCATCTCCAAGTACCCCCATCTCCTATTTTCAAAACAAAGTCCTACCGGCACCAATACCAGTACTAGTATCAGTCTCTTGGCAACTATGCTCTAAACCCAAAAAGTAATGCATCAAGCTTAAGTCCATCTCAAACTCAACAAATAAATTTGCTTTGCACCCTACAATGAGCTGCTTTGCACCTGTAATCAACAAATCATCTACATACAATATCAAAATAACCTAATCACTCCCAACAACTATGTAATAAAGATTAGAATCTACTTCACTATCGTTGGAGCCCATACTTAGCAAATATTCATCCATCCATGAATACCATGCCTTGGGTGCCTATTTGAGTCCATACAGGACTTCCTAAGACTACAAACATGGGATTCCTTCCCATTCACCTCAAAGCCCTAAGGTTGCTCAATATACGCTTCTACAATGAGAACATTTAGAAAAGTTGTCTTAACAATCATCTAATGTATTTTCCAAGCCATGACTAAAACTAAATACATAACTACTCTAATGGAAGTGTATCTAGCAACTGGAGCAAAAGTCTCATAGTCCATTGCTCCTTTTGGGAGAACCCTCTCGTCACAAACCTTCCTTCGTACCTTTCAATGCTGATCTACAACATGCTTGATTTTGTAGACACCTAGAACTCACAACTAACTTCCCTTCTGATCTTGGCACGATGTCCCACACATTGTTTTTCAAGATAGAGGTGTACTCCCCCACCATGGCATCTCCCCAAACTTGTTCTATAGCTTCCTAGAAGCTAGAAGGCTCTAAATCACTAATATTTCTCACCAATGTTGCTAGAACTAGTTCGCCCTGTAGCTTGTAAAGATTGCCTTCTCTAACCCCTATAACCTATGCTATATTTGTGCTAGATTCCTTCAATTTAATAAGAACATGTTGATCCTTGAATTGAACTACATAGCCCTTACCATCCATCACCAAAACAAAAAGCAAATTCTTCCTAAGACCATAAACAACAAAACATCATCAAAATCTACAAAAATTCCCGATTGCATTTGAAAGGGAATTGTACCAACTCCTATTACTAGATATTTGGCATCATCACCAAGCCCAGCCTAAACTCCAAAATTATGTTCTCTAAAATTGGTAAAATTCTCCCGAGCTAATGTCATATGCCTAGAGGCCCCATTGTCCACATACCATGTATTCCTCAAAATCAAGCTAATAGAAAGACAACAAAGTCGTTCAACTAAGTTTCTGTAAAGGCTGCTACCTTTACAATTGCTTTCCCTAGTTCTGCTATTTATCTGAATATTGTGAAACATAATGACCAAACACATGACAACTAAAACACTTAATTTTACTCGAGTCCTTTTTCCCTAGCTATGAGGATAGATCCTCATCCTTTTCCTTATCCTTAATGTTTGACTGCATTCCTAATACAAAACCCTAGGTTACGAACTATAAGCCTAGTTCATCTTCAATCCCTTCACTTTGTTTTTGCAAACTTGATTAGATCGTGTCAAAAAGATACCTAAAATAAAACCCTAGCTATTACTTTTGCTAAACCCTAGTTCATACTCCTAGTTGCAGCTACAAACCCTAGCAATCACCTTCAAACCCTAGATTATTTCAGCCCTAGCTAGTTGCTTCAAAACCCTAGCCGCAAGTTTAAACTATAGAAATAAATAACTTTTGCTAGCCACTAGTTTGTGCCCTAGCCGTGGCTTTCAACTCTACAAAATGTCTAAACAATCTTGCATCAACATAGAAGCTTGCCACCAATTTTTACACAATTAAGGGAATAAAAACCCCCAATCTCTATTTTAATTTAGACACAGTTTTTACACCTTTAAAAACACATGATTTCAATGAAAAAACATATCGTAATTTTAACCAAAAAATATTGCACGACTTTTACATACATTATGCCATGATTTCACAACCAAAGTAAGCTCACAATTTCTCCTTTTTCTAGGTGTCATAATTTCTATACAAAAAAATATTGCACGATTTTTAACCAAAAATCCCCGAAATTCCTTCTTCAAGCTACACAATTTTTCTCAACCTTTCTAGCTCTTGTACCATGAAGAATTTTTCAAAATACTTAATGATTATTGTCCTAAAGCTAAATAAAATACTTTCACTTTAGTCCTTAAAAGTAAAATGCAAAATAGAATAACTCGAACCACTTGAATTTTTCACCACACTTTTGCACCCAACCTATGTGGAAGTTCCTATCCAAGCTATAAACTCAACACTTTCTTGAATTTCAGATTTTGGTCCAAAGGTGTTTCCAAAATATGAAACTTGGGTCTCATAGCTCTCCCCCAATGGACTTCAACTAAAAAAGGAAATTTTCAAGTATCACAACAATATACTATGCAAAGCTGGTGTGAAGTAATTAGGTTTGCGGCTGAAACAGGAAGATCTGATTGGATGGAGAAAGCAAAGACTCTAATCCTGCCTGGTGGTTTTGTTATTGGGTCTTCCAATAAGAATGGCTAGCTTCCAAAAATCATGTGCATGAACCAATAGAGTTCTTAGAGATGGAAGTTTAATCTTATTGATATGCCATGAAGATTCATGTGGCTTTTATGTATGTGGCTCCATCAGATATGCAATTTGAAAAAACAAGAAAAAAGGTGCATGTGGTATGAAGGTCCATGTGGCCTCGAAGGCTTTAATTTGAGCTTGGTGGTGGGGGCTCCATCTATCGTCCCAATTGCGGGTTACCACCCTCACACTTTGGTTTTAACTATGTAGAGTAAAGGATGCAATAATTTTAAAACCTAAATATGCTCATTATTAAAATCTTGATCGTAATTTTCATTTTATTTGAAAACCTAAATATGCTTATTATTAGGATCTAACATTATACATCTATTTTTAACTAATTAAAAGTTACCCTACCTTACAAAACTATATCAATATGTACATTACCTAGAGCTTAAAATTTGATTGCTAATAACATATTATCACACAATTCCCTATAATGAATGTAATGTCCCAACCAAACACAATAAAAGATAAATAAAAATATACATGCAAAGTCTTAGCCAGGAAAAAGCCTTTCAAAAATAAAATATTCTTCCCAGCTATATTAGCAGAATTTAATTACACAGCTTTCATTATGGTCCTCGGGAAAAGCATGATTATAGATGGAAATTCTACACAAAATAACCCGAATAACCAAAGTAGCAACAGAGATGGAGGAGTGGCAGGGAAAGCAGTGAAAATGCAGTGGGGAAAGCGGTGAAAATCTGCAGCAAACAGCTGAAAAAATGTCGAAAAATGATGAACGGCTGAGATTCAGCCAGAAAAACGGTAGGACGGGGAAAATAGTCGAAAAACAGCTAAAAACATCCAAAAAATAATGAAAAATGATAGACGGCTGAGATTTGTTTCACTGTCAACAAGGGCCTCTTGTTATGTTTCAACCGTTGAATGAGAAAATGAACTTGGAAAGTTCATATAGGGACACGCCTTCGGCATAATAAAAATATAATGATATTCATGAAGATGCTCAGATTTCAAGTCCGATTTTGGTGGATGCCTTACTTGGGAACATTCAGAAGCTCCTTACTTGGCATTCATGTATCTCTTTTTATTCATTTAATGACCAATGTTGGAGCCTCATAATCTTTTTGCAGATGATGAATGACAACAAGTTTTATCATTTTTTAAAACATCAACTGCAAAAGGAGTGCCAGAATTTGCTCAGATTGTTTACAACACAGCTGACATGAAGACATCGGACAGCACAGAAGATGTTCCTACAGAATCTAACAATGGAGTCTTGGGCAATGGTATAATTTCCACTCAAGATAGGGCTGATGACATATTGAGATTTGTTGTCTCCAATGCAAAATGTCATACAGCAGTACAAATATTCAACTTTGTTTATGTTTCGACTTCCTTTATTCATTGCTTACGTGAATGATAAATTGCAACTTTTTTTTACTGTTATTTGTAAATAATTTTTATAATATTAATTTTTATATATTACTTTAATAACAGTCCCACATCATCCTCAAAATCTTGAATAAAAAAATGACGTCCTCAAACCCATCCCCATGTGCCCCATCCCAAATACTGAAAACATGGAGAAACACTGGTATTCCTAAGTAAATAAAGATAAATACAATTATATATTCTCATGAAATGATAGATTTTGGAAAATCATTCATCCTAAGGGCAAGCCAAAAAAAGATACACATAATAAAGAATAGAATAGAAGACTTTTAACATCCACAGGGCCAAACATAGCCTATAGGACAGCAAAACCTACTATTTTTGCTTTGTGAAATGCTGATCTTCTGCTATTCAATTTGATAACATACTCTCCCATTCTCTCAACCTTCACCTTGTTGAATAAAATCTTGAAAAAGAAGTTGCTGCTAAATTACTTGGCCCAGATATCTTTGTACACTTTGCAATACAAAATATAATGTTTTCTTGTTTCCACTGTTCCATTGTGCAAAAGACACATAGCTTCTCTTCCCAAACCTCTTTTGGCCATTTCCATCTACCTATTTTACACCGAAGACGATGCAAGTTAGTCCTCAATTGGGCAATGAGAATCTTTGACCTCCAAGGGATATTGGCCCCTAAATAGGCCTTTTATTGATGGTCCGAAATGGGATTAAATTCTTTGATGTAATATTTCTTCTTTCTCCCTAATGTCTTTACCCACATAGACTTGTGAAACTTATCTACAACCAGAGTCTTTATTTCTTTACCATTATTAGGGCAAGTATTCACGTAAATGTGCCATTTGTTCATTCATCTACAATTTTGCATCATCCATGACTTTTTTCTTTTGCTCAAGACGTCATTAATGACAACATTGGGCCAGCAACTTCCTTCCATTTGCTCATTTTTTTCAGATAACTTAAAAGGATATCCACATCTTTGCAAAAGTGCTCAAGGGCAAACAAATGCTCTCGTAAACCTTGGGCAGACCTAGCTATCAATATAATATCCCTATACTTGTAACACTTCCTATTGGTATGATTTTGTGGATACACACATTAGAGAGAGGTAGAAAAAGAAATTGAGATAAACAAAATTAGATGCAGTGATGAAGTAGGTCATGGGAATCCTTTGCATTGCTGCTAGAAAGGTGGTTATTGTCTTCTACGTTTAACAATCTTCAAGTTCAAGATGTCCTAAGGAAAATTGTTAACTTTGGTTCAGTAACAAATGAGTTTAACAACCATTCTTTTTAGGAAATACCTTCGAAGAAATGGAAAGTGACCTATCAAGGGGCACAAATTTGTATCAAATCTTAACTTTGGTTCAGTAACAAATGAGTTCAACAACCATTCTCTTCAGGAAATTCCTTTGAAGAAATGGAAGATGACCTATCAAGGGGCACAGAGTTGTATCTTCTTTCTGTTGGTGTAGGTTTTACTTCGGTTTATTAGTTTATTATGTATTTTCCTACACCTAGTTTAGCTTGCTCAGGCTAGTCAAATTATCGGTCATAGGGTGAGAGGTATCACATTCTTACATGGGAGTTACTCCTCCCTCTTTTAAAGATTCAAGACTTCCTATTAATTGAGCTTTCCACCTCCTCTTCCCTTGCATTTCTTACAAATGCACTCATCCTCTTTGTAGTTCATACCTTGATTAACGAAATAGCAATATTTTGCATATTTGATTTTCAAATCTTGGTCTTAGAATAGTGTTTGTGATCAATTCATAGGCATTAGGTCTTGGTTATGCTTTGATTATTGCAAATTCTAACATGGTATTAGAGCCATGATGTCCTACATTTAATTCATTTTTTATTCAAGAGCACTAGAGTTAGGAGTGATTTTCAGTAAAAATGATTTCCAATGAATGGTACAGCATTTTTTACCTCACCATTGTGTCCAAAAGGTTTGAAAAAGTTGGATTAGGCTTTCATTTTATCTGAATAGACGTCAAGAAGCTAGCTAACCTTGGTTTTTTGGTGCATTTTTTATGTTCTCTATTTGCAGGTGATAAATTTTCATGCCCACCATTGCATCCAAAACGACCCAAAACCCTACAAACAACTGTCTCTTTGCCCAAATACAAGCACTTTGTGTAGAGCCAAGAGTAATTTCTTTGCCACATGTGTAGGGAAGGGGGATTTGCTGTTCACAAGTCTCTTTATTCTCAAGAGAATCCCAAAGCGAACTGCCCTAAACTACCTCAAGGAACAAAGCGAGAGTTCCAAAACCAGAAAGAGCAGGCCACAAAGGTTTTATGGACAAACTGGCAAGTTTTCGATCAAAGGACAACAATGCGGCCTATGGATGACAACACGGCGTGCTAGAGTCCCAAAGGCGCGTTGGCGTCTTGTACGGATTGAAAACTGAGAATATCACAAAAAACTCAAAGTGACTACTAATAGTTTGATTATTAAGAACTTCCAAGATGCGGGAAAATAATAGAAAGTAATAGAACTAAAATAAGGTAAAGTAAATGATAAAGTTAAAGAGGATAAGAGATAGAAGATGCTCATAACAATACAAGTAATGAAGCCTCCAACAAGTAAATATCTTCAATACTTGCACACATAAGACCAAGGAAAAATGTTGGGGTTGTTTAGGGGTTTGCCTCAATCAAACCCCTGTTTTGATGTTCCCACCTCCACGAACAGCCAGATAGATAGAGAAAAATGACAAGCAAAAATGAAATGAATGCAAGAGTGATAAAAGCAATCCTCGCTCAAGGAGGAGAACCTGTATCACAAAATAGAGATGCAATAGATAGGGGATGTGAGAAATCCCAAGATGCTCAAGTATACAAGGTAAGCAAGATATCACCTGCAAGGCTTAAGCAAGCCATAAAGAGAGAGAGAGACAACTGTGAGAGCCAAGAGAGTTGCAAAGAGCGTTGCCAAGAGAGCTTGAGAGTGTTCTAGGAAGCTGTAGAGAGCTATGCAAGCTTGAGAGAGTGAGAAAAGAGAGAATGCCCAAGGAAGGAGAAGAGAGTTCAAGATAGAACCCAAGAAAACCAAATAGATTGAAAAGATAACATTTAAAGAGAGAAGAGGAGGGGAAAGAAGCTTCCCGAGCCGTTACAAGGCATTCTAGGCAGTAACCATCGACAAAAGCAACTGACAAGTGGCAAGGCACTCGGAAATGGTAGTTTGAACGTCGAAATGTCATAGGACACTAGCACTGCGCGCAGATGTCCGTGTGGCACACTAGTGTCCAGACACATCACGCTACAAAACGACGAGAACAAGAAAAGCATAAGGTTTGACGAAAGGCTAATGCACAAGGGTAGCTACTGAAAAGGGATCCAGCGCATCCTAAGAGGGGAAAAAGGCTGATGCAAGGGCTAAAATGAATCTACACAAATGCTAAGGGAATGTACACTAAAGTGGATACAAGAATGTATGTGAAATTGCAATTTGGGTGCAATTTTACAACATTACAGCATGCAATTTGGAAGTCATTATATTAGAGGGTACTATATGGTTTCAACAATGTTGAGGAAAATTTGCATAATGTTTTAAGGTACAGAGCTTTTTTAAAGTGAGTTGAACCTCAATACCTTGCACTTGTACCAAACAACAATCACCATTGGTGACCTCTCCATACCAAACAGTCAATAGTGTTCATGCCCTTTTGGCAACGACATACTTTCTTAGTTAAGCAACCTATCGTCCCCTTTTTATCAACCATTTGTCATTTATTGTGACAACTAAAGTGCAATCCAAATCTTGAGGAACCAAGTCCACCATTAGTAGACCAAACACAGTGAGGTACATATGCACTACATTAGAGAGTTGATTCAAGGACAAATCATTGATCTTCAATCATGTCCTTCTTCAAAGTAGATTGTAGAATATTCACCTAAGCCTTCACAAAAAGCAAGTATCTTCATTTACAAGCTTTGTCGGGGATGTGAGAGGCTATAACATGGATACACATTTGTCAAGACCCATTTTCATCAAGCTAAGCTACACTTATGGGAGTGTGTTTGTGTAGGTTTTATTTCATTTTATTAGTTTATTATGTATTTTCCTACACCTAGTTTAGCTTGATTAGGTTAGTCAAATTATGTCATACAGTGAAAGTGTCATGTTCTTCCATGAGTTACTCTTTCCACTTTTAGACATTCAAGAGTTACATTTACTATTGGTTCAGCTATCACCCTCCATTTCCCTAACATTGCTTATAAATGCACTCATCATCTTTGTATTTCATTACTTGATTAATGGAATAGCATTTTTCTGCCTATTTGATTTTTGAATCTGGTCTTAGAATATCATGTGTAGCTAGAAATTGGTTATGCTTTTCTTATTGCAAAATCTAACAATTTCATGTAATTGTTTATTAGAAGGCTTTTGGTGCTTGGATAATGATCCCCAAAGTGAAATTTTGGCCAAGAAGCAAGACTAACATGATTGAAAGGAAAATTTTGGCCAAGATCCAAGACTACAATAATCAGGACTGAAATTTTGGATGAGATGCCAAACTACACTTACGAACTAAAAATAAACATAGGAAGTGCACAGGTTACACTGTGGAGCAAGTTGCATCAATATGCAAATATATGAGACTCCTTTTAGCAAACTTTGATTTCAACCAGTATCATTTATCAGATTAGTACAGTAGAAAAAGGTTCTTTTGAAAGCCAAGCAAAAAGCTGATGCCCTCTTGATCTTGTTAGAATAATATCTCCATATTTTCACTGCTAGATCCATGTTTATTCATTGCAGAAATGAGAAGGTAAGTTGACTTTTAACCATAGCTAACAAAATTCTGGGCAATTTGCTCCACCGGGCCATAGTATAGAAGAAGAAAGGGAAAATGAAAATGAAAATGAAAATGGCATGGGTTCAGACACTGTTGTTATAAAACCACATGCTCTAGAACAAATGTCAATGAACCAGAATGTCAAAGACTCAAAACACAATTCCTCATACTTTGACAACTAGTTGCATTTTTAACAAGACAGGATATAAAAACATACTACATTCCTAATATACCATTATATTCTAACAGAAGTATCTCCTCTTTCCCACTATATATAGCCATTATGATCTTTGGATCAGATTATCACAGATTTGTGAGTTGTACTTTTGTATAAATGGTCTAGTTTCAGTTGTTTGCTTTTGTATTATCTGCAGGCATGCATACAAGTCAAGTACAGTTATATTAGTTTCCAATATGATAATGTGTTGTTTCAAACCTGGCATTGGCTGGAGTTAAATGAGCAATGCAGTCTGCTGCCACATAAGCACTTTTGGCTCTATAACAACCGTGTGCTTCTTCCAAGGGATTAATAGCTGCAGCAGGTATGTCTGAGTGAAATCAATTCTCCATATGGAGAATTCATACATTGTATACGCTTTTCCAAATAGGAAGTTGCATATCAATAAAGTTCTATAGAAATTTTATTATCTGCCATGCATGGGTACAAAAAGTTATTTGGTTCATCACAAAATACATGCAACAATCCATGATTCTAGTTCACCCATCTCAGCTTCAATATTCAGCATGCTTTGAATGATACTTTAAAGAAATTTATGGACTTAGACAAGTTTGATAATTACCATTTTGGATGACTATAAGCAAAATTCCAGAGTTGCATGGAAACGGATAATGGACACAGCGATTTTTCACAACCCCCAAATACAGATATGGCTGGATGTGGCAATTAAAAAAATACACCCATCTTCAATCATATATACAGCAAAAGGCAAAGAACATACCACTAAATATATTTATTTATACATTTATTGTTTTCATATTTTTCGTTTACAATATTTATTTTGTTACATTATAGTTTTGTTTTTAGTGATTTAAATTTGTGTGTGTAAGTGAGAGAGAGAGCAATTTATTTTTAATGTTTTTTTTTCAATTTTTGAGTGATTTTTCATAACCCTAAACTGGATACAGCACCAGATGGTACGGTACCATATCCAGACATATCAAATACAGCCAAAACATGGGCTCATATACAGATACGTCCAAATAGAATACCCATGCCTTATCCAAGACTATGGTATCCATATCCAGTTTCCAAGATGTGGATACACATATTTGGGCAAGGAATGTTAAGAATTCAGCAACCCTGGCCAATTCTCAAACTCACTTGTCCTGGCATCTACAATGCAAATAAAGGTGGACAGCACCAAGGTGGTGATGTTAAAAGAGAATGAAACGTAATTCTAGAAAATATAGAAATAAAAGAGGGGAGCAATACTTCATCAAATTATGCTTAAGTCTGCATAACATTTATTGTACCCTTCATCATTTGACTTTTGCAACTGTCAGCTACCTCCAAGCTATCAACTCATTAATGAACAACCTATCAAAGATAATAATAATGCACTTCAATATGCATTGCATATGCATGAAAGAATGGATATTTGGCTATTTTAATTGCCCTCTGTCTATCCCATCGAAGCATTTTTGCTCTTGTTTAAGTTACCTGCAAATAAACAGCCTCCTTAACCAAACTTCTTCACATGCTATGAGGTCTACCATAGACCGGTTCAGTGGAAGAAAGACCTACTATTTTCTTTACAACCACAGCAAACAAATATGTTCCTTGGCCAAAACCAGGTTGTATTATACTAAGTCACACATTCGAATTCGAATTCGGCAACATTGAAATTCGGATGAAATTCGGCAAAGAAAAAATTTGAAAAGTATAAAATTCGGATCAAATTCGCCTTATATATAGTAATTTAATATTATTAAAAATAAAAAAATAATATAATAAATTTAATTTAAATATTTAAATTTGTTAAACTTTATACATTAAATATTAATAATATAAAATATAAATTAAATATTTTAAAATATTTAATTTTAATTTATTAAATGTTCACATTAAAAATAGAATTCAATAAAACAATAAAAGAAAATAATATTAAATATAAAAATATTCAATCTTTATTTTTTTATAAAAGTTCAATTTAAATAAAATAATATAATACTTAATATTAAAAAATATCTTTTATTAGAAATATAAATGACTAGTTACATTTTATAAAGACATTGAATTTAAAAAAAAACCTAATCGACCCATTTTGGCCCGATTGGAGGTGCGTTTGTATGAAGGGAAAAATGTATCTATGAGGCCGCTATTTGTCCAGTGTAGACGAGTGAGGGATAAGCACAAATCAGGCATAGCTTCTCCTGCCCCCAAGGACTGTAGGCTCACTTTCTATCATATAATGGGCGTAACAGAGATGCGGAATGCAGCTGACGACATAGCTTATATGATGAGCTTCTTGGAACACAAAAGCAACACTCCCATCATAGTGTAATGGAAGGACCGCCTATTCTCTATCTGTCGAGCTGGGTTGATTATTAGTGGATTTGAATTGAAGTAGGCGCGATTTCTCCAGTGGAGGGCATGGTTTTGGGTAAAGCCGCATGATTTGTTGTGTGCAGGTCACGCTTATTCTTGAGGCCATGAATTTCTTGCCTTTGAGGCAACTATTTAAAGCCACAAAGGTCAAAGATTTGAAGAAGCCGAAAACCACGAGTGAAAGAAACAGCAGATCGCGAAGGAAGACCTTGACAATCAAAACGAAAGTGTAACTGTTGGTCCGACTGGTATTCTTCGACGGTCTTGTCGTGTGCATGATATTTCGGGGGACCGCAGCGCCAAGTGGAGTCTGTAAAAATTTCAATAAAAACTTCATGCCCTATTTATCGTACGAATATAAAGGCGAATATTAACGATTTTTAAGAGTTTTGTTGAAGTTTGCCGAATTTCGAATTTCATACTTGAAATTCGGCGAATCCTGTGACTTAGGTATTATATATTTCCTACTAGCTCTTGAACCTGCCCAATCAACTGTTAGAATATTATCTACTTATATTAATGGTCATATGTAATGTTTTGTTTACTGTAGTCGGTTGTTAGTCATTTAATGTCTATAGTTGTTTTTTCCTTCTATATATTTTGTATATTCTTTTTCATGTAAATACAATGAATGTCTTTACCATTCACATGGTATCAGAGCCTGTAGGGTTTCTAGGAGATTTCTTTTAAAGTCTGTAATTCATGAAAAGAAATTGTGTGAGACTTTTGTGAATTTCGTGGGTTTTCAAAACAATAATTCAAAATTCTTGTGCTTGTTTCTTGGTCTGTCTTTTCCGAGGGTTTTTAGGCATTGGACATAAACCCGTGTTCTCAGTTCGTGGACACGTTTGTTCTCCTAGGCGAAAGTCTTTTGAAACGCATTTTTGAGTCTTCTCCACCTACCTTTTTTCGCACGACCTCGCTGGAGTTCCTGACGCGTTCTTTGTTTCTCCTGGCATGTGTTTTGACCTGCAGATCGAAGTAGTGAGCTTCGCGCCCTCCTGTGCTCGCGTCGGCTTTCTGAAACAAGCGTTTTGAGGGTAGATTTCTCTGCTACATCTGGCCGCGATTTTTCGTCATTTTTGGCACGCGTTTTTTGTCTAATGGTCTGCGATTTTCTTTTGGTTCTGGTCGTGATTTCGTCTTTCTTGGACGTGTTTTCTGCCTTCATTTTGGGCGTTTTGTATCTGCCCTAGCTCGTGTTCATGCTGGACATGTATTTTCTGCTCCTACACCTACGTTTTTTTCTTCATTCTCTGAAAAACGTGGGTTCTTGAAGAGCAGACTAGGGTTTTGCTCTTATCTTCTTCATCTGAGGTCAGAAATTTTTTTTGGATTACATATTCCTTTTGGGTTTTTCAAGCTCTCACCTGGGTTGTCTTTCGTTTTTTCTGGGTACCTCGTTTTTCGTGCCTCAAAATTTGTGCACGTGGGTGTTCTTGAATTTTTTTGGGTATTCAGAAAATTTTCTAAGTTTTCAGCATCGTTTTTTGGGTACACTTCAGATCTTCTGGGTTTTGTCTTCATAGTGCCTCAAAATCCTTCTAAGGTTTCGTCTTTGAATTGGTCCTATTTTTGTTTTTGTTTTGCCTTCACCAGTTAGACCTTAGTGTACGTGACGGCATCTCTGACAAACATAATGCTCGAAAGCAGTCAGAAGTTCAACGAGAAGAATTACAACACCTGGAAGCAATGCACGCTTACAATCTTCGAATATCTTTGCCTCGATCAGATCGTTTTGGGGAACTCGGCTCGTCCCCCTATAGTCGGAAAAGACCAGGACAAATGGGATGAACGCAACCAAGAAGCCGTCGTGCTCATCAAACTCTCAATCACAGATGAGCAACTACCTCAGGTACTGTCTGGCAAAACTACTCCAAAAATTTGGGATTATCTGAAGGCTCTTCATGAAACCTCCGACAAGAGCAAAGCGTTCTTTCTCAAGAACATGCTTTTTTCCATCATGATGGATGAGAAAATGTCCTTACAGGAACATCTGACGAAGATTAAGGATATTCGTGATCAGTTGGAGGGGATTGGATGAACAATGGAGGAAGAAAACATGGTCATCATTACTCTGAAGAGTCTTCCACGTTCGTATGAACATTTCATTGAGACGTTGAATATCACCTCCACCAATGTTGATCTCGAATTTAAAGATCTTTGCAACAAACTCTTGCTGCAAGATTGGTGGAGACAACAATTTGGAAGCAGTACCAGTTCCACCTCCATAGAACAAGCGTTCTCTACCAAATCTTCTACTAAGAACAAAGGGAAGGCTCAATCTTCTCAACCGAAAGGCTTTGGTTCTTCTCAGGACAACAAGAAGAAAAAGAACGTTCAGTGCAATTATTGTCATAAATATGGTCACATGAAGGCTAATTGTCGAATTCGGATGGCTTCTGAACAAAAAAAGCAGGGAGGGTCTCAACAAAAGGCAAATGTCGTGGAGAACATTGAGCAGAAAGAGTTTGCATTCTATGTTTTTATGGCCAAGAGAACTGCAGATCCAGTCCAATCTTCTGCCTGGTATATTGATTCAAGGGCTTCTTGGCATTTTACTCATCGTCGAGATTGGTTCACTAAATATGAATCATTCACTAATTCAGTGATCTTTGGAGGCGACAAAGAGTACACAATTGCCGGTAAGGGCAATGTTCAGATTTACTCTGGAGGAAGAAATTTACTCTTTCTTGATGTCTACTATGTTCCAGGCATGGAACATAATCTTCTCTCTGTCAGCTAGATCATGAAGCATTCTCCTCAGTTGGATGTTATATTCAGTTCGTCCACTTGCAGCATTGTTGATAAGGCGACTCGTACTACAATTGCTATGGGACTTGAGGATCATGGTCTGTATAGACTTGCTGATTCCGGTGATTCTCAGGAGCATGCTCTGGCATCAAAGAGTACTTCTATCAGCAAACTTTGGCATCAGCATTATGGGCACTTGAATGTGCACTACCTCTCTCAACTATCTTGAGAGGGTTTGGTTGTTGTTCTACATGAGATCCAAACTCAAAATCATGGAGTTTGTGGAGCTTGTCAAGCTGGGAAGCAACATCGGACACCATTCTCGGATGGTGATTCTTGGCGTGCCTCTAAGGTACTTCAATTGGTTCACGCTGATGTATGTGGACCAATGAACACTCCATCTGTTACTGGGTCCAGGTACTTTTTATTATTTGTTGATGATTTCAGTCGCAAAATGTGGGTGTATTTTTTGAAACATAAATCAAATGTGTATAGTACATTTCAGCAGTATAAGGCCTTAGTTGAGAAGGAATCAGGTTCTCACATTGTTACTCTAAGGTCAGATAATGGGGGGAAGTTTTGTTCAACTGACTTCTCCACTTTTTGTGCTCAACACGGCATCAAACGACAACTCACTACACCATACACCCCTCAGCAAAATGGTGTCGTTGAACGTAGGAATCGCACCATTACTAAAATGGCTCATTCTATGTTGGAGTACAGGAATGTACCTAAGAAATACTGGGCTGAAGCAGTTTATACTACCGTCTACCTCCTGAATCAGTCGCCTACACAAGTCGTTAAGAAGATGACTCCAGAAGAAGCCCGGTCAGGACGTAAGCCTAAAGTGGACCATTTGAAAGTCTTTGGTTCTACCGCTCATGTATGGATTCCAGAAGCCAAACGTGCAAAGTTGGACACCAAGACCCAAAAACTTATGTTTACTGGTTACAGCGACAATCACAAGGCATACAGGTTGATTGATGTGGAGACGGATCGTCTCATATTTAGTCGTGATGTTGTGATTGATGAGACTACTGGTCCATTTGTTCCTACTACCAGCCATGAGGATCAGCCTATGTAGGTTCCTGATGATGGTGTTCGTCTTCCTCTTGGTTCCCCTAATGAGAGGGCTTCAGAGCATTCAGACTCTGAAGACGAGGAGTCTACCGGTCATGATATAGCACCACCTGATCTTCCTCAGGATTCATATCCAGATGACTTTGTTCCAGAAATCCCAGAAGATGTTTCTCCTACTCCAAATGTTGGTACTTCTACTCGTCGACCTAAGTGGTGGCTCAAGACTATCGGCGATCTTCATAATGATGAACTCATTGAGGGTACATCAACTCGCAGAAAGAGCAAGCAGCAAAACACAGTCATTTTTGCTCTTATGGCCAACATACACAGCATCTATGAGCCTCAGACATATTCTGAGGCTAAAGGAATTCCAGAGTGGGACAAGGCTATGGAGATCGAATACAATAGTCTTCTAAAGAATCACACTTGGGTTCTTTTTGATCTTCCTCCTGGGAAGAAACCCATCAATTGCAAATGGGTCTATAAGGTCAAGTATCATGCAGATGGCACTTTGGATAAATACAAGGCAAGATTAGTTGCTCGAGGCTTCACACAGTGGGAGGGCATTGACTACGAGGATACTTTTGCTCCTACTGCCAAGATGAGCACAATTCGTCTTCTTCTCGCGATGGCAGCCCAATTCGGATGGACAATTCATCAAATGGATGTTAAGAGTGCCTTCCTCAATGGTGAGTTGCAGGAAGAGGTCTACATGACGCAGCCTTCTGGTTTCAAGATTGTCGGAAAAGAACATCAGGTTTGTAGGCTCGTGAAAGCACTCTATGGACTAAAACTGGCTCCCCGTGCATGGTACATCAAGATTGATCAGTACTCGGTTGATCATGGTTTTTAGCGTAGTCCTTCTGACAGTAATTTGTATGTCAAACACTCTGGTGATGATGTTTTGTTTCTTGTCATCTATGTTGATGACTTGATCATTACTAGCAATTCAGCACATTTGATTGCCGCAATCAAACAAGCTTTGTGTCAGGCTTTTGACATGACAGATTTGGGGATTCGCCATTATTGTTTGGGTATTGAGGTTTGGCAGACCGCTGGTGGTATTTTTATCTCTCAATCTAAATACGCTTGGAGTTTGCTTGACAAATTTCGGATGCAGGATTGCAAACCTGCCTCCACACCTATGGAGAAGGGGCTGAAGTTATCAGCCAACTCTGATTCACCTCCGGTCAATGAAATGACATTCAGGCAACTAGTGGGCAGTCTCATCTACCTCATTGCCACTAGACCTGACATCAGTTTTGCAGTGAGCTACATCTCTCGCTTCATGACAACTCCAAAAGTTGATCATTGGCTTGCAGCGAAGCGAGTGCTGAGATATGTTAAGGGCACTTCAGATTATGGCATTATGTATGGTAGATGCAAGGATCCATAGCTGATTGGTTGTACAGATTCAGATTGGACAGGATCAGTGGATGACCGAAAATCTACTTCTGGATATGTATTCAGTTTGGGTACCGGTGTTGTAACACGGACCAACAAGAAGCAACAAGCAGTGGCTCTTTCCTCGACTGAAGCCGAATATCGAGGAACCGTTAAAGCAGCATGTGAGGCAGTTTGGCTCCACAGGATGCTTTCTGACATGCACATGTCACAAGCAGGTCCTTCTCCCTTGTACACTAATAATCAAGGGGTGCTCAAAATGGCCAAAAATCTCGTCTTCCATGAACGTACCAAGCATGTCGAGCTTCATTGTCACTACATCCGCAAGTTGGTAGAAGACGGATCAGTTCAGCTGCAGTATGTTCCAACAACGGATCAGACTGCAGATATTCTCACCAAGTCTCTAAGCCTAGATAAATTTGTCAAATTTCGGGGGCAACTTGGTGTTTTTGATAGATTGACCATTAAGGGAGGGTGTTAGAAGATTATCTACTTATATTAATGGTCATATGTAATGTTTTGTTTAGTTTTTTACTGTTGCTACAGTAGTCGGTTTTCTATTGTTGCTACAGTAGTCGGCTGTTAGACATTTAATGTCTACAGTTGTTTTTTCCTTCTATATATTTTGCATCTTCTTTTTCATGTAAATACAATGAATGTCTTTACCATTCACATCAGCATCAAAGAAACCAACAAGCTAAAAGTTTTTTGTTGTACCCATACATATCTAAAAGTTTGTTTTGATTCTCTCTAATGATCCATCTTTTGTTCATTCATGAACTTGGACACATAACCCACTAGAAAACTTAGATCACACCTAGTGGTCGTAAGATAGATCAAGCTACCTGCCAACTTCCAAAAAGTTGTCATTAGATAGATCAACCAACTTCTGAAAAAGCAACTAAACTGCCTTCTGTGAGTCACTATTGGTGGATTACTTCAGATCAGCCTTCATAGGAGTAAAAACCTGCTTACTACCATGCATAAGTAACTTTTTCAACAAGTATTTGATATATTTCATTTGTGAAATGAGCACTCTATCATAAGGTACTAGAAAATAGTAAAGTATTGGGTTTGGTAAACAATAATCACAAGGAACATTGTTCCACAACCTTGTGTGTCATGGAGATAAGAATCTTAACCCTAAGCATCCCAACTAGGTAACACAAGGGACAAGACAATAGACTTACATCAAACATGCAAAAATACACAGTAACATCCCCCCTTAAAGGCTTAAACCAATCCTCCAAACATTTCACCTAAAGAGAAGCTTCTGAAGCCAGCCAGGGTACAAATTCCTTCACACGTCATAGTTGCAAAACACTCAATTTCGTTCTCAAAATCAAGGGCATTGCAAAAGATGCTGAGTTACAACAAAGTATAGTCAATTTGTTGCTTCCCATAGAGTTAAAATTGGATGATAATATGGAGGAGATGTTTAGTGCTCCAGGATAGGATTGGGCATAAAAAACTGTTTGATGGGTCTGAGGATATTGACTTGCAACCAATGAACTTGAGGGTTTGAGCTGTGATGGAGCATGTTGGGGCTCTGAATGCCTTCTGCAATGATATCAGCACAGTTACGAAAAATATGGTCATGTCTCATCATCAAGGAATTTTGGAAGTTGCTAGTGGTTATACAATGCCTGCACTAGATAATGATAAGATCACAAGGCCTCTCTGGCAGGCAGAAATATCAACAGAAATATCAAGGACATAAAATTTCCTCAGTTAGAGCAGGAAGCTGGTCCTGAACTGCTTTATATGGAGCCAGTGAATGTCTCAGGCACTGGAGTCTTGTCTCAGGTGACTCAACGGTGGAAATCTCTACCCAGGTGTGAATGTATGGTGCATTTGGGAGCTTCTGAAAATGTGTAATTTGAAGTGTTGTTACTGCTGCTGCAAGTTTTTGGTGTAATTTCTAGCGTTTAGTGTGTCTTTTGTAAAGTTCTGCCCTGCAATCATTTTACCTTCAGCAGGGTGTTGGTTTGCTGGGTTGAAACATTTTGTTGATCTCTTTGTTGGTTGGTATGCTTCAGCTATTTTTGTTTCTGTTCATGCATATCTGCTGTTCTTTGCCTCTGCTGTGCCTGCTTGGCTGTTTATGCAGAGTTTTGTGGTTATGTTTTATTTGAATACCTGGTATGGGGGCCCTCTAGAACCCCTATAAGATTAAAACTAAAAAAAGGTTGTCAATAGTTGGACTATTTCTATCAATACATTTACAATCAAGCAAAAGTACATTGACAACAAAACAGAGCAGGGGCTAAAACATGATAATACCATAAATGAAGTCCAATGAGAACAAAAAGACACAAGTCCTGTGACCACATTCTAGCAAAGCAGTTCCCAGGATGATTACCCAAATTCAAACCACATTTGTCATGAAAAGCCTGTGATAATGCAGGGAGGCTAGGTGCAAGTCCCAGATTATTTTTGATGGAATATATACTCCTCAAATGATGCTTCCAAGTCAAACAGTATTACTGCTTATAGTTTGATTGTGTGTTCCCCAACACATTAAGATGATGATGGGTGTGTATATTTTCCAGGTCACCGAGGAAAGAAAAGAAGAAAGCACCACTTAAAGGTGTTGCTTAAGTGATCTAAAAGAAACTAATGCAGGAAAGCACATATTTTAAGAGGGGAACTACTTAGAAGCCTGACAGAAAAATTAATTAAGAATGATAGCGATGTTTGTTAACTACATAAATGATGCTGTAATTTGAAGTTAGGCATTTAATTACAGTGTGACCAGACACACTGCTAATGCAGAAGACATGTTACAAATTCACTTAATGTTAGTGTTGCCATAAGTTGGATAAAGTACGAAACAATTCCATGTAGCCTGGCTATTCTTGCAAAACCCCAAGCCTCCTCCCAAGAAAATAAAATATTATATTTATAATTCAGTCCCAAAAAAGGCTCCAGCAAGCCAAATATAACAAAACTGGAAAATGGCAGGTTTCTAATGCATTTCCAAAAGCTTGTTGTCAACAATGTTGATGGTGAGTAAAAATTTAATTTTATTAATCTAATCCAGGAAGCTAAACTTGGATATTGGTAACTGCTTTAAAGTTTAAAACATTCCAGAAGGTGCTTGTAGTCAGCCATCATTCCCTTGCTCTTGATCCTAATCAGCGATGACATATCCCTAAGACTACTCGCCATCATCAGAGCAGAGTTACTGCAGCTTTAGCCCATAAAATCTGCCATGATCCTGCTAGTTTAAAACACTTGAATAAACTGGTTTGCTAACTGAGCTTATTGACATTCATCAAAACAGGCAGCAACATTGAAATCCGTGCCATTAATGGTGTCAAATTTAAATTTTAGTATAATTCATCTTTCTAAAGGTCTATGGGTAGTTTGGTATCATGCCAATGTTTAGAGTTAATTATCTTTCTAAAGGTATATGTGTAGTTTGGTATAATGTCCAATAAGAGCTTTGTACATCACTGCCAGGAGCAAACCCCAACGTGTATGGGTAGTTCTACCAGGAGTGAATCTCTTCTAGTCTTGCTAGTGTGTCTAGAACATAAATAGTCTTGGTTGGTTACAATGTAATTTGCATTACTTGTGACAGTGTGATGCATTCTGGACACTTTTCAGCTGCTTTTGATTTAATATAAACATAAAACTGACAGGAGATAGCAAGTCTGGGCTCAGCTAAATATTAAAGAACACGGAAACATGATTGAAGTTTGTGTCCAAATCATAGTAGCATTACATTTACACGGCATTCACATGGCAACTGAAAGTATAAATGGAATTCAATTACACAGGTTTAAAATGGGAAAAAATGCCAAATTGAACCCTAAACCCTAAAAATTGGCAGTTTTTTGGAAAAAACATGACAAAATCATACAAACCCCTGATTATTCAACAAGCCTGGTTAAACCACATTTTTAAAAAAATGCCAGATTTGACAGGTCAAAGGCATGCCAGTTTGACCCAGCATTGCCCAGGCATCAGGCACGAAATAGATGTAGTTAATCACGTTTTATTCCCATTTAATGCTTCTATGGTACAAATGGTTGAGGTATAATGATAAATACAGTGCAATTAAATTTATTGCTTCTGGATTTGATTGTGTGCTAGTTTTTTCATCAAAGTTTCGGATCACACTCAACGATCCATCATCAAGATAGAGAGTTGTAAAAGATGAAGTGATCCTTTACAACTCTCTATCCTGATGATGGATCACTGAGTGTGCTCCGAAACGTTGATGAAAAAACTAGCACACAATCAAATCCAGAAGCAGAAAAGTTAATTTCATATGGATTGTGGAAATCTAATTACATTGATAAATACAGTGTATTTGTAAAAACAGTAACCTAAGTTCAAATTACCACATTGCCATAAGGTGGCCTGTAACTTTGAGGACATGTGCTCTGGAAATAACACATCCAATGCTGGGGCCTGTTCCTCCAAAAACTAGTCTGGGCCCAGTGATGTTCTCAGTTTCCCTTAACAAAAAGATAGATGGCGAGTTTGCAGAAATAAAAGCACTAGAACTCTTTCAAAGTGTATAAAGTAAAAGGGTCAGGCGGCGACTACCCAAGGGGTTGTGGTGTACTAGTAATGTGCAACACTTCTAAGGGCAGGACAAAGGTTCAGATCACCACCTTCCCCATAACTCACTGCAATAAAATGGCTCATGGTCGGGGTACATTCAAGTGTGGATTACATATCTTAAGGCAATGTTCCTATGGAAAGAGGCTGACATATTTTCCTCAGCTAGCACTGTTGAGAGATGTTTAAGAGTGTTTCATGTAACAATGAAGATAAAATTTGTTAGTTTTAGGATCAGAAATGAAAGCAATCGAAAATGCAACACATAAGAGAATGAACACCACAGATACCCTGGGAAAACCCTCCAACTTGAGGGGAAAAACCCAGCAAATATATCACTTATATATTTTAGGAGTAAAAGCAGAAATCTGCTTACAACTCAGGCCCAACACAAAGCTGAATTTGATACAATGAATAATAGCACCTCTCCTAGATGCGAAGATACAGAATATGATTCTCCTTGAGATCGATCTGCTGCTCAAGATCATGATCTGCTGCTCAAGTGTGAACTTCTCCAAGGAGTGTGAATCTGGTGAAAGAACTTGATGATCAAATGAGAGATCATCACCTTGTATTTATACAAAACAAAAAGTGTCTCTTCATGTAGGTCACCCTCCTTAAGGAATAATAATAATTAAATGAGTCGACCACATTAAGGAAGTCGGCCATAAGGCATAACACTTGCTGAAGGTTTTGCAAATGGGGTAGCAAGCTAAGTGGGCTTAACCTTGGGGGAAACTCCGTGGTTAAGCGCGCTTGAGCTGGAGCAATACTGGGATGGGTGACCTCTCGGGACAGACCAATGCTTCACCTTTGTGAGCATCACCTAGATGCAATGAGTGCTAAGTGGACCATTCATGATCATGAAAGATGGGTTCTTGTGAGCCACTACTCATGAATCATGGGTCAATGAGTTTGACTCGAAAACTACACGGTTGAATCCTGATAGCAATATCATAATTTTATTTAGGTCGGCCCCAATAAATTATTTACAATAATTAAATGTTATATTATAATTTCCAAGTGAGGCGCCCCTTCACTTAATTATCACAATGAAATAAATAGCCAAGGGCTATATGCAATTTCATGTCTTCGATTAGGTTGGAAGAATGAACTCGAAGCTGCAATAACTTCAACAAGATTTACCGCTTTTGTTTGCATCTTTCAGGAAGTCTGCACTAGAAACTATCAGAATAAAACATCTTTGGAAAAATTCACCAAATCAAAGCTACCATTTGACAAAATATGTCCCTCACATTTCTGTGCGAATGAGGTAAACTACAACCCCATTTAACATTTCCGGAAAAACAGATTGAGTCTCCACATATTCAAATTAAGATTCTGCTTATTCATATTACTTGTTTTGGCTTATGCTTTCAGTCTAAATAACAACAGCATTGTCTGCTGAGATAACCAAGCAAGCTCTCTAAAGGTAAAGCCACTTTGATACCGAAATGCTGAGAGTCACCTACAGGTCGGGATGAGCTCAAGTTGTGAGGCATTTAGGCTTTCATTGCAGATGCCAAAGATTCAAATCCCGAAAAGTCTTGACAATGTGTTAAATTGTGTAAAATAACACTTCCAACCTTCTAGGCATGCATTAGAATAAAAAAGTTAAAAAAACAAGGCACAGAGAGAATCGTAATTGCTATAAAGGATTAAAACACACCAAAAATCTGTAGAAGAAATTGCTGATAATTTCAATTCTCAGTGTGGTAAGCTGAACGAGGCTTTTCACTTACTGTTGAAATTAATGCTACATTTTATATTCACGGATTGGTATCCTACGTTTCTTGAGTGCCTTGTACTTACTCAGTTTTAAAAACTACGGTATCTTAACCCTACTACTGTTTTCCTTCTTTTTTTAAATGCCTATAGTCTCTTAACCCTGCCACTGCATTCTCTCTTTTTTAAATACCTAGTCTCTTAACCCTACTTTAAAACCTACACTCTCTTAACCCTACCATTGTATTCATACAATGTAATCTGAATTATGGCAACCTAATTTTTAAAATATGCCGATAATGATACATTTTTTTTCTTAGGCCATCATCATATGTACGGTGTAGATTCGTTTCTGGATTTTGAAATTTCGCTGTGGAAAACTTGAATCAGCCACTCTAACTGAGTTTGCAATTTAGTTTCTTTCGTGATGCAAATCTTTTTTAATCCAACAAAGGAAAAGAACATAGAATTGCCAAAAAATTAAATAGTATACATGTGGAAATTCCATACCTGCTACAGATATTTTCCTGGAGGAGAAACAAATCGAATAACTCAACCTCGCTACCTTCGGCTGATCCTTATATTTTGCCAGTACGTCGGTGGTTGAATTTATGTTCGAAAAAAAAGCTACTAACAAACAGAATTAAAATATATAAAAAATTCCCTAAACGTTCTTCAAGAATGTCTTAACCGGGGTGAAAATTAATACCTTCGTTTTTGGGTTGATTTAATGAATGGTGTGTAAAATAGTAATTGTATGGAAGTAGTAACTAATATATATATATATAAAAAGTCAGAGTTATCATTATGGAGATGTCTATTGATTTGAGGAAAAATGCTTACATCTTCATTAACATTAATTTTAAAAGTAATATATATGATTTCATTATAGTATCTATCTTGTTTATTTCAATTTTCATATATAAGGGTAGACATTCAAATATATCGAATTTCTCCCCAAACTTATACTTTAATGTTTTGATTAACAGAATTTTTGTAAGTATTTGATTTTAGATTTTATAAAGATTAACTTAAAATCATACCAATTTGTATATAACAAAACATAATGTTAACATCAAATAATCTTAGTTTAATATAGTTTTATTTTTATATATTTCAAGTAATTGATTTGATTTAATGTTTTAATTTTTTCATTTTAAAGTTTCTTTAGGTAGAAAATTGATTTAGATTAAATTGTAGGGATGAAATTCATTCATAAGTTTTTAATTGATTTTTTTTTAAAATAGATTTGTTTCTTTTCTTTCTCATTAATCATTAAGAGCTTATTTAAGTGTGAAATATTTCAAATTACATATTAGGATATTATATAAAAAGATAAATCCAAATTCATAATGGTCCTCTAGAAAATCATCAAGAGAACATTTGATACGTATCTATGGGCATCAAAGCATTATCATATGATATCAAACTCTAGACATATTGTATGACTATATTATGTATTCAATAATTATTTCATACCATTGATTCAATAATGGGTGTTTGACTAAAGAATAAAACTCCTAGCCTAACAAGCCCCTAAACATTGTTTACTGACACCACCCCTCTTCACGAACAAGTTACAAACATCAAGGCAATCAAGTTCTAAACATCCAAATCAATAAGGTTTAGTTTCACATTCACATTATGTCTAGAAACATTCATCTAATAGGTCTTGAATTTCTTATGACTTTATTTGTAATATATGTCATAGCAAGATCTTCATCAAACCTAGAGCTAAGTGTCACTTTTTTATTTAATTTAATTGTGTGTACTAATTTTAAAGGTCTGATCAATCCTAGCCATTTATTTTATAGCAAGTTATTGTTCATCATAATTAATTGTTTTGTTCTAAGATTTTATGTAAAGGAAGTATCTATTTTATTTAAATTTTGTTTAATGTGACATTCTTGTACCCCCTAGAGTTTCAATGTTCTTATGGTTTATTCCTTCTACATTAGAGTTTCAAATCTAATACCATTGATTGTATATCTTTCATTTCAAATTTTATTAATGATTAGATCCACCTTCCATTATTATATTTCAATAAAGGCTTCAACCTTTTATTGTTTGATACATATTTGATATATACCTTTTAACTTGTGCATGCTTTGGTTGTTATTGCTAGATCAAGTGCTATAAATTTGCATAGACCATTGTCTTTGGCTAATATGCATGCATATATTATAGATTTTGGCATGTTCTTATGCTTTTGTAATATATGAAATTTCATTCTTGATGCTTCTATATAATGAGCCTCAATAATCTTCAAGGAAAACAAGACTCCTCAAAGGTTGAGAGTTTTATCAAAAGTATCAAAGGCATGGTAATACAATGAGGGTTGAGTGTTATATAGGAGCAACCCTAAATGATAAAGGGATTAGATCATGACAAGTGTCAACATCTCATGCAATGAGATAGAATAATCTAATAATATCTCTCTCTAGTTAACATAAAAAACCACTTCTAAGTTTAGCTTAAGTGCATGAGAATAAATTAGACTAATAATCAATTAAAGATTAATTAATTATTAGTTAATGCATGATTACTCTAGCAGTTAGCTAATGATTATTCTATGATTGAACAATAGAAGAAAAAGATTAGGAATTTCATATAATGAATAGTCTATTAACTAATACATTTAAAACACAAAACTACAAAAACAACTATTTTTAAATTAACAATCAAATCCAACAACAAATAACTTCTCTCACATCTTCAAAAATAAATTAGCATTTTAATCCAAATTGCATGAACTAGCATATATACTCTATTTAATACATAAATAAAATACTTTGAATAATTTAATTTTAAACAAATAAATATCCTTTAATTTTCTTTTTTTTTTAATTATTTTTTTTAAAAGGATTTGTCTATATTACCATTTATAAAAATTACAACTGTTTATCCAAAAAAGCAACTAAACCATTGGACGAAACCCTGGCGTAAGCTGGCGGGTGTAAATTTTGTCGCCGGCTTTTGAAAGCTCTTTTCGTTATATATTTTTATTCCAAATTCACTTTCTTCGATGCGAAGGGACACTAAATTTTCCCTCAACTTATTGCGAATTTGTCATACTGTGCATTTTCTTCCGAGCTTCATTTCATAATAAAAACATCAACGTATTGTGATCATCTCCTGAAAATAATAATGGTGAACGACACGGAGCCTGCAAAATTAATTCTCCCTTTTCTTCAGAGAGCTGATGAGCTTCAGAAGCACGAACCTCTCGTCGCTTATTACTGTAAGTATTTATAAATTTTGATCTCAACGTTACCGCTACGGGAATCGAACCCTGAATCATCTTTTTATTAAACACAAGTTCTGCAATTTAAAAACATTACTAGGGTTTGTGTAATTTTTGTGAAGGCCGTTTATATGCAATGGAACGAGGGCTGAAGATCCCTGCAAAGGAACGAACCAAAACAACCAGCGCTCTGCTGGTTTCCTTGATGAAGCAGCTGGAAAAGGTACACCTTACTTTCCAACCCCAATTTAATTTGACCCTAATAAAAGCTAACGAAACCATAAGCAGAGAAAACAAATTAAAATTAAAATTAAATAAGACACAAATGAATAACAAAATAAACATAAAATTAAATAAGACACAAAACAATCTTTAAATCGGTGAACGCGATTGTGAATTTCATAAATTTAAATAAGACACAAATCAATCTACAAATCGTTGAACGCAATTGTGAATTTCTATATTTTCTAACCCTAGTTTGTAGGAAATTCCTGGTTTGCAGTTGAATCTGCTACAAATAATAGAGTAAGAATTCAACGTTTTTTATTTAGTCATATAAAGCACATGAATTGATCAATGGGTGAATGAAAATAATCATATTGTTTTTCATTCAACTCTTTGGTTCCATGAAATCTTTCTCCATGCCCAATTTCGTAATGGTTTATTCCTCAAGTGGAAATGTAATCTTGAGCCATGAGGGTATGGAAATAGCTTATTACGAATCCCTAATATGAAACAGTGTTGGGATAGATTTTGCAAACATAAAGAATTCTTCACTTCCCAATTTTTCCAGATTGTTGGAGCATTCAACTATAACTTTGCATGTATGATCTTCTGCTGGCTTTAGGTGTGTATGCTTTTTACGCTGTAGGTTGCACTGCTGAGAATGATGTGTATTCTAATTGGCTGAAGTATTACAAATTTACAACGTATATTTCAAGTAGCGACCTGGTTTGAAATATGAGGTTTTGTAATTTGTTGGGAAGCCTTTGGTTTCAGCCAAGTGATATTCAGTGATATGAAAATCTCTATAGCCAAAAGTGGCTTATGAATGCTGAGCGAGGTCAATGGCAGGTTTTTACTCTAGGTGTAGCTTCAATATATTCCGTGGAAATAGATTATACAACACAAATAGAGGCTTAGTTCAGTGGATAGGAGGTTGGTGAACTTGGGCAAGACTGATTGAATATGCGTGCAGAGTACAGGTTCCAGGTGTGACACTGGGTGATTGTCATTTGTAACTACAGTATTATCTTCATAGGTGTACGGTACCATAACTACAGGTTCATATGCATGGCAGGAAAGTTTAGGATTCAATTAAAAGTGAGTATGTATTGCATATGATCATTTGAGGCTCAAAGAACGGGTACAAGAGAAGTGTAGTAAGTACAATGGCTGTGTAGTTATTGATTGGTTTTATCAATATGCTTTGTATTGTAATTTGGTTGCTGTCTTGAAAACCATTATTTGCTTGAAGCTTCCTTTCTATGCCTAGCTCATTTGAATGAGTATAAGATAAGTGCAGCATAAATAAGGTGTGTTTGCTGGATAGTTTTTGGTTTAAATGTGATTGGTTTTTGTATAGACAGGGATGGATCTTGATCAGTTAAAATAAATAGAAAGGAACAACCCTTCCAAGCCAAACACCACAGGCTGGAAAGATAGCAGGAGAGGAAGCTGAGTAATTTCAGTTTATATGCCCTGAACTGGACCAGCTTGTGAACCCAAAACAGAATCAGCACTTCTCAAGCAACAAACAGATGATTGAAGATGGGAAAGGAGAAGAGCAATTGAGAGTCTTGGAATTTGTGCAGCATTTGGAGACAGTATTGACTTATTCTTAGCTCCACGAAGATGTTTCCTACACTGGGTTTTACTCCACCTTAGGTCTCGTGTCTCCATTAGTTTGTGATGGTGTTACTCTATTTTTTATTTTTTATTTTCCTTGTTTGGCTTGAATTTCGTTTCTATTTCTGAAGTGGTTTGTTAACTGTTTCCAAGCACATTCACGCCCAGGTTTTGAATGAAATCTTGGGTAAATGCTGCAGATCAGATGGTGGGGCCTCATCACAAGCATAAAGTACAGGAGGCTCTTAACATCTAGGGTTAACTCTCCATTTGCAAGGAAAACAATACTAGAGAAACAGTCAACTTCTTAAAGGACCAACAAACAAACAGTATCTTGCATCAGAATCATCAATCAGGAGATATATTTCATTAAGGATTTTATAGTATAGTTGAAAGATCCCCAAAATGGAAAATAACCTTTTGCAAAATCTGAAGTAGTAACTAACTAATAAAATCTTCGAAAAATATTTTAAACAATTAACTGAAACTCATCCGATTTGCCCAGTGAAACTAGCTTAGGCCCATAAAAATGTTGGCCTGATGTATGCTTATATGCATCCACTTCAATGTGTTCTATCCCAGGGATGGAAAATATCTGATAGAAAACGTTAGGGATGTATTCCTACTGGCAAAAATGAATATCTGGTCTGGTTCTATGTTGATCTGAAATAGCACCCATTGTTTAAAAGAGCTGGATACCTGTTGTTAAAAGGTATATCATTTTTTCTAGTCTATGTACAAAAGGGATACAGAGTAGATCATAAAGGTATTTGCCTTTTCAAGATTGTTGTAACCCCATATTATGGGTTCTCATGACAGCACTTGTGATTTTAAAATTTATGTTAGATAAAGTAAATTGAAACTACTTGTAAAAATTGAATGTACATTGATATTTTGTATTGTTTACTGAGGACCAATTCAAGTTTATAATCATATGTTCAAAAAAAATATGGTAATTTCTGTGGTTGTGTTCTTAGAATTTGTTTCTGGTTTTGATTTGTAGGATAAAAAGTCTTTGACATTAGGTCCTGAGGACAATCTTTATGTGGAGGGATTTGCTTCAAACGTTTTTGCAAAAGCTGACAAACAAGACAGAGCTGGAAGGGCAGATTTGTATGACAGTTCAAACCTTTGAATCAGATTTAACAATGCATATTGCAATTCTTGTTGGTTATAATGTTTTTGATGATAGTTGTCAGAATGTTCAATTTATTGACACATCAGTGTATAAACTGCTTCGCTTTGAAACTTGCTTTAGATAATTAATATAATCATGATACGTAAAATAGGACAATGTGGAATTTCAAAAGTACTGGTCTTGGCATTTGACAATATTCTGTGTATTTCAGAACCACTGCAAAGACTTTTTATGCAGCAAGTATATTTTTTGAAATCCTCAGCCAGTTTGGTGAAGTACAACCAGAAGTGAGTTGTTCTTTCCTTTCACTTATAGTTTACCTTCATGGCTGTTTATAACTTTATATTATGCCACTGAAACTATTCAGAACATCAGAACCATTTCAGGTTCTCTCCTGGGCGCATTGCTATCCTGAGATATAAGTAGAGCCATTGCTATCCTGAGATATAAGTAGAGATTATCTGAATTCTTGTATTCAACTTTCGGTGGTTTCCGTCCTTAGCCGCACTTTTTACTGCTAGTATCCATCTTATCAGATTTTGTTCACTAAGACTTCAATTATCTGCAATTTGGATAGCAAATTATAACCAAATTTTATTTTTAATATGACATTGAAGAGTTTCTCTGATTTTCTGGACAATGCTTTTTGCAGATTGAGCAGAAACAGAAATATGCAATCTGGAAGGCTGCAGATATTCGTAAAGCAATAAAAGAAGGAAGGAGACCGGAACCAGGCCCTCCTGGTGGGGATGAAGATCTGTCAGGACCTGTGGATTCATCATGGGAGGGAAATGTACGTATAATGAAATTACTGTTTTTCTTAATTTTTTTATTGATTTGGGAAACCTCCAACATTAATGGGAGCATTTAAATAAGGAAGATAAAGAAAGGGGGCCTGATGTCTCCAGATTTCCTGAATGCATAGATTTCTGAATTAGTGGAAATGAATGCTTCTTATCAGTATATGTTTCTAATGTTCTTGAATTTTTGGTATCTTCAAGGTTTCTAGTTAAACTGGAGATATTGGCATATGATGATGCCTTATGAGCATTTACAAATATTATTTGTTTGATTTTTGTCCTATTGTCATATGATGCCATTTGCTTGGTTTCTGCCTATTGTCAAACTTGGATATGATTTTCCCTGTAACATTATTATTCTTGGATCTGCCTTTGTTGAAGGTTGCACACTTTAGTAAAAGCTTTTAAACTTCAAATTGTAGAGTGGATGACATTTACCTAGTTGTGATTTTAATGGTGGACTTTTTTGCTTGTCAGAGTCCTCCAGGACAGTTAAGACAAGAAAATTCTCAGGCAAGCCAGCCAATAGCTTCTGCAAGGTCAGTGCCTCATGAAGGAACAAAACCAGAACCTTTGTCACAGTTTCCAAGAAATCTTCAACATTATTCTGCAGATATGATGGAACCACCTCCATCCTTTCCTGGACCAGATTATCAGGGAGTGGGTTCTCATTCTCAGGCAAGCCAGCCAATAGTTTCTGCAAGGTCAGTGCCTCATGAAGGAACAAAACCAGAACCTTCGTCACAGTTTCCAAGAAATCTTCAACATTATTCTGCAGATATGATGGAACCACCTCCATCCTTTCCTGGACCAGATTATCAGGGAGTGGGTTCTCATTCTCAGGCCCCACAAGACTTTTCCCAGAGCCACCCAGCTGTTCACTCCTCATCCTACTATGCTGTGCAAGGAAGACCTCAAGATGCCTCCGGTGGTCAATTGGGTGCAGGGTATTCGTTCTCTCCATCACATGACACTATGAATGCTTCCCAGCCTCATAACTCAAATTATCAATCTTATTCAACAACTAATGAAGGAAATTTAGATTCTCAACCCGTTAGCCATATCTCATACCCTTCTAATCCATCGTATTATCAAAATGTAAATGGAAATGACCCTAGTTCAATCCCTTATCATGTAAATTCCTCTCCAAATCCAGAATTCCAATCCAATTTGCAGTACAATTCTGTTACTGGTATAAATGCAGCATATGTTGAGTCAACACCACATGAGCGTGCCACTAGTGTGCCAGCATTTGCCCCAGCAGCTGCATATTTCTATGACAGCAGTTACCAGCCACCCCCTGAAAAAATTGCTGAGGCACATAAAGCAGCAAGATTTGCAGTTGGAGCACTTGCATTTGATGATGTACCCACTGCAGTTGATCATCTTAAGCGCTCACTGGAGTTGTTGACACTTCCATCAACTAGCCAGTAAGCCTAGCAGTATTTTATGTGGGCTATTGCCATTTCCAAATTTATAGTAAGCTTGGTTTGTCCATAGCATGGAACATGTATTATGTAAAAATTTCACTTTGCATTTAAGAGTAATCCACCTTTAGTGTGTCCAGATTGCCATCTGCATACATTCATATTTTTAAGGGGTTATTTTTTCTTCTTGTTGATTTTGTTTCTCATTCAATTTTTTTTATTCATTAATAACTAATAAGCATTCCCAAAATTTTGACATGGTATAAACCAATAGTGTGCCAGCAGCCCCAGCAACTGCATGTTTATATGACAGCAGTTACCAGCCACCCCCTGAAAAAATTGCTGAGGCACATAAAGCAGTAAGATTTGCAGTTGGAGCACTTGCATTTGATGATGTACCCACTGCAGTTGATCATCTTAAGCGCTCATTGGAGTTGTTGACACTTCCATCAACTAGCCAGTAAGCCTAGCAGTATTTTATGTGGGCTATTGCCATTTCCAAATTTATAATAAGGTTGGTTTGTCCATAGAGTGGAATATGTATTATGTAAAAATTTCACTTTGCATTTAAGAGTAATCAACCTTTAGTGTGTCCAGATTGCCATCTACATACATTCATATTTTCAAGGGGTTATGTTTTCTTCTTGTTGATTTTGTTTCTCTTTCAAATTTTTTTATTTATTAATAACTAATAAGCATTCCCAAAATTTTGACATGGATATAGAGAAGTTGAGACTATTATGTATTTGAGTTACTTGAACCATTCAATACCGTTTCAAAGGCATTTGAATGGAAAGTTAACCGTAACATGATGGCATATGAATGCCTTAACATAAGAAGTCTTGCCATTTGACATTTAGAGCAGATATCATCGTCTCTTTACAGTTTACAATTACAATGTTTGTTTAAATAAGACCATTGGCTGATGAAGATACATTTTAAATTAGCATTTCTGAAGCTTAATCACAAATGATATTGTTCACGCTCTCAGTCCATATTTCTCTGACAATCAATGTAGATTTAGAATGCAGATACTTTTTTGTTACTTCGCTGCCAAATGAAACGACCACAGGGTTTGTCAACTTCTGTAGAACATTCATGGTTTACACACATTATCCAGAATAGAAGTGAACCAGACTCGTCATCTCTGAAAAATATTAAACTGAATTCTTGAATTGAAGAGAATCTTTAGTATAGCATTAAAGGGGTCTTTTGTTTAAATATCTTTCATTTTGCTGAGAGATTAGAAGTGAGAATAAGTTTTCATGATTTTGCACTTTGCTCACATAAAAAGTTGAAATGTTTGGAGCTATGAAATCTAGGGAACAAGGTGTTAATTAGAAATTGAAAGCTTTCATGCCTTATGACTATTTACTACAGATGAATATAGATCTCTTCAATTGGATTCAACATGAACTTTGATCAGAGAGGAAAATCAGTAAAGATTCCTCAAAAGAATTCATTCACCTAGTATGTTTGGGTTCCCAAAAAACAAAGAAATAAATCTGACTGATGTTAAGGGATGGTGTAGACTGTTGTTTACGTGTTAATAAGCTGTTTAAAGTTTTATTGCCCGAGGTTAATAGTAAACTTACATATTAAAAGCAATTGACTTTCCTCGTTGACAATTATTTTTTTATCATAAACATTGGCCTTAATTGGAGGTTCATTTCTGGGGTTTTTCATGTTTGTCATTCTGGTGATTATTATCCCAGATTTGTTGCAATCATCCCCAAATTATTTGTAAGCAGTTTTTTAGCAAAATTGGATTATTAGTGACATTTGGCAGGTTATTAATGCAGGCTCAAGTCAAGGATTTAACTTTTAAGTTTTGATGAAACAATAAGCAAATGGGCTTGGAGCCATGCTCTTAGCTGGTTTTTGGGTTAAATTTGTATTTTTGTGTTCATCAAAAATGGCAACAAGAATAAAGATTCATGATTCACTTTGTGCTGATGGCCTCTGGTAACTTGGAAGGCGAAGATTGCTGTGCCATATGCTTGTGCGGAAGCTAGCATCCTCAAACAGTCTTCTTCTTTCATCCAGATTATGTCTAGGATTCCTGGGCTTGCTTGCCAGGTTTTCAGTCTGGTACATTGACACTTGTAAGCATCCAACACACGTCCTTGAACGTTCTTAAGATGGTTTGATTTTTCAGTTAGGGTAAAAATCATTTTTATTAACTGAAGATCATAGTCACAAAAACCAGGTTAGAAAGGATTACAGGTAGCCTTGTCTGGGAAAAAGGCATATTTACACATTTTGCTGCATGGACAGAGATCACCATGAAACCAAAGTTCACTCAAGCTTAAAAAAACCTCAATAAACGTAAGATATTCCTCTAGTCCCCACATGGTGGAAACATCAACGAAGATATCAACAATTTTCAACCAAAGACAATGCGAATAGACGTCATCTTGGAGGTGGATTTCCAAGCACATTGTATAACGACCCCCAAAATGTAAACCCATTAGCAATACATGTACAATATAAAGTAAGTGCAACTCAAATATGATGTATACAACACAATTCATTTCAATACGCAAGTATATTATAAATCATAACAATCCTATATTAATTGTCAATTTACTAAGTGGTAATGACATTCCATGAATTACAGAAAAAAAATATGATCCAAGTAATATGCTGAGTGCTAAGCGTATATCCAAAATTAGAATATACAAGTCTTCCACTTGCCTAGGTACCTGTTTTGTGGGGTAGGTAATATGAACCACTATTGATAGAGATTGGATCCACCCAATCATAAAATGGTCAAGTAATTAGTCCATAGTCCAACAATATCATTTGTTTCATAAAGTACGTTAAATCTTATTAGTTCGAATAGATTATATTCACTTAAAAAATTTCCAGCAAAATAGTTAATACAACTAATACACGAGCACTTCAGTCACAAGACATTTAACACTTGTCTTTTACTCTTACAAATATAGATAGACATTTTCAAATATGATAGTGGTGAAGTACAAAACAAACACAAATACAGATCTACACAAAAAACACACACAAGTACAAATATATACCAGTCCAAACACATATTAAACATAAATACAAGAGTTGGCCATTCTTTGCAATGACTTGAATCACATATTGAGTTTAATCTAACAAATTCATTTTCACAAATGCTTTCAAATGTGAGAAACATGTCAGCAAAATTCAACTCTTATTAGTACATAACACCACTCTAACATAGTATATATGGTAGTACGAATATTTTTGGATTCAATTGTGTGCTTTTTTTAGATCGATGTTTTGAATCACACTTAGCTGGATTGTAGAATTGACCTTGAGAAGAGTTAAGGGGGAGGAGGAGGGTAATGGCCAGAAAACGAAGCATGGGCTAGAGAGATGGTTTGAAAAGATAGAAAAACAACTAGTGATGAATAAAAATAAACAAATATAAAATTTAAAATATTAAAATTAATTATAATGCACATATTAATTATATAATTAATTATTGAAGATTATTGAACATATCAAAAATAAAAAATCAACTCTTTAATTATCAAAGGGCTTTCATTGACCATAATGCAATGTTTCTTTTATCATGTATGGATACATGTATATTATAAATTGATATAATTAAACAAAGGAGTTTAATATAAATGTGTATTATATAATTGATAAAAAATTATAGGAGTTTAATTAATTTGTGGTAACTAGATTCAATCCCCAACATTTATGTTTTTAATAGTCTTTTACAAGTTTGAAATTTGTGTTTAATACACAATATCTTTGTTTAATCTTTGAGATTTATGATTGTGTTCTAGCGTCTACATTCTATAGATATTATTTTAAATTTCTTTGGTAGGGTCTAATATTGTTTTGTACATCATCCAAACACTCATGGTAGGGTTTTAATTTTCTCAAAGATTAAAAGTAATAGTCACTAAGACTTGTTTTGTAGGTTTATTTGTCAAAGATTGAATTTCAAGTGAATTTCAATTATTGCTTTGTGCATGTGTGTTTTCATGGTTAAGTTTGCATTATTTCTTCTCTTACACTCATGTGATCCTAAAATTGAAAAGCAAACCTAATTATTTATGTTACCCAAGGACAGTTTATTTATGCTCTTCGCTTGCACTTTAATGGATCTTTAGAATCAAAACATATTATTCCTTTTTCTTTTTAAGGGTGTAGCATATTACAATAAGCTTTATCCAAAGTCCATATTTTAGTGGGCTATATAAATTCCAAGGAGGATTTGTTGTTCTAGGCTAAGCTAATTCCCATATAGGTTTTTAATGAAGAGAAAAAAAGGTTGCCTTTTTCAGTCCATGCTATTAGAAAACACCCTTGTATCATTTACTTGGGTCTAATGTACCTTCAAAAGAATTGAGGTATATCTTAGTTTAGCCTCATTTAAAACTATATTAGGTAGTCATCTATCATTTATAATTCACGATGCACTAGTATGAGGTTAGCCCTAGGAAATTACTTATTGCATATCTTTAAAAATGGAATATTAGGCGATAAGTATGGTCTTAATCCTCCATAGTTGGTGCTTTGAGATATTGGACCAAGACTACTTCTAACCAAGTTTGATATGTTGGTGGGATCACAAACCAAACACCCACTTGATTAAGATAGGTTTTTGTCGTGTCTTATTTGTATTCCCCTTTATGTTAAGTCCTCACAAATTTTAAAGTCAAAGCAAAGACGAGCGTTTTATGCCACCCATAATTAGACATCAAGAAAAAAATAACATGGAAAACAATGAAGAGACCCCTTTTCTTCAAGAACCCCCATGTAGCAAAATACTTCTCATGTTGGAGGATCCTCTCAAAATTTGCATTGGAATCAAAATGATAGTGATAGTGATAGCAATAGCCTTCCAATCCAAAGTGAATATTCCCATGGTTCTCATGACTTCCTTAACTTTAAACAAGGATGCACTGTAATATACTAATACATAAACCACAACAAGGATGAAACATTTAGGAACCTCATATAATAAGAAACTAGGCTACCCTTAAACTACAACCTTGACAATCATAAGTCAGGAACCCCCAAAAAGGATCATGTCACCACTAACAATAATGTTGAGCACAACAATGGTGGTCAAAGAAAAACAATAAGAAAAACCCACAACATGACACTCAAACTAAAAAAAACAAGGCCTTCATAACCCAAACTTCCATGGAAAACCTATCAACATCAAACCTATCAATAATATCAAATCGATCCAAATAATCAAAGTTATCAATCACATCAACCCAATTTCATTATACCACCAACACCACCTCCTCACACTCCATTCAATCAAGAGTGGCAAGCCATGATATATGCAATAAAAGGCTTACAAATAGGAATCCAAAATAAAAATGAAGGATAAAAGTTTGAAATTTTATGTCCCTCCCTTTGATAAGACATTGTCATAAATACCTTTCCCCCCATATTTTGAAATACCCAAATTTGATAAGTATAAGGGGAAGGGATATCTATGAGATCATGTGAAATAATTATAGGTGGCATGTCAAGAGGTTGCCTATAGTTACATATATCTAATAAAGCTCTTTCCTAGAATCTTAGGGGGTCAAGATCTTGAATGGTTCTTACACTTATTGAAAGGATCTATCACAACATTTGGTGATTTAGTTGAATGATTTGTGAAGCACTTTTCATATAATGTGGAGCGTGAATTAACCATGATGGACCTATGCAATAAAAATCAAAAGAATGGGGAGATCTTTTTTTTCAATTATGGAGAAGCCTGGCAAGTATATTTCCATGGCTCATTCTTGAAAAATAACTAGTCAACATCTTCATCGCTAATATAAGTCAAGACATGAAATTTCATTTGCAAGTCCATTACATTACTACCTTGGATGAGATTATTGATAAATAAGTGAAAATTGAAAATGTTGTAATATCCAAAGGGTTGATGAAGATCTTTTCTAGAAACCAAAACCAATTACGTAAACCCAAGTTGTTTAATAAAAATAGAAACATAGTTGGGAATGGAGTTGTGAAATTGAAACACATTTAGGCCACACAAAGCCCACCCATTATAACTATTTTGAGTAGAAAACGAAAGCAAGAGATAAAATGAAGGCAATACGCATCCCTAGGAGAACCATTAGAAGAAGTATTCCATAAATTGGTTAATACAAATATGATAATCTTTCCAAATGCTAAACCTTTTGATGAAATCAAGCCTAAGAGAACATGGTATAAAGAATATGAATATTGAAAATACCACAAGATCAAAGGAAAAACTGCTAAAAATTGCATGAACTTGCCAAATATGTTCAATATTTTATTGATAATGGGGATATTGAGATAGAAAGAGGTAGACAATCATCACCAAATAAGAAATTAGGGATATATCAAGACCCTTTTTGAAGCATGACCAATTGCCTCCATCATCAAATCAAATTTAAAGTCAAAACAATCATGCCAACATTGTTTACTATTGTAAAACCCCTCACACGTATCATGCCATAGTCAATCATATTGAGTACCCTAACAACCAAATATCTACTATCAAAATCAAATCCCCTAATTGTGTTGTTACCATGAGGCATAATAAGAATACTATCCAAGGGCCTTCTCTACCTACTCCCAAGGGTCAATACAACCTTGTTGAAAAACTTGAGAAGAATCCAACATAAATCTCAATCATTGAACTTATCAAGATATATGATGTTCACAAGGATGTATTATATAAATTCCTAGAAGATTCAAGAGTCCCTAACGATATTAATCCATTACAATTTTAAGTGGCTATGGGGAACTATTCCTCAAACCACTACCTCACTTTTAGCCATAACCAAAATGACATGCCTCCCATAGGGCCATATCATAACATCCCCTATACATTGAAACCTTCATCACTAAACATAAAGTAAAGATAATGCTTGCAAATAATGAATTAAGTTTGAACATTTATAATTTGAGATTCATATAGCATCTTGGTTACTCAAAAAAGGCCTTAGATCCATAAATTGTTAATATCAAGGCTTATGATAATGCAATACGAGACTGAATAGGGATAATACATCTACCGATTAAAGTTGGGCCTATTATGCAATAAACTATACTACATTTCATTGATCTTGATCTCCCCTATAACATCCTCCTTGGTCATCCATGGATCCATGTTATGCAATCCATTCCTTCTAATTTCTATTAATGTATCAAATTTCATCTTTTAATTATTCTATTGATCCTTATCCTTTCCAATATTATAAAATGTTAGAGGGTCACTACCAAAAGGCCAATCATTGCCTTGTTACTAAAGAAAATATAAATTATAAACCCAAAAAATCTCCATCTTATATAGATCCTAATGGCCTTGCATCCACATCCACCAGTCCACATCCTAAAACCCATATCAAAATCATTGACAAAGGTTGCATAGAATACGCGATCCAATGTGCCTTTCATATAGTCAAGTTTCCTCTTTCTCCCCAATCTCATGGTAGACCTAATATAAATCAAAAGAAAGTAAATTTATTAGTATAATATGGAACAACTACTTTCATTCAACATGGATTCCTTGCAAATGAAAGAATGAAGGTGCAAATGAATATTGGCTCTATGATGATGAAAATCTATCATCTTGCTTCAAAAACAATGAGTATCATGTAGCCAATAAAATATGTAAGATAATGAAATATAAAGGAAAAGGCCTCATAATTCATGAATAGGAATCTATTGGGGCTCAAATTTGTTGTGCCACTTTGTCTTGAGTCCCATATTGTTCTTGTTATATTGGCCTTTCCAACCCATATGTTAATAACTGATATGAGATGTATAATATGGGTGGTCCTTTGCCAAATTTTTAGGGATAGTTGGGTAGAGCATGAAAAATTAGACCTAGTTTCTTTTGGAACTTTTGTAAAATTATCCAAGGGGCAAGAGCTATGCTTTTTCGGGTTTTCTTCTTCCTACTGTCCCAAGTGCAGCCCACTTGTACTTCCCCGCATAAGTCCTATCCAGATGGTTTTCCCCGTAAAGTGTCATAAAATGGCTAAGTATGGATTTTGTGGGAACTCGACCTCTTACCAGACTTCACCTTTCATCCATTTTTAGCTAGTTTTTGTTGTGTTTCCCCTCAAATCTAGTAGGGTGGTTCTTTTTCACAAAGGTGCTATAAGGGTTGAAGTTATTGCAAATTATCTTAACGAACCCTAGAAGCCCACAAAGATTTATTTCGATGTGCAGAAGACATCGAAACACATGAACTTGATTTTTTCTCTACATCTACCTCTCACTTGTTTGTGTGATCGAATCACGATGCCATCAATGTATTCTTTACCAACCACAAATTTAATTGTTGATGTCGTGAATGTGCTTGTGCACCAAAGGGCCAATGCACTATTTTTCATTTGAGTTAACCACCAAAATTAATAGCAAGAATCCTCTTTTCGTCTGCAGAACTCATCTTTCAATTTGCATCACCCATTTTTGGCACAATTCAACCTAAGTTGCATATTCAACCTTGCTAAAGTGATGTGACTTAGGGTTGTGCCAAACATTACTTGGTTTGAGTCTTCATTTTTCTATCATTGGACAATATTGGGGTTTAGATAATAGAAGAAGAATATTTCCATAAAGGAAGATACACATAAAATCATTTCTAGAGCAATTATAAGGAGGCGGAGACAATGTCAAACCGTTGAAAGAATATTGTAATGCCATTGTTCAATTTTATGTCTCCATTAATGCATGGGAAGACTCAAAAAATCTATTTTTATATATTTTCATTAAGTTGTTAATGTGAACACCATTAGAGGAATATGACAAAGTTATAAGCTTATCTTGAGATGTGTAACAACTCTTTGTATGGTTACATATGAGTTTGAGCAATTCATTAGTGGATAGCTAAGTAGGTGAAGCTAACAATGATACATGTAATGCATTTTAATGTGTAGGTCACTTATTGCTTGTTATTCTCTTTGTCATTTCTCCTTATCAGTTGTGATTTTGTTCTCCTATGATAAACATCGGTCTCCTTGTACTTTTTCCAGTCATTCACACTAAAACAAATCATCTAACACATTTTCATTTTTAGTTTTAGTTTGTGTGGTTTGTGATATTGTTGCATACAAGGAATAGTATTATATAAATTTCAATGATTCATGCAACTCACCCCCACCTTGCACTCATTGCTAAGGTGATAAATTAGCTATACAAAGGTAGTAAGGTAGATAGTTTCTCTCAACCTAGTGACAACTTTGGGGTTGAATCAACAATTTGGGTTAACTACCAATTTCATTTGATTTTGTTTAATCCAATCTCAAGAATACCCTCCCGAGTTTAAGCTGAGCTCAAAGTGAATGAGAGAAAACCAACTCCCATAGAGTTAGCTCAGATTCCTCCATAGTTTTGTAGGTGAATTAATTTCACTCACTTGTTGACAACTCTAGCCTTGTGAGTGAATTCTAGTTCTAGGAAATGGAGCAGTGATTTTGATACCCAACAAAATTGCACCAATGTCGAGGATAAATAACAATTGTTAAAATTTATTAATATTATTTATAGAAGTCAAAATTCAAAAAGTGTTTTGTAGTTTTTATGGGTTGCACTAGTGAGTAGAACTTCAAGAAAATATTGTCTCCTTCGGAAGTGATGACTCTATTGTAAGAATCTAGTTTTATTGAAAACATGTTTGCCATGGATAGAACAAGAAAATGTGTAGATCAACCTGCATGAGGAGGTAATTCAGGTAATGTAGGAAATCAATGTGCTAAGTGGAAAACAAAGGATGAAGGAAGTCCTTCATGAAAAAAAATCGAGAGCAAGTACCTTAGGTAGGGGCAGTGCCTTTGTTGACCTAGGAGATCAATATCAATATACCTCTAATGATTCAGTGGACTAGATGGTCATAAGGAGAAATATCAACATTAATGAGTATGACATAAGGAGGAACATTGTTGCAATGGGTTGAGTAGGTATGGGTAGGTTTGAGGACTCAGATAATAGAATGTTTGGCATGCTATACTTAGATCAAGGTGCCCGTTAACCAACAACAACCTTCACCTACAAGTTCTCAAAGGTTTCAATTTGATCAAACCTTTCATGATGTTGATCAAAAAACACTAAATGAAGCCAATGAAAGAGAGATAGTTCTAGAGGAGGAATTGGAATTGACTGATTAAGTTAGACAAAGAAGGAAAGAGCTTCAAGATAAGGCTAATCAATTGACTCAGGTTCATGATCAAGCTACCCAACAATAGGTAGGAAATCAACAAAATGTGTACAATACGTATAACTAACAAATGAATAACAAACAACAAAATCAACATAGCCAATATCAACAAAAACCCCAACAACAAAATATACCTCATAATAAAGGGGGTGATCACTATAGACAAGCTCAAAGGTTCGTTGCAGTCAAGTAGCCTTTGGGAACTAAAAGGTATACACAATTGGACTTCTTTGGGATCTCAAGTTATCCCTATTAGCAAGAAAATTGGGGAAACATAAACTAGAGTTGTGAGCCCCAAGTACTTTTTGATTGTTGTAGTTTATACCCGGACTCAGTCATATAAAGGAAGTAATGGTTAGATTCAAATAAAGGATTCACTAATTAATTATACATTCACAAAACTCCACATAAATCATACATATGGAATTCATGCAATCATTATATTAATCAATATCAATAGAGTACATTCATATATCTTCACTTATACTCAGTATATCTTTCTCTTCCTCTTACATATATCTTTCATACACACATCCTTTTATCTATATCTTCTTACATACAATTTCATATGCAGTCTTATACATCTCTCTTACATTTTGTTATTCATATCTTTTCCTATATGTATATCTACAGGATGGGACACGACCCATCTATCCTACCCCAAATTTAGATGGTATATTTTCAATCTTAAGGTTTGCAAGCTCTTTGCGGCAAGATGTGGTAGGATTTTCTTGGCGGTGTCTGGACTGTTGCTCTTTCTTGCCAACATCATCCCCCCTTTCAAAATGTTGACTTGTCCTCAAGTCAATGCTACTATGTTGTGGTGTGGTAGTGTTTAAGGTGTGATCCATTGACAAAGGTAGTGTTTAATGTGTGATCCATTGACAAAGGATTGTAATATGGTGTCATCTAATGTTCTTAGTTGTATTGGTTCAGAGTCAAGAATGTGGTGGATTTGATAAGGGCCCAACTATAAGACTGAGTTTTCCTTGATTTTTGAATTTTCTATCATAGAGTAAGACTATATCATCAACCTTAAATTTTTTAGACTTGATATTTTGATTGTGCCATGCTTTCTGTCTGCGTCTTTTTCTCCATAGATGGTGTGCTACTAGTTGTCTTGCTTCATCTAGTTTGTCTAGTTCTTCTAGGTGGTGTTTGATGGAATCCTTGTTAGTGTCTTAAGGTCAGTGTTGTGCAGAGGTTATGGACCATGAAATTTACAAGTATGTTGGCTTCCATGCCATGCAAGAGATCAAATAGAGTGTACTTGGTGGCTCGTTTGTATGTAGTGCAGTATGCCTAGAGTACAATAAAAAATTTAATGTCCAATTGATCTTGTTTGCATCACACATCTTGGTCAGAGTAGTGCCTATTATCTTATTCAATGCTTTATTTGCACCATTTCTTGTGGATGTTATGGTGTGTTGTGGTTATGAGTGATCATGTAATTGGGTAGTAATTCCTTTATTACTTTGTTAACAAAGTGTTTTCCCTAATCACTGGTTATGCTTAGTGAACACTTGAATCTGGTAATTATGTTATGGTAAAGAATTATAGATGTGGTATATGTGGCACAACTTTGGTTGGTTCAGCTTCGACCCATTTAGTTAAGTAGTCTATACTGGTGATAATGAATCTAAATTTGGATAGTTTTGTTGGAGGGTCTATAGGCCCTATGAAGTCAATAGCCCAATTCTCAAATGGGACTTGTTCTAAGACTGGATGGAGCGACATCCCATCTCTAGTGGTAGGTCACCCTATTCTCTAGAAAATATAACAGTTCTTTGTATAACCTTTGACATCCTTATATACTAGGCCACCATAACTTGACTAGTAGTATTTTTCAGGTAGTAGTGTCTCCACAATTATGTCCTCTTGCAATGCTTTCATGTGCTTCCCTTAAACAAAATTCGCTTTCATGTTCATAAACTATTCTCTGGAGAATGTCATCTCTCCCCCTTTTGTATAGTGCTCCCTCAATTAAGGTAAAAGGTAGAGATTTTTGTAATAACTCTTGTTTATCATGTGTTGTCATATCAATGGGATATTGACCAATAGAAAGTAATTGTGCTACATCATGAAATTATTTTGGTATCATAGTTATTTGGAATAGATGAGTGCCTAGTAAGTCTTCTTCCTCAGCCTCCTCAAGTTCTTCACGTGTATCAATTATAGATAGATAATTGGGACCTTGATTATTCCTCCTTTTACCATTATACTAAAATTAAATTCTTGAAATAACAGTAATCATCTGCAAATTATTCCTTGTATCATTGGTTTGTTTAGTATAAATTTAAAAGGCTCATGATTAGTGTAAAATTTCAATTGTGTAGATAGGAGATAGTGGCAAAATTTATGTAATGCATAGACCATGGCTAAGGCCTCTTGTTTAGTGGTAGTGTAATTTCTCTTGGCTTGGGAAATTTTGTGGCTAGCAAAAGAAACTGGGTGATCCTTATTTCCTCATGGTTGGGTTAGGACTAATCCTATTGGTATTCCAGAAGCATCTACATGAACATGAAAAGTTATTGACTAGTTTGGAAATATAAGAATATGAGTTTCTGCTATTTTATATTTTAGTGTGTCAAAGTATTGTTGACATTGTTTTGTCCATGTGATTGCTTTATTAGTTTTCTTTTTGAGGAGTTCTTCTAAAGGAGTTGCTAGGGTGGCATATCCCTTGATGAATTTTTTTGTGATATCTGGTATATCCTAGAAATGTCTTAATATCTAGTGTTGTTTTGGGAGGTGGTAATGTCAAAATTAAGGTAGTTTTCATTGGATCTATCATTATTCCTTCTTTACATATGGAATTTCCTAGTAATGTGCCAAAGGGTACCACAAAAATGTACTTCTTGATGTTCAATGATATTTGCATACTTCTCCATTTTTCTAGCATGGTTCAGAGTGCTTGGATGCGGTTCTTGACTAATTCATGCACACTCCAATCATCTAGATACAATTCTAAGAATTCATGGATAAAGTCCTTAAATGTATTCACCATAATTTTGCTAAAGACTACGGGTGCATTTTCCAATAAAAGGGCATTATAGTATACATGAACGATCCCCATTCTGTGGTGAATGTTGTTTTAGGTTGGTCTTCTCTCCTAATCTGAACTTGGTGGTATCCAAAGAACCCATTGGTGAATGAATAGATTTATCTCCCTGCGATGGATTCAAGTATTTCCTCGGTGAAAGAAGTAGGAAAGGGATTGTGAATACACGCTTTGTTGAGTTCTTGGAAGTCTACAAATATCTAGAATTCTCCTATCTTTTTGTTTTGTACTACCATAGGAATAATCCATTCAGAATCTTCCACTGGTTTAATAATCCCTTCCACTAACATTTTATCTAATTCTTCTTTGACTCTTTTCTTCATGTTGGGGTTGAGGCAGTAAGGTCTTTTTCGATGTGGTTTGGTTCCCTCTTTCAGCTAGATTTTCATTACTCCTTCCTTTATGCCTTTCATTTCTATAATTTTTTGTGAGAATAGTTCTCATATTCTAACAATAATTCAATTAATGATGCTACCACTGGTTCTCCCCAATAATCGCCATTTTTTTTCCATTTTAGGATTCCCCCCATTGGGCTATGTTCTCTTCTCTTAACTAGAGGGTTTGGTTATAAAACTTTTTTTTTAGTTGTATTTCCCTCTCCTTTTTCCATCATGATCTCAATTTTTGGGTCCAATTCTTCTTCATCCTTTTGTGTTTTACAACATCGATTTGTTATTGGTTGTGTTTGTGTGTCCATCCATTCAATTAGTTTCCAGATTCCTTGACTTCTAGGGGATGGGTTTTGTGGTTGTTTATGCATGATGTTCTTTGAAATTGGTTTGAAGATAATTTCCTTAATTCTTCTTAATACGATACATATTTTTCTTTCATCCCAAAATGAAAATGTGTGAATGAAGTCATGTTGGAGTTCCCTCCAGTCCTTAGTTTCTCCTTGTTTTTCTTGATTAATATACTAGGTCTATATTATTGGTGTGAGGGTACAATAAAATAGTTGAATATAGAGACGGTGGTCGTATTCTCGATCTCCTTTCCATGTGTTGATGCAATTTTGAATATGATCATATGGGGTATTGACTCCTTCATACTTGGTGATGAAGTTGTATTTTCCTTTTTCCTTGAGGTACCATGCCTTGATTAATATCCGAAAAGTGTGCCATGTGGGAATACTATGTTTGTGCATGCCACTAGTAGGCGATATTGAATACTAGAGTGTCCTGAAGGTTAGTGATCCTGGTTGATTCATTTTGGAATGTTCTCTCCATTTCCCCTATATATTCCTTTACATCTCTTACTCCAAAAACCCTTGGCAGTTTGATGTGTGATATTCCCCTTTAGATGTGATTGATATGTTTTGGATTTTCTATCCTTTCTAATTGGTCTTTTTCAGATGTAGTGGGTAAGCGGATTTGTATCATAAATACCGTTCTAAATCCATATATTCTATGTTGTGGTAAGGTAGTGGTGGATTTTTTGGAAATGGAATAAATTGGTCATACTCTCCTTTCTTCTACATAACTTCTATCTTCCCTCTCTCCTAGAGGAATATGGACTATCTTATTGTCATATTCCAAAGAGATCTCTTCTTTTCTTGAGTCTACTATCCCATTACAATTAACAAACCATCTCAGTTTGAGTAATTCTCTAAAGGTGGTAAATGGTTCCTTCATTTCAACGACCTCAAAATTAACAGTTTGTTTGAGTCATTTTATGTTTATTTCCACATTTTCCTATGTCCCTAAAGTTTCCATGCTAGATCCATCTACCAAACTAATGTTCATTGGTGTTCTAACTAGCTTGGGTCTGCCCAACCTCTCCCAATTTTTTGCCAAAATAATTTCTAGGTTTGCACCTAAATCTACCATCACATGTTTGACTTTATTATTGTTAAGGTCGGTGATTAAAAGATGACCATTCTTCCAATTTTGTTCTTCTACAATTTGATGGATTTTTCATTTTTGTTTGTTCCAATATTTTCCCAACTGTTTTAACTTGACTAGTAGGTCCTTTTGTTGGGCCAAAGAGGCTAGACTCTTCAACATCATTACTTCTTCCTTTAAAAAACATGTTATGCCATCTTTTTGTTGTATGATTTGTTGTTTTGCTCTCTACTACCTTATCATGATGTAGCTTACTTCGGTGGAAGTAATCATATGCTTCTTCTTTCGGGTCTAATTTTTTACTGATTTCTTCAATCTCCCTTTATCTATTCTTACCAGTATCAGTTCCCTATCTAGTCAACATTGTAACCTTATTTTTATTAATTCCAAATTTCTTATTTTTCTTAATTTCTAAGTGTTGTTCTTCAATGGAATAGTCTTCATTTGATGTATCTGATAACCATTGATCTATTATTTGATATTTGACAACTTTTAACTCCTTGTGGTATTCTTCTAATTACTTTAGCTCCTTTATGATCTTGCAAGTCATCACTTCTAGAGTGTGTTGTATTATGATAATATTGTTGTGCTTTATCACATCTGAATATATCGTGAGAATAATCTCCACAAAAGGGACATTTCCTTTTCTTTTTTTCCCAACATTCAATAGCATAATGACCTATCTTTCTGCAATTATAACATGTGACATCACTTCTTTGGCGGTTGTTTCTACTGCGTCCTCTTCTTCCTATGTAGTTCAATTGTTTGTTATCTCCCTTGTAGTCTTGTAGTGGGTTAATATGTAATGCATAAGCACATCTAGTATCTCTCCATGGTGGTTGTTTGTAGCGTGTGTCATATAGAGGTCCTTCTGCAAGTCCCTTAACATATGTCATTTTTCTATCCATGTCTACATCACAATTATAGTTCACAGAGCATCTTGGATTAGGATAATTCGGTGTGTTCCAAATTTGAAATTGGTTTTTGGGATAGTCCTTTGTAAGGTGACTATCCCATTCTTTGCAAGTTCCATAGTATAATTTATTTGTTTTAGCTGATACTATTTTCAATTCTACATGTAGTGCTACAACATTTTTTTCTCCTTGGGCTTTAGGGAAATCATTCCGGAGGCGTCCTTCCCTTGAACAATAAGTGCACCAGATTTCTTTATCTTTCTTTGCTTCTCCTCTTGCGAAGATTCTATTTTGTATGGTTAATTTCTCTACTACCAATTGTAATTTCTCAAGGTTCTCTTTGATATCATCTTTCTCAGGTCTACACCATGCTTGGGCTTCTATATGGTATGCCATTGTGATCAAATCTATTTGTATTAAATATTCTTCCATCTAAGGATACTTTAATATCTTTTTGTAGTTCAAAAATGAACCATTCAACATTTTGTTTCTTTGTGAGGGGTTCCTCCAATTTGTGGCAGACTTCTTTAAAGCTTTTGTCATATGATTTCACTAATTTGTCTACTCCTTGCACTAGATTCCTCATTTTTCTAACACTTTCTGTCGAAATATTTGGAGTGTCAAATTTTGCCAGGAAATATTGTTTTACATCATTCCAACTTTTCCCATGTTTTGAATAGGTTTTTTTATACTAGTCTAGTACTTCCTTAGTGAAGATACAAAGTCTAGTAATTTTGGTTTGTCCTCATTAATGTCTTGTCTTTCCCTTAGAGATTCTAATAGAAATATTTGTTTTGTAGCTTTTGTTGTATCTCTTCCAAATACTGGGATTTTGATTGAGGATTCTATATTATTCTTACTTCTTCCTACTTTATATTTTTGCATTCATGGACTATGCTTTTCTTTCTTTACTTTCCTAATAGTATAGGGTTTCTACTCTCTGCCCTTATCTCTTGCTAACTTATATCAAAGTATTCCTTCCTAAGTATCTCTTCCCACTCCACTTCTTTTCCTTCTCTCTTTCATCTCTTTACTTCGTGGTATTTCTTCTTTCAAAAAAAATATACTCTTATATAGCTGAGGGGATGGGTCATGGTCGGGGAGTTGTGACTTTTCAAGATATCATTTCACTTTCTTATTTTTTAGTGACATTTATTTGATAGTGAACATAATTCCTTACCCAAATTCAATCAATTCTTTTTAATTTTTCTTATTTATTCTTCTTTTAATTTCCCTATACTTTTATTAACCAAATCTTCTAAATATTCTACTTGAATGGATGGAGCCTTCTTCAAAGTTTTCAGAAATTCCATAAATCTATCATCCAGGTTAATGGTTAGGTTTGATAGATTCGTTCTAATTGTCAAATTTTTAGAGAATTGCAATGATAGTGGATTCTCTATATTACTGTAGGGTCCCAATAACAATCTTCTAGATTCTCCATAATCATCAATGTTCTTTAATCTGGTTATAAATTATCTTGATTTTTCCCAACATAATTCTAATTTCTCCAGGGTCTTCCATTCTTCTTCTCTATTCTATTTTCCTTTCCCTTGGTAACACCCACTTTGGCGCACTCAACAACACCCTCATTGGCATGCTCAATTTTGATTTTCTCCACAATTTATATTCTTCTATGGTATCTTTCTTCTCTTTCAATGATCTAGTTGTGTCTTCTTTCTTCTCCATTTGGGATTTCCATGTTCACTTTTCTTGCTAATTCAATTTGTTCTCTAATATTTCTTATGGTTGTCTTATCTCCTTTTTCCGTGGGTGTGATTGATTTGGGATTACAGTAGTCATTTTATCATTTCACATGGTAGTGATTTGATATATTTTCTTATTGGTAATATCTCCTTGAGGATCCATTTTGGAATCTGTTACCCTTTCCATTCTCCATCCCCTTGGTGCCTAACACCCTCTCATAGGGTAAGTGCCAAGACTTTATAGTTCCATATACTTTCATATCTTCCTTAATTTTTTTTTCTTAATTTGTGTCCAATTTAAATTTTAAAATTTTGGGTGTTCATTTCCTTTATATCACCTAACCAGGGTCCCAATAACAAAACCAATGTTAGCAAGAAAACTAGGGAAAGACATACCGAATTTTTGAGCCCCAATTACTCTTTGAGTGTTGTAGTTTATACCCCAGAATCAGTCGTATAAAGACAATAATGGTTAGATTTAGACAAAGGATTCACTAATTAATTATATTCACAAAATGCCAAATAACATCTACATATGTAATTCTAGCAATCATTATATTAATCAATATTAATAGAGTATATATATATATATATATATATATATAAATTCCCCTATACTTTCTACATATTTCTCTTCCTCTTACATATATCTTTCATACATATATCCTTATATTTATATCTTTTTACATATAGTTTCATATGTAGTCTTATACATCTCTCTTAATTTTTGTTATTCATGTCTTTTCCTATACATATATCTACGGGATGGGATGTGACCCATCTATCCTACCCCTCATTTAGATGGTATCTTTCTAATCTTAAGGTCAACAAGATCTTTGTGGCAAGATGTGGTAGGATTTGCTCAGAAGTTTCTGGACTATTGCTCTTTCCTACTAACAATCCCAATCCTATCCCAAGTGACATCAGAGGAAAAATTATAAAGTTTTAGGGAAACAATGTAGTGATAGGGGAAGATCACTTGAGAGATACTTCATCAATATCACTAATGTATATGAAATTGAAGAAGAAGATGTGATGATGATTCTATTTGTGTATTTCTTATAGGAGAGTGCAAGAGAATGGTTCAAGAATATCCTTGAGAACATTTATTCTTGGGAATTTTTTTACTACTTTTAGAATTTAGTATGGGGATAGAATTGATCCTAAATTTTCTATCCATGAGCTCACCGCCGTCAAGAAGAGAAACAATGAGATTGTGAAGAAATTCAATAATAGGTCCATCCTCAACATATAAAACCCCAATGAATCTATGTGTCTTGCATTATATTATGGTGCTTTTGATTATATGATAAGATATTTCTTAAGAGATTAGGATCCTCAAATTCTTAGAAAAACATATGCAATAACCATCAATATTGAGACAAATATGAGGGCATCTAGTAAGCAATTGAAAAGGGCTAATGTGGAGTTTCAACAATTGGGTGAAACTACGTGAACTTAAACCTCTCTCAATTGATTCATGAAGGATAAAATAATGGGATTCATGAAGGATAAATCATATAAGGCTGCACAGAATGATAGGTTTTTCCATCTCATGGTGTATTAACATATTTCAATGAAGGGTAGTGGTTGCACATTAGGCCCTACAATATTGATTGGTCCAAGGGGCCACAATAGGATGATAAGTGTTGCCCCAAAATATGTGATTTTTTGAATAAATGAGGACACACTCGATCCCTTAAAGTAGGAGCATGTGAATTATCAGGAAGATAATTTATGGTGTGAGTCTTGTTTCCTAACTCATGATCCTTTCAACTATGCAATTTCACTTTCTTTGAGTAGAGAGGATGAATTCCCAAATGAGGACAGTGGTGCAAAAATTACGAGGATGACATTGAGAAATTCGATGAATTGGTCCATGGTCAAGAAAATATTACAAGATATCATAACAGTCTTGGTTCAAGTGACCAAGTTTTTCATTATAAAGGTAGTGTTGATTAGTAGTAATATCAATTTTTTTCTCATTATTTTGAGAATTTGAAGACTCTCATGCAGTAGAGATACAAGAGAAAAAGACCATCAAATGAGGCTATCAAAGCCCTCACAGATGCTACTATTATGCAGGTCCATAGTGGTCATCAACTTAAGAATATGTTTGTCCCAATGTAGGGGCAGTAGGTTCACAAATCAAAAGTGAAGATTTCAAGATTTGATGTTGATAAACATAAGGTTGGTGGAGTGGATGAACAAAATCTCCCAACCAATAAGGTTGTTGATAAAATAAAAAAATCTTTGAGCAACCCGTAAATAAAAAGTATATTCCTAAGAGCCAAAATTAATATGTGCAAACAAGTGGTTGTGTCTCCCAAATGGAAACGATTATTGATGTGAAAGAAAGGGAAAAAGGAGATATCACCCATCCATGTGCCTATAAGTGTTCAAACTAGAAAGGAAGTATAATGTAACACAATTGTTCCTTCTTTAGCTTAGTTGGGGTCTTGCATTCCATATGCGATTGAAACAACCATAGAACCTACTATTCCTTTGCCATTATATGCTCCAATTGATGTTGGAAAAATTTTGAGCCAAGTGAGAATCTCTCTACCCTTATATTAGGCTCTTAGAATTCTTGAGCATAGATAAAAAAAAATCTCTTTTTTCTTCTACTAGAGTGCTTGAGAAACTAGCTAACACCCCAAATGAAGAAGAGAAGACAAATAAAAAAGATATTGTGGAGGCTTAATTTGGTGTGTTTGTTATGAATAGTTAGATATGTGTTGATCCCTTGTATACCACTCTAATCATCAATGGTTGGTTTCTCCATAATTGTATGCTTGATTCAAGTGCTTCTAGTAATTTCACGCCACTTGAGGTAATGAGTAAACTTGGTCTACAAGTATCAAAGTCCTATAGAGACTTTTTTTCTATGTATTCTAGGGAAGTGAATGTTGTTGAGTTGGTGAGTAATGTAGAATTCCAACCGATTGCCTACCGAAACAAATTTTTCATGATGGATGTTATTGTAGTGGATTGTCCTCCTAAGTGGGGAATGTTGTTGTTTAGAAAGTTAACATCTATTTGTGGGAGCATACATATGGATTTACTTATACAAAAATCCCTCTACATGGTGAAAATGTAAAGCTACATAGGGAATAGAGATTCCTTGGCAACATTGAGGATAAATACAAGTCACTTGATGAGGTAAACCTATTTGACACAAGTATTGATCACATGATAGGTTATTGTGATAAGGTGGAGACTGAGGAGGACATTATCACTCCTTCAAATGATGATAAAGAGTTGAGTGATGGTATTTGGACCATGTTCTTTTATGGTGCCTACTCCAAAGAAGGTAATGGTCCTAGTATGTTATGGTATCTCCACTTAATGAAAAATGTGAGTTTTCCTTCAGGATGATATTTCAATGTACCAATAATGTTATTAAATATGAAGCCCTATTTTTGGGGTTAAACATAGCTCACAAAAATGGAATTGAATGTCTAAAAATTTGTGGGGATTCAGAACTAGTGGTGCAGCAAGTAAAAGGCATGTTTTTAGCCAAAGAAAAAAAAATTGAGATTTTATAGAAATTTTATTTGGGATAGCATGGAATTGTTTGACACCATTGCTATTGAAAGGCTGGATAGAAGTGAAAATGTTGTTGTTGATGCTCTCGCTATTGTAGCTTTAAGGTGCGATTTGAAAGCTAATATTCCTTTATTTCAACGAAGCATCGAGGTATTAGAAAGGCCCATCATACCATAAAACATATGTAGTTGGTAGGTATTTGATGACTATCAACACATATACAAGTTTATGAATTGTGTGGATGAGTTTGATAACCAAGTGATTCATTGGAAACGAATGTTGGAAGGAGAAAATAGGAAAGAAATCATGTTTGGAAATGAAGTAGTACAACTGAAAACAAATGCTATTCCCAAATATCTCCATTGGCTAATTAAACATGTTTTCAAACCAACAAGATATTTCTATTGGAGAATTAAAGTTGTGCTCAAACAAATAAAATATTTTTGTTGGCGATCCAAAAATGTTTTCAAACCAGAAAAAAATATTTTCGTTGGTGAATTAAACCTATTTTTAAATGAATAAAAAACCCATTGTCTAATTAAACATAATCTCAAACCAATAAAATATTCATTGGCGAAATAAACTGGTATGCCAATAATAAATCATAGAGTGGGTGGTGAAGATATCAAATGCTACATATTGTTCTATTCCGGGACAAATTTTCCACACATCCAAATTCCTTCATAAAGTGTCCAGAATGGGGACAAGTGTCAACATATTCATTATGTTTGAAGCCAAATGTTAGTGCAAATCAATATAACCCACAACCGTTCGATGAGTTTTTGATGGACGGTTGTAGTTGCATTTCATAAGCAAATGTCTAAAGCACTAGACTTGTGAATTAAAACCTCTGAAATAACACTAGAACCGCTAGATTTCCAAAAATCAATGGTTTACATTTCATTAATTATTAAATCACTTAAATTCATGACAGTCAAAATAATATTTTATCGTTGATTGGCTACTAACAGTTGAAGATCGCTTAAGTTATGACTTAATCCTTTAGATTCATCATGGTGACTGGCCCCTCGACCTAGGCAATCATCAGTTTTGTGGAGTATCAAAGTCAGGTGACAAATATTTTTTCACAAAAATCAACAGTTGAGATCATTGATTAATGATTGGGCAGCTCCCGCGCACCCGCACTAATGAGAAGGTGATGTCATCAGTTTTCTATGGTAATGTGGGATTGTGACATATGTCCTCGATGGGACCGAGCTTCAACTTGTGGTTAATGGTCTAAAAGGAATCAACAGTCGGCGCTAAGTTCATCAAAGATCAACACTTATGGTGACTGTAGTTTCATTCCAGAAGAAAATGTTTGAAGCACTAGACTTGTGAATTCAAACTTTTGGAATAATGGCAGAACCAATGGATTTGAAAATATCAATGGTTGACGTTTTATTATTTTTTAAATGACTTAAACTTGTGACTCATTTTTTTTGAAATAATATTTTCACATCAAGTGGTGAATTAAATGATGTGTTGAGTATTTGATGTCATTGTCTTCATTCTAACTTCTATATACTTCACCAACTTGATGTTCTTCATATCATTTATAATATATTTGGATTTGCTTTCTTTCTTCTCTATTATCAATTTAACTGTGATATGGAGTCTTCATGGTGTGTCATGCTACCCAATTGTTTTTGGGAGAAAAGAAGCGGTGATGCATATGACAAATGAAAGCTAGGTATGGTTTTTACAATTCCTTGTGTGCAGGTTGAGGATGTTATAAGAATAATTGTGGGTAGGGAATGGCTTCAAAACAACCCTCATGCTCTATATTCTAAGGTAGCTTCAACTTTCTTGTCCAATTAAATGGAAATGTTGCTTGATAAAGATTTGGTGAAGACGTTGGCAATACGTTATTTGCAGCCTTTCATTTACTTTATTTCTTCAATGGAGTTGGCACTGGAGCATTACAATTTTGAAAATGGGTTAGCACCTATTGGTGGAATCTTCTGAAAAGTGGAATTGCATGCTTCTACAATGTAGGATCTTGCCCTAGTTAATATGAGATGTGATATGAAAAATGAATCATTAAAGAGTCTGGAGTTTTGGAGGAAGGTTTTGGGTGATTCTCTTTTCTTCTCTATTGTTACTTTGTTAAATTTGATTCACCTTCTACTCAAACACCCGATTGAGGGCCTCTGCTATTGTTACAAAAAAAAATAGTAATGAATTGTGTCTATATTTTATTGTACAATGTAACAGTTCTTGTAATATGTATTTTGTGACTGGTTTTTTGTCACGGTTAGTGGCTTTTTGGCCAAGCTGGCTATGTAGTACGTACTTCAAATTTCAATCTTCAGCTACTTAAATTAAAATACTTTATGTGGCTCTATTCTTGTAAATCCATTTTGCTTTGTTTAATATAAAAATGTGGCTTTTAAAACTAATAGTAATTATCAACATATACCTCTGATCATAAGTGAGTGAAATTTATTGTGACTTATTAGTGGACATTGATAATGATTAAGGTACAACAAACCATTTAATTCTCTCTTTTCAATGCCTCAAAGTACTCTACCTTTCATTTAATTCTCAATCTTTTTATCGATTTTCGCATATCTGTCAGATAGTCTTTCATTGAAGAAAACGTGTATGCGATATTGCCATATGTACCTGGGAAATCTTTAAAAGATTCAAAATTAGGTTGTTCTTCTAATCTAGAGCGAGTGAAATGTTTGATTTGATAACTTGATACTAAAAGTGGCAGAAAGTATGACACGTGGCACGTGCTTTCTTTTTATCAATTTTTATCTTTTTAATTAATTTTTGCATATCTGTTGGATTGTCTTTTTTTGAAGAAAGTGTGGTTGTGGTACCATGGATTAATTCCATATGTACATCTAAAGCAAGTGATTGGATAGATATTGAAAATTGCATGACGTACTATAGATGATGATGTCATTAATCCAGTGATCAATTGAAACAAGATTTGTAATGATTTCATATCATTTGAGTGGCGATTTTGATAGCTTTTCAACTTCACGTATAGTTTGCATGTAGCCAAACGTCAATCAAAATAAATATTGTAATTGTAAATGTAAGACTTAAGTTACACGGTTAAGTTAGTAGTTGGTTTTTTGGTTTACACGATTATCGTTATACCCAACCTCACATGACTCATGAGTAAACATGGATCAGGCTAGTAGTGGTATTGGTGGCCCATAAATAGGGATAGTGAGAACAACTAAAATCATTTGTAGAAGGCTAAAGGGTTTACTATTGAGTGCAATTAGCTGAATTTTCATAAGGGTTTTCATTTTGCAAGGTTAATAAGGAAAAAGATGATGTGGTATTATTGGGGATACTCTAAATTCTCCTGCCTCCAATTATGTAGTTACAAAGTAAAAGACCAATTTCCTTCAAGTTCAGAATGGGTGGAATTGGAAAGAAGTTGATCCAGTTGACTTGATTTCTAAGACAGGTTTTGAATCAGGATGAGGAGCTCCGATAGAGATAAGTGCTTTCACAGAGAGTACACCCACATTATTTTTTTATTCTTGTTTGCATTCAAAGCTGGTGACTTCTCATACTCCATTTTGACAAAGGCCCTCAAAGTCGAACTATGGACTTTTAGACTCATTGTGTGTTATCCCAATGCATGGAAGTTTTGTGCAGAAGGTGGGAGCAGATTTACTACCCCTCATCTTCTGCATAAATTTGGTTCTCATACAAGATAGGCACATTATGTATCTTCACAACTCCCATTTTCCCAACATGGTAGGCAAGCCTTATGGATTCTCATCAAATTCGCCTATTTTATAATATGGTCTAGATCCCATAGCTACCACTACCAACTTGGAATTAATTGTTTCAATTTGGGATGTTCTAGTGCATCAGATTGAGCATATTATAAATGTAGAACCATATTCGAGATCCCAAGATTCAAACCATGGTCGACAAGCCCCATGGTTTGAGAATATGGTTTGTATTGTGACCAATAGCAAAAGCAACCAACGGCCCAACACTTTGGAATCAATTGTGTTTGATGTAAAGTGACATGTGTCATTTATACAAAACAAGAGCTTGCATGCTCTACTCCTCTTTAAAAAGCTATGTAATAATGTAACATTGTAATTCAATGGTAATAAAACAAATGGTTGTGTTATTCTTTGGTATTCATTTACAGTAAAGAATTATTTTGTGTGTACAGTGTCCATTCAAATTATACAAGTAATGTAAATGGAATAAAATAATGGAATGAAATATTTAATAAAATTAGAAAAATCATATGTTTTTCCTTTAAGAGATTAAGTATTATTTATTCATGAAATATTTGTATGCAGATTTTAAAAATATAATAATACAAATGAAAAAAGTTGTCATCAAATTGACAAAAAAAAACACTAAAATTTGTCACTCTTGCTAGTGTTCACCGAAATGTTATTGATTTCTAATTTGTCATTGGCCTACTCCCCCAGTTCTTGATATCATTATTCATTGTATTAAGTCCTTTGCAACGTTAAGTTATCGGCCCCTTGGCCTTGATGTCAATCAATGACTTTCTTTTGAAGGGATTTTGTGAGTCTGCATGATGCTTCAAGTAGATCTATATGTGACCCACGGAACTGTGGAATGGACATGTGGACTCATCTCGATGACTCCATTAGGATTGTGTATCCTAGCACCACTAAAATTTAAAACAACTTTAAAACACATGTTTAAAACAAATTTAAAACACATGTTTATTGTTTATATCATAAATTACTCAACCATTCGATGAACATTTGATGGATGGCTATAGTTGCATTCTGGAATGAAATGCACATAGCACTAATCTGGCGAACTCAAATCTTTGGAATCACCCCATAACCGTTAGATTTACAAAGGTCAATGGTTTGATTATTTTTGAGAATTTATTTCTTAGTTTCATTACGAAAATGTAATGTACTAATTGTGTAGTCAGGTGGCAACATGTTGACGTTTCATTCACTTTAATATTAAAAAAAAGAGTGAACTTTCTACTGCTAAGTGATTTTAGTTTTAAGTGATAGAGTTAGCACACGAGGAGATTTCAGATTGCTCATTGCAGTGCACTAGGGATATTTTGGGTTCCAACAAAGCCAATCAGTATTAATATTTTCAAGAATCAAAATCTAAGTAAGTGAAAGACAAAATTGCTATGACTACATTTCATCATTTCTTAAAATATTATTTTGTCAAACTTTGAAGTTTGGGTTTAGGGTTGAGAGACTTAAGAAAAATTAAGGAGGAATAAGAGGGAATTCTTTCACATTGTATAAGCATTTCTACCACCAGTACCACTAGCAAACCAAAGAAAGTTGTTGGGAAAGGTAGAGAAAAATGAGATAAAAAATGCATTATGCTAGATTGCTTAAAACTCCAGGTTTCGCTGATGAATACCATGATATTTATGATCTTGAAATCTATGGTAGGTTTACCTTAGAACTTAGATTTTCGTCTGAGAATAATTTTGCAAACCAAATGCAAGTTAATAGTTTCAGTGGATTAGGGTGCATGATGTTACATGAGGTTTTCCCTTGCCCAAAATTTATCATGGTCTGTGCCCAAAATTATGATGATAACAAAAGCTTGCAATTGTTAATAAAGATAGCAAAGAATAATTGTTATCCATTAATGCCAAAGAACTTGGATATTGGGGTTTACAACCGAAGAATTTGGAAACGTCCACATTGACCTAGAAAAGCTTGCTACTGATTATAAAGCAGTGGATGAAGGGAGAAAAATTATTTCATAAATAAAATAGTTCAGGATAACATACAAGTTACAAACAAATTGAAAGGTAATCATATGCCTCCTTATGATTTTTATGTTTTTAGACCATGGGTTCAAGATACTATTTCCATGCTAGCATTTTGCCTCGAATTGGATAGCAATTGGGAAGTGGGCGCAAGCCTCCTTGAAATGGTATATAATATCCATTATGCTTTTCCATATCAACCTATCAAATATAACTTTATTGAGCACATTGTAGAATCCATGCATGAACAATTTTTAATGATTAAAGGAGGTCCACACTCAAATTCCACTAAGACATTTAGGTTCACAACCTACTTGTGTTATTCTTTTCTATTCAAATTTAGTGGAATGTTTCAGACCAACAAGCTTCAAATTCAACCATATAAAAATGTTGAGGAAAATAAAATGGCTCCAGTATATGATTGGACCACTAATATAAGGATGCATGATTCTTGAAGGAACTACAGTCATTTTGTAGACTAACTTTTTGCTCCATTGCATCAAGCAATTATAAATACTCCAATACCTAGATTGCCTATGTCATGTAGAAATTGCATTCAACTAGGAAAATAAATAGAATTGGTCGATTGGTACTTAATGGAAGAATATACTATTCGAACATTTTATGGATCGGGAGTAGAGCCATACAAACTTCCAATACATGTGGTCCAGAAAGGGTTTTTGCATTGGAGCATGCAAGGCACATGTAGAGAACTGATGAACTACACTTTGTCAATCAGCAGAAGAAGACCTTATTTCCTTCTTTACTTTTTTCATGTGGAGGGTTCACATTTGAGAGAAAAGCATTTAAGGTAGTACATGATCTTTTGAATTTTTTTTAATTTTCATGTTGTCTGTCACTAGAAGTGTGATCCATGTGACACCATTAAATCAATTATTGTGTCCAAAAGGAATGTTGCAAGTAGAATTCAACATCAAAGTAAACCCTTGCTTGAAAACTTGAGAAAAAAGGATTCTTGGGATGAGGTCAATATAGAAATGGAGGAAAGTGTTGTTGAGAAAGGTATTTCTTTTGAACAATTGTTAGCAGAAATTATGGAATTGCACCAAAAGACAATCAGGAGGTACAACATTTTTTATGAAAATAGTGATAAACCATCTAGTAGAGTAAAAATGCCAAATTCTCTATATAAGGAAGTTACAAATAAAAATTGGACATGATCAAAATTACTACCTTTTGGTGTATGAGGAAGGAGCTAGGTGAACCAAGAGCTCTTGCAGCCTTTGGAGATAACGAAGAAGATCGTGAGTCTAGAAAATTGTGGAATATAGAGCATCCCAATGAACAAGAAGATCAAGAAACTGATGATGAATCTAATGATGATAGGGAAGAACAAAGCTATGTCAAATCTGGTTTAAGTGAGGCCACAAAAGAAGAATATACTTCAGGAGCAACCATATCTGAAAAAATGGGTTATGAAGGTGGTGATTTGGGGTCCCAAGGACAAGGCATTTGTATGGTAATAGATGTAGACCATATAAAACATATTGATAAGCGAGGCCTTGGAGTTGATAAAGTAGACCAAGGGCATACAAGTACAGCTGAAACAATTCATTTTGTTAGAACTTCAAATCCTAATACTCATGGTCAGATACAATTACAACGAGGACATTCCCATGGTGGAGAGCCTAGTGCAATTGGAATTTCCACTGGTGGTGATGGTATGGTTAGTAGTACTAGTAGTGGTCAACATGTGCTACAAAAAAGAATTACACACAAAAGGACAACAATACAAGATACCACACAAACACCAAGTGATCAAGGCATACAGAAGAGGGAAAGGATTTTGACAGGTTCAAGTCACAATACCATTTCCACCACAAATGAGTTATTTCCAGGCACTCCCCCACTCAGTGTGGTTTCAACAACATTAGAAATTTCAATTACTCCTAGTCCTTCACCAATAAATCACTTTATTATTCCTATGTCCCAAGGTTTTGATTACATTAAAGAGTTTAAAAAGAGATCTAAATTGTATAAAAAATAAAAGAAGCAGCTGATGGAGAGTGTGTTTTATGTAACTTCAGAGCCTACAACAACCATGGTATTACCCACATTTGACGCAAATAAATAAATCATGGAGTACACGTTTTTTGTTCCCACCATTTAAAATAAACCAGCAAATCAAATGGATCGATTTGGATTTCAAGTGAGCAGTTTCCAATTGAATTTTTTTGGATTCAAAAATATTGACAAAATTAATGTATCAAAGAAGAACAATGAATTGGTGTACACATCATTGCTAAATCAAGAGAGAGAGTAAAAAAGGTTGCAGACTCAAATAGAAAAGTTACAGGCAGACCTAGCAAATGAGAAAGCAAAGAGGACGTTAGCAGATAACAAGAGCAATGAATTAGAAAAAAGAATAAAAAAATCTACCCCTACATCAACAAGCAAAGAGGATAAACAAAATGAGAGAGAAGTGAATGAACTGAAGCAAAGGTTAGATGGGAGAAAAAATAAATATGATGAGGAAAAATCCACTTCAAAAAAATTAATAAAAATCATTGTAAAAGGAAATGAACAGTGGGAACAAAAATTGGAGAAAGAGAGAAAAAGAAATGAAAGATTGGTCGCAAAGCTGATGGAAGCAAAAAATGAAATAAACTCTCAAGTCAAAATAAGTTAACTGTATTTTGTAGAGAAACAATGAGGCATATGAAGCAAAATATCTGGGAGGAAATAATGCAGAGGATTGATCAGTTGTGTGAATTATTTCAATTGATTGATGCTATCAGATTACATTATAAGAAGCTCAACAAATATTTACTGGACAACAAAAATGTGCTAGCATTAGAGAAATCTGCAAATCAAGTTCATCAAACAGTCTACGAAACCATTGACAATGAATTGAAATAAAAAGGGATTAATAATTGGCTTGCTTCCTCAATGATGTTGTCATCTATCATTCAAAAGTGTTTGAGAATGAGTGAAATAGCATAATTTGTGAGTCTGGTTGCAAAGAAGATGAAGAAGTTGGATGAAAAGGTAAGGAACTTCGCAAAGCTTGGTTTTCCAGAGGCTTTTGACACAAATGAGTGATTCATTGGAAAGGATTATTTCATAAAGAAGATGGGGGGTGCAAGGAATATTGATTTGGACCAGTTTCCTCATAACCCAGATGTGGCAAACTATTTGGATTCCATCAAACCACTGATAACCTTGAACAAAATTTTGATTGAAGCATTCAAGTCAGGTTCCAATCTCAATCATGAATTGTTAACAAATTTTCAAGTCAAACAACATCAGTTAGAACAAATGACAATTACACCACCTGAATAATGGAAGTTGCTAGAAAAGGTGATACGGTGATTTGATATTGATAATATGAGTTTCCAAGTTCCAACTTAGCTCTATGCAGAGTTGTCTTTGAGCAAGATTTTGCATTGCCTCTATATTTTCCTTCATTTTGAAATCAATTCAAAAAAACTCAAATTTAGTAATGTGTAGATGTTCAATTATTTGTATTATTTATTTTATCATTTGAAGAAAAATTTTGGTTTCAACTACTAGATACACATTAAACGATTGTTGATGTTCATTGTTGTATATGCTACTATTGTTAATATGTTATTAAGCATGGAGTTGAGTGATGAATCATTGAGTACATGTTTAACATAATTAAAATATGAAATTATTAATAATATGTTAATTTATTCAATCTGATGCATAATTTCAAGGAATACAATCTAAAATATCAACTACAGTTTGAAATATAAAATCATTGGTAATCCTCAACTGGTTAAATTAGGGTTGTTAGGTTTGCAAGCTAGGGATTTCTCAAACCCTATTATCCTAGAACCCTAGCATAAAATTCTTGATAATCCTCAACTATTTAAATTAGGTTTGTTAGGTCTACAACCCAGGGCTTTCTAAAACCCTATTATCCTAAAACCCTAGTGTTCTTATGTTTTGTTGTTGACATCATTCACTTTTTGACTGGTCTTTAAGTTATGACTTATGGGTATCGATGTTGTGAGTCGCGTGTCCCCTTTTTCTAGGAAGTGCCCCTTTAATATCATATATAAACTCAAAATGAAAACCTTTACTTTTCTATAATTTTATTGTTTTATGTTTGTTACATGGCAGAAGATAAAGGATTTTGCAAGTCCATGGGCCCATAGCTGAATGACCTTTTCTTGTTTGTGAAATCATGGAAAGACACTTTTTGAATGTTCTTTAAGTTTAAGTTATGACTTATGGGTATCAATGTCATGAGTCTCACATCCCCTTTAGCTAGGAAGTGCCCCTTTAATATCAGATATAAACTCAAAATCAAAACCTTTACTTTTCTGTAATTTTATTGTTTTATGTTTGTTATGTGGCAGAAGACAAAGGATTCTGCAAGTCCATGGGCCCATAGCGGAATGACCTTTTCTTTTTTGCGGAACCACGAAAGGACACTTTTTGACTGGTCTTTAAGTTTAAGTTATGACTTATGAGTATTGATGTCGTGAGTCCCTAGTCCCCTTTTGCTAGGAAGTGCCCCTTTAATATCATATATAAAAACAAAATCAAAACATTTACTTTTCTATAATATTTTTGGTTTATGCTCATTACGTGGCGGAAGATAAAGGATTCTACAAGCCCATAGCGTAATGTCCTTTTCTTGGTTGTGGAACCATGGAAGGACACTATCTGACGATATTAGCATGTGGGATGTGGGAGAATTTTGTTGGACAGAGAGGACAGCTGCACCCTTTTCAAGAAAATCAAGGCTTTACTCATCATTGAAATTTTAGATTTGTACATCGCTTTCCAGATGGACAACCCACGTTCAAAATCGATAAATGAGTAGATGAAATAACTGCACTTGCACGAACAAGAAGTACTATCGAATGTGATAGATGATGGCTCATAATTGCCTTCTCAATTTTTTAGTTCATTTGTTTGGTCTGGCATAGTAGCAAAAACCGCAAAGGTGCACCCGTTATACATCAACTTGAGCTAAACTAAAATAAAGGTACGCCCTTCTTAGAAAAATTCACCATTGTTATTCTTGAAGCTCATAATCAATCTGCAAACTCTCTTGCAAAATATTGTAGAAATGTTTTTTAAATCATTTTGGAATTATGAGTCGGCCAAACACCCAACCCTCTAGCTCTACATCTAAAAGACCCTTTGAGGACAATATTTTGGCCCAGTTGTTGGGTTCCTCAAAAAAACCTCAATCTCAACATAACCTCAACCCTAATGCAATAGAGGGGATGGTAGACATAGCTAGAAATTGCAAAGATGTTGAGATGAAGTACGATGATGACACAGTCATTGGGTGGGAATTGTTCCTACACTGGTATAGAAAAAGAAACTGCCATTCCCCTGTCTCTAATGCATGGACCTATGATTTGGGGAAGCTTTTTGTTCCTAATGCCTTTATAAATGTGGAACTCATCAGACACCTTGCTTTTGGGTATGATAAAAATATCAAAGTAATTAGGGCATTGGAAGGAAGTGTCGTAATGGATATAACCAGGGAGTTTATTTGTGAGGTTTTTAGACTCAATGTGACCATGAAAAAGGTTATAGACCTTGCTTCTTTCAAAATAAAATACAAGCAAGATAGACATAGCTTTAGAGTGAAATGGTTCCCTAAGTTTAGACATAAAATCTTCTATGGAAAGTTATTGAGAATCCTTGATATCGAACATGAGCCTTTTGATGTCAAGTCTTTTGAAGACTATTTCAGAAGCACATATTGGGAATTATGCCTAGTGTTGGGACAAGATGCAAGCTCAAAAATGGAGACACCTCTTATGTATATGGTTGTCGATGTACAACATCCTTTTGTCAATAGTGACTTTGACTATGCTAGCTTTTTAACTGATGTTATTCACAATCGGCTGGTGGACATTAAGAGAAGGCAAAGTGGTAAGGAGTTGGAGGTGAATTTTGTGTGGTATTCTCTCCTTTTTTATATGCTTTTGTACAAAGGCAAAGATAATTTCAATAGTTTTTTACAACTAGACATGAAAGATAAAGAGAGAAATGATCTCCCAGTGCAATGTTGGACCCATATTTGGGACAAACATTGTAGTGAGTTAGACTATTTTTTTTGAGATTCTCTTTTTAAGAAAATTCATGGCAAGGTTGGGTCGACTTGGAATCATATTGCACAAGAAAAAATTTGGATTTCCTTAGACCCTAAGAGTGGAGGTCGGAGTTAGGAGTACAACATAACTGGGGAGATTATTACCTCCATGAGAACTCAGTTGTTATTAGAGTATATGGTTGCCCTCAAGGCCCCCATGTGCCACCCAGATTTGTGTCACCTAGGTTGGTATTCATGGAAATTATGTGGCAATTGAATGAAACCAATCACTTTCATTTAGGCAAACAAAAGAAAGGGTTTTTTCTCCTTATGTTACTATATTTTAGTTTTCACTTTTACCAGAGAGGGTTTAGATAGGCTAAAATAAATTCTTGGGGAATATAGGTTATCTCGTTTAAATTTCAGGTATTTTGACCCTGAAGGTTTCATACAAGAGGTTAGGAAAAGGCTCAGAAGGTCTGATTTTCGACATCAAGTTGATTTAGACGAAGATGTCATAAGAAATTGCAAGGATGAATCTTAGGTAAAAAGTAGAAAGGTGAAATGGATTGCATTCCACAAGGCAGAGGCAACAAGGATAAATAATGATAAGGATTATCATGGAACATTTACTGATACTGTTGATCCAATTGCCGAGATTGAGGCGGTGAAGAATTTTGACAGAATTATAGGTAAGGCCCCTATCCTAGAAGAGAAACCAACAAAGCAGCCTAGACCTGACCTTTCTATCAGAAGACCCCAAGGGCCTATTATTAGAGAAAATGTGCAATCAAACCCACCAAAGGTCACTCCCTCTCCTTCCCCTGGCCATCAAACAATCAGTGTGGATTATGATTCTCCCCCAAGAGAGAAACCATAAAAGAGGATGAAATTTGAGCAACTACCATTGTTGGTTGACAATCCTATTCCCATCAATCTAGATGAAAGTGAAGATGTTCATATCACCATGGATGAAACTCAATGATATATGCCATCCCCCCAGGACCAAATATTATTGGCCTTCTTCAACAAAGGTTCAGGTTGGACATGGCTATGGGGAGAGATAACCTCAATGATGTGAGGGAATTGGCCTCTACACAATTCATGTCTAATGATGATTTTATAAAATCCTAGGAGTTTAAAGAGTTTGTTTTGAGATCAAAGAGGGAGGAGTACCTTAAAAGAGTTCAGTTGGCACAAGAAGATGTTCCTAGAGAAAAGTATGATGAAGTAGCTGCAAAGGTAATGGAAAAAATGAATTTTGAGTACAAAAGCATTACACTTGACGAAGGGAGAAGAATGGTGGAAGATAGTAGATTGCTACTGCTCCTTGAATGGGACATTGCTTTTGCAATTATTTTTGATACTATTAGGAAACAAGAAGGAAAGTTTTCTCCACAAAAGAGGTAGAAGAGATGGCATTGTGAAGATTAGGGTTCGATAAACATTGGGAAGCCCTTGCAATTTGGGCCCTTGCCCCAAATAAAAACAAGCCTTCGATTGTTGAAGCATCGAAGGGTAAGGGTATCAAAGGGAGCTTGATTGTAAAGAGGGTGTCTATCACCTCTACCCCTAAAGCTACTGCATTAGAAGTAGATGTTGCCAAGTTTTATGAAGCTAGTGTTCAAAGGTTGCAAGATAGACTTAATACAATGACCAAGGAACATAATGATCTCATGAAGCTTACAACTAGTTGTAGGTATTATTGGCTAAACAAAAATTCATTCTTGAAAGTGTGCAGGAAGCAAGATCCTCTTCTACAATCCCCCCTTCTCATGTGATGATTGAAAACACAGAGCTTAAAGAAAAGATTCAAATGTTGGAAGAGTAGCTAAAGAATGCTCAGCCGAATCAACAAAACGAGAATGTGCACATTGCAATGTGCATCCTAGAGCACAGACTGTCTAAAATCTTAAGAAAGCTAGAAAATACTCATGTGTCATATCTAAATTTGAGAAATGCCATTACTAGAGTAAGTGGGGACCAAGAGCAACTCAAATGTATATTTGAACAATGGATTCCTAGATTTTAATCTTTGGAAGGAATGTATAAGGGATCTAAACACACTTCCAATGCCTCACTTGGTATCTATCTTACTTTTTATATTGTCAAGATGGCACAGAATCATAAAGGGTATTTGGAAGGTATAGTTGAAGCGGCACAAGAAAGAATGAACTCTTTCATAAATGTTGAAAGAAGGGTTGTACTTCGCCTGTTAGAAGATAATGGGGAGTTGAAGACCCTAGAGGAATGGAAGGATAGTTTCAATATTCTAATCCCCACACTCCTCCCTGTGATTTGCAAAGACGATGATCTTGATTTAAATCATCTTGATTCCTATTCAGACAAGATGGTCGATGTAGAAAAAAAAGATGGAAACTTTTTGTAGAGAGGCCAGTGCTTTACTTGATGCCAAGTATCATCAAAATTTGGAGCATTTAAAAAATATCTTAGCTCATGACTAGCCTTCTAAGGATATGATTAAGGAATGGGATCAAAAGTATAATTTTTGACTCGGCCTGAGAGTGGATCCATGCTTTTATTCCTATGCCTCTTGTCTAATAATTTGGATGTCAGAAAGTTTTGGGATGAGGTTCTTCACTTCTTTGCTTGTTGCTTCCTTTTTTAATATTCCATCTCATTCTTTGTAAGCTCTTTTTGCACAGTTTAAACTATTTGATAGCACATATAGAAAATATTGTAATTTTTCTCTATAATAACAAAAAATGATTCAAATACTTAAGTGTATTTATTTAATTTTGAATATTGGCATATCTTGCTCTTTAGTATTGTATTCACTATCTTTTGACTCAAAATAATCAAGGGTTATTTATAATTTGTCATATCACATCATGTGTTTATGTTATGGATGTTAAACTTTTATCTTTTGTTCAAGGAATTGATTAATATTCCTTTTAGTTATTTATCAAAGATTATGTGAATGGCAATGCAACAAGAATTTATAAGTAGTGTGATAAGTCTTGTTCTTTAAAAATGATGTAGAATCACATATCAAATTTAATATCATGGAATACAATATAAAATATCATCAACTACAGTTTGGAATATGATTCATGAAGTGAAATATAAAATAAAATATCATGAAGTGCAATGATTCACAATTTCATGGAATATAATATAAAATATCATCAACTACAGTTTGGAAAATGATTATGAAGTGCAGTGTAAATACCTAAAAGCTAATAATTCACTTCTATTTCCCAAATCAATTCACGGTCCTCAAACTGATGTTCAACTTGAGATAAAGTAAAAGAGTCATCTTGATTCTAAGTCTGGTCTTCATTTTCTTCGCCCTGCATCTCAAATTCAACATTCATTGTGTCACTATCATTTGTCCCACCACCAATACCACCACTACAAGCATTTGGAGTGTTGTACAACCCTCTTCTTCCGCATATGGACCTCCAAATTGTGAGTGCCCTTTCAAAAGGAAATTTTTTGACATTCTATGTAGTTTCTTTAACCCTCAAGAAATTTTCCAAATTCTTGTCTAGTTTGTTTCTTATCTTTGATTTCAAAAATGCCAATGAATTGAAAACTCTCTCATCCTCCACCGACCCCAATATCATTGTTTGAAATACATCAACAAGTTTGAAATACTCTGATATCGAACTATGCAATATTTCACTCTTACCTAAGTTTATCCAAGCCTTTGTTATTGATCTTGGTTCAAAGGGCTTTTCCATGGAATCAAACTAGTCCATCATACTTCTTGCAGAATTCTTGCATTGTTGTCTAAGCTAATCTCCATTTAGAATTCCTTTTATTGTCTACTCATTGTATTTTACACTTTTTGAAAAGTGTTCGACCAATATTTTTACTTTATCATGAAAATAGGTTAGGCTATCTCGGTTTATCCAAAATTGAGGATACGCAATACCCATGGCTTCAAGTATTTCTTCTCGAGGGAATCTGTTATAAATCTCTGAGGAAAGAGATTTTGCAATTCCCTTCAAATTATCACTAATAGATTTAACAATGTCGTTAAAAGATTCATTTGTAATAGGTACTTCTCTGATAGATCATTTGACTATCGTGCAATGGTACATTGGTATCTCAAATCCACGTACACAAATACATAAGTACCTTCTTGCATTAAACTATAAATAATTATCACGTTGATTCAAATCTGTAATTTTCTGCCAGATGAAAAAAAATGGGCTTTTAGAAGTTACATCTAGATATAGATGATCAAGGGTCATGCATGTATTTCTACATAGTTTCGAATATTCATTAATATACATGGTTCTGTCTTAGGGTTTCTTCACAAGATTGTTCATTTCATCTAGCATGGGGAGAAGACTAGCTAAAGTCAAGAGTGTCTCTATATTGCTTAACCTATATAAGAGGTCAGGAGTTGTGTCTACTGTGTTCTGATGCTTGTACATTACTCCAATCAAGGATCGATATTTTGAAAGAACTCGTTGTGTTGGTCCATACAAGGAGATCCATCTGGTATCAACATCCTTGAGAAGTTTGTTTCCTATTATTATTCCCTTAGAAAAAAATTGAAATTTCATGAAACGTTTGGGATTCCAACAAAAATATGTGTAGATCTTGCAGACAATATTTTCAAATTTTGATACTGTAGGAAACTTGCTTACAATTCTAAATGATAAATTCATTATGTGGTCCATGTAGTGAATTCCAAGCATGTATGGTGCACAAGTAGTTTGTAACTTTGTGCAAACATCGGTCCTATAATCTTGCATTACTACAGCTCCATCAGCTCCTACACACACCAAATTTTTGGCAATTGTCAAGTCATCCATACCTGCAATTTCATTCAAATATTTATTGACTAGTTCAAATAGATTTTGTAATGTTGAACTATTCTTCATTTTATGAACATAGAGAAGATGAGCTTGGTGGACATGTTTTTTTATAGTATACACATGCATACAGACCCAAGAAGTATTATCTATCGCAATAACTTCATCTAAAGATAATGCAATGAAGTTTATCTCTTTTAATTTCTCCTTTAAATCTTACTTTTCCATTGCAGCAAGACAATTTTCCCATTCCCATCTAGCGTTTACTAACCAATGTGCGCTAGAAAAGTGAGGAAAACCCAAAAAAGATAATAAATTAAAATATTTTGGGTAGTCTGTCATAGGATGCCCTCTAAAAAAAATATGAAAAACAACACTCATTTGAATAGCTTTTGCTAGTTGTGCTCCTTCCATTAGTTTTCCAAATTGAGCCTCAATTTTACCTCCACATGCAATAAGCTTCGACATTATTTGCTTATGCTCTTCATATTCTACAACATAATTAACATGAAGACATTCTTCCTTTCATTTCCATCATACTACTGATTGTTCCTTTTCGTTAATGATTTGTTTTTCATAAACTTTACTAATATGATTTTCTATAGTGTCAAGATTTAGCTACAACTTCTTGTCTCTTTTCCATTTCCAACTAAAAATCAAACACTTTCATTCTATTGGAGATTCATCTTTTTTTTATTTCTCCATTGCTACAATGAATGGGTGATTTGACACCCAATCAAGCTAAAAATTCTTTGTCATTTCCCACTCGTTCCCCACTTTTGATAAGCTAAAAATTCCTTGTCATTTCCCACATGTTCCCCACTTTTTATTTGCCTTTTCTTTTCTTGCTACCAACATCATCCAAGTCAATTATTTCATTTTGGCTAACCAAGGTATCCCTTGGAACATCTTATGTGGTATTTCCATCCTCATTTGACTCATTTAACTCAATGACAATCTCACCTTGACATTTCGGTGGTGGTGAGGTATTGTGAATTCCTTCTTCATTAATATTTGGTGGAAGAGTTGATGTTGTAGCTCCATCTTGATCTAATGGATCAGAAGCATTTCCAATTCCAAAGTAAGATTGTATGGTAACTCTACATTTTTGGCATTTTGATGGCCTCCTAGCCCCTTCACTACTCTAAGGAATCTTACCCTTGTTACACTTGTTGCTTGACATATTGATCTCTCACTTCAAATAAAAGTTGGAAAAAAATATCTTCTTGTTTAAGAAGGATAGAGAATATAGATCCCATTCCCTACTCAATATCATCGTTAAGATTGAAGCAAGAATGGAAAAGAGATAAAGAAATATTATAACACTATGAAGAAATGATTACTTACCTTTAAGTTTAGGTTTTCACTAACTTGCTCTTTGTTAATGCAGGAATGCCTATGTTGTAAGTTTTTAACTTGCCTACGATTAACTTCAAGGTTCCAAGTCCAACTTCCAAATCGAGAGCTCACAAGTTCAGAACTGAACAAAATGTGTAAGATTAAATGACAGTTTCAATTGTATTTATATCAATCCATATTTGGAAAATTTCACAGGATCTTTAAATAGTATATTAAAAATTTGATGAATCTCGTGTGATTATACAACGATACGTAATTTTCAAGGCGATTATGGCCCTATGATTAGCATGGAGGTGTCATAGCAATTGGAGAAATGTGTCATCAAATGTAATTATTTTTTAATGTTATTGGCGAAATGGGTCCTCATAAGCAACTATTTATAAATTTTAATTGGAAAAATGGGTCTTGATACACAATGTTGTTTTAATAGTATTGGTGAATATGTAGGTGATTTATTAGATGTTTCTGAGATTCTAGGCAAAAATATTAATCGGTCTATTTGTAACGCGTAGTTTGTTATGGTGAGCTTATTACTTAAATATGCCTCATAAAAAAATCAATGGTGAATGGACATGCTTTAGACCAATAATACATAAAATTTGGGTGATTTGGCCACCCTATTGGGTGGGATTAATTCACCAATTTTGACTTGGCCAATATCTAATATTTTCCAACTGATGAAGATTCGCCACTAAAGTTATCCCTGGACCACTATAGGAAAAAGAAAAAATCAACTCACAAAGATGATGTGGAGAGAGTGACCTTGGGAAAAAATGAGTCCCTAAATGGTTTACATTGGTAAGAAATCGAAACCTCAAGAGAAATAAATATTGGTTTCCTTGTTGCATAAATTTAAGAAGTTTTTTGTATGGTCATATGAGGATCTACAAGTATATAGGGAGTATTTTTTCATCCTACTATCTCGCTCCATCCTGATGCCAATCCATGAACAAGTATATACAAATTCCTATCAGTTCTTTGCTGACCCCTCAAATGAAAAAGAAGATTATGAAACTAAAAGAAGTGAGAATGATCAAAGCAATTAGACAATTCGAGTGGGTGTCTAACCTTGCCCCAATATGAAAAAATAATAGAGAAATACTATTTTGTGTCGACTTTAGGAACCTCAACCTTAAATATCTTAAGGATAACCATCCCATTCCAAGCATGAATCATTTGATTCAACAAGTAACAAGATCAAAATTAACTTCCATGATGGATGGATTTTTAGGCTACAACCTGTAGACACAACAAATATACAAATTGATCTTGATCTTACTAACACCAGTTCATCCCAAATCATCTCCTTTACTAATTAATTTAATTGAATAATCTTTATTTGATTAAATTCATCATATTTCCTCTCTTAATTAAATAAATCAAATTTATTTGATTGAGTCATCATCTCCTATTAATTAAATAAATCATTTTATTTAGTTAATCTTATAGTCCTTCTAATTAAACAATTCGCTTTATTTAATTAATCTCTAAAGTCATCTCTTTTAAATTAAATAAATTAATCTTTATTTGATTTAATCTGACACCACCCTCTTTAATTAAATAAATCAAATTTTATTTAATAAAATCTAAATTCACATTCCTCTCAACTTTGATTTAAATTAATCCAAAAATCTAAGTCAAATTGTCACATCAACTAATCTCTTCTTAAATTAATCAAATCTTAATCCTAATCCATCAAATCCTCTAGATTTTGTAACTTGCACAATAAATCATTTTATTTGATTTATTAATTCATCCATTTTCTCTCAACTTGGTATCAAAAAGGGGATATTCCTAAAATTCAAAAATCCCTCCAAAAGGGATGAGTACATCCAACAAGGCATTAAAGGCCTCTTACATGTCCTTTACCTTGAGCCAAGTGGCATTTACTCCATTCCTCTCTCCCTCCAACTTGTCATTTCATAAATTTTAAATTCCACCTAACCATATTTATTTGCACATTCATCAAAATATGTTCATTCCTCCTCCAATCAAATGTGGACAAGTGTCCTTCTCTCATTGGTTGGTCTTTTGTCCCACATTCATCCATTTTGCCTCTTCCTCCATCATCTTCTTCTATAAATAAAGAGTTTCTCTATTGATTTTGGATCCTTCGAGTAAGAGCACAATCAGTATAGGCATTTAGCATTTGAGTTCATAGTATTTCATATTTTGCAATCAATTTAGCTAGGTTATTGGAAAATTTCATCAAGGAGGCAACAATCATCAGCAAATATCATCACTTCACATCAAGGAATTTGGAAAGGGCCATTTTCCACATCAAAATGACATCAATTCCCCCATGGGATTGAGAGTTTTCTCATTAGAATAGGATTTGATAGCTTTGTTATTGTGTTCTTCACTTCATTTCTTGTTTTCATGCTTCAAAATAATTTTATGGGGAATGTTGATCTAACTTGCGTAATGAGCTAATTATATGTTTGTTCTCTTGTTTTTGTGCAAGTATAGATTCACCATTCACACAACCAGGTGATTACGAAAGAGTCAAAACATCATAAAATGGAATTCACTACTCTATGGGGCACATATGTGTACATGAGGATTTCATTTGGTTTGAGGAATGCAGGATCAAATTTTTAGAGAGTTATGGATGTATATTTTACTAGTATTATTGACTGGATCATGGTAGTTTACCAAGATGACCTAACTACATTTTCAAAGGAAAGAGGTGATCATTGCAAACACCTTGAATCAAGTTTTTAGAGATGGTTGGAGTTTTGGATTTATTTGAAACCTAAGAAGTTTCAATTTGGTGCTGAGGAGGGTAAGATTTTAGGACACATTGTGTCAAAATATGGGGTAAGGATAGAATGAGAAAGATTAAATTCCATTGGCCTCATCCCTCAACCTAAATCTATGAAATTAATTTAGTGTTCTTTGGAAAAAATCAATTTTGTTAGGAGGTTTGTTCCTAAATTTGTTGATAAAACTAAGGCTATATCAAAAATTCTTAAGAGAGGACAATCAATTGAATGGAGTGATGAACCAATTGAAGCTTTCAAGGAGATTAAGCGGGCTATAACAGAGGAACTTGTCCTAGTAATTCCCATATATATCTGTATATATATTTGGTTGGTACCTTGATATTTTTAGCCTAGATGAAGCCAAATGAGGCCACAAACAAGGAACCTCATCCCTAACATGAGCACACTACATTAACATGAATATTCCTAACTTACAAGCCTAGTATACCAACATTGGCATAGATCTTGTGAGCACACCAACCCAACAAGGGTTTCGATCATGAAGACAAGGGTACGAACACCCGCAGCTTCAACACTAAGTTTCAAGCCTACGAGCACATTAGATTGACATGGGAACAATAACAATGATCACAATGGCCCAATGGACGTTTGAACCTTGGTGGCTACAATAATAATGAAAAAATTTAACCATCACACTATGCCATAAATGATCTCCTAGTAAGTCCTAATTATTTCAAGCCTCTTCAACTCTTTTCTTTTTCATTATTTTACACCATAGTTGTTTTGTTGCTGCAAAAAAATGAAGGATATGAGCAACATGTAGCCTTATTCAATAAATAATTACAACCATCTGAGTTAAATTATTCTATGATGGAAAAGCATGCTTATGCTTTGATTAAGGAAGTAAAGAATTTTAGATCTTATCCTGTGGGTGTAAAGGTTATAGCATATGTACCACACCCAACTGACAAAGATATTTTCATGCAGTAAGAAGCCTTAGATAAAATATATTGTTGGATTAATTAAATACATGAGTATGATATGGAAAATCAAATCAAAAACTTGTTAGATACCAAGGCTTGGCCAGGTTGATGGTAAATTCCAACTTGGAAGCAGTAAAGGTGAAAGATGTGAATATAGAGGATGTTCCCTACTGTGCAAGTTGAGTGAAAATACTTGGTACAAGGACATGATATTCTACCTAGTGAGCATGAATTTCCCACCATCAATGGATAATAATTAAAAGAGATCCCTTAAGCCCCAATCTCAAAAATATGTGTTGATTCAAGGTGAGATAATGTGGAGGAACCATGAGGAAATTTTACTCAAGTGGATGGTCATTAGGCTGACAAAATAATTATGGAGTGCCATCATGGTGTGTGTGGTGAATACTTCGGGGTTAAGACCACAACACAATAAAACTAAATTTTTTTGGTGCACTTCCCCTACTACCTCTTTCAATTGAGGCCCCTTTTCAATAGTGGGGAATAGATTGTTGGACTAGTCTCCAGCATATCCCTTCAGATTTGGGACATGGACTAACCAACTGCCGTGGATCCATTTATCTCTGGCAATTGTATTGAGTGTTAATAGGTCGATATTTTTGGTGCAACGACAAATGTGTTCCAACAAATGGTATTAGATCCATGGTCGTGAGTTTGAATCCCCTCAAGTGACGCTAAGGTGGGATCACTGGACTAATCTCTAGAATCTTGCTTTGGATTGAAGACATGGACTAACCACCTCCCATGGTTTCATTTATCCCTAGAGTTTGTATCAGGTGTTAATAGGTTGATCTTTTGGTGCAATGAGAAACATGTTCCAGAATAGATTTTATAGGATAAATACAATAAAATTCTAGGAATGAATATAATTGGATCCTTGTAGCCACCGACTACTTCACCAAGTGGATTGAGTCAATTCCAACTCACAATGCAAGATCCAATGTCTTAGTATATTTCTTGATCAGCAATATTAGAACCAAGTTTGGAGTTCCAACCTAGATATTAGCTAATAATACCATGTGGTTTAGATCACAAGACATGTGGACAAGCTAGGTAGAGTAATAAGAGCTTGATGAAGATCATAAAGAGGGCACTTGATCAAAACAAGAAGAGGTGGGATGATAAGATCAAGTATGCTCTTTAGGTTGATAGGGTTACTTTCATGCATGTTATTGGATGTAGTTCATTTGAATTAGTATATGCAGTTGTGGCTAGGTTGCCTATCATATTAGAGTTTCTAGTGCATCAGTTGTTGTGAGATATAAATGAGGATCAATGTGATGATTTGTCTTTAAGGATCATGGAGGTAAATGAGCTAGATGAGAAAAAAAAATTAGAATAGGACAAGAACCTAAAACATAAGCAGATCATCAAACATGTGTATGATAAGATGTTGTCACCAAGGGAGTTTTAGGTTGGTGATTTGATCCTTCTATGGAATGCTAGGTCAAAAGATAAGGGAAAACGTGGAAATTTCAACCCCTTATGGATTAGATCTTATGAAATTGTTGAGAGATATGAATTTTATGTATATCATCTCATAGATTTTGACAGATAATTTTTGGAGCTGCTTGTGCATGATCAAAATATGAAACATTAATTTTTGTATGTGATGAAGCTCAAAATTTTGAATGGTGATTAAAATGATACAAATTCTATATTTTGCACATGTCTTCAATTATTCTTGATTCCTTTTAGGTTAAGATAGTGTTTTGTTTTGGTCCTATTAGAACTTTTGTGGTTTGCTTAGAGATTTGGATTCTTGGGATGCCTGCAAGAGGCGTTCATCCCCAACCAAAGCCATTGTTGGGACTCAAATTTATTGTACCTCTTTTCTTGAGTCCCATGTTGTTCCATTTATTATCTTGGCCTTTCTAACTCATTTATAAATTATCAATATGAGATGTATAATCTAGGTGGTCCTTTGCCAGCTTTCTAGGCACAATTAAGTAGCATGAAAAATTAGACCCAATTGCTTTTGGAAGTTTTTTAAAATTCTCCAAGGGGAGAGAGCTATGATCCTGTGGGTTTTCTTCTTCCTACTAGCCCAAGTGTATTCCACTTGTATTTCCCCACATAATGTAATCCAGTTGGTTTCTCCACAAAGTATAATAAAATGGCTAAGTATAGGTTTTTCGAGAACCCGATATCTTGCTAGACTTCCCTTTTCATTCATTTTTAGCTAGTTTTGTTGTGTTTCCCTAAAAATCTAGTGAAGTGGTTCTTTTCCATAAAGGTGTTTTGAGGGCTAAACTTCCGAAAAATGATCTAGATGAACCTCAGAAGCTCGCTAAGCTTCATTTCAATGTGTAGAAGGCATTGAAACATCTAAATTTTGTTAGTTTTTCTCTACATTTGTCTCTCACTCATATGTGTGAGCAAATTAGGATTCCCTTAATGCATTCTTCACCAACCATAAATTGAATTGCTAATGTTGCATGAATGTGTTTGGGTGACAAAGGGCCAACACACTATATTTTATTTGAGCTACTACCTTCACTGCTAAATGGTCGCATAACTACCAAAATTAATTGCAAACATCCTCTTTCCATCTATTGAACTCGTCTTTCAATTTTCACTGCCTATTTTGGGCACAGTTCAACCTAAACCATAAATTCAACCTTGCTATAGTGGTGTGACTTATGATTGTGCTAGATAGGATATTTTTACTTGTTTCAAGTCTAAATATTTTATATTATCAATGGACTGTATTGGGACACAAAGAATACATTAGAATTTTTCTAGAAGTGTAGATAGACATAAAATCATTTCCAGAGCATTTGTAAGGAGGAAAATATAGTGTTAGACTGTTGAAAGAATACTATAATGTCATCATTCAATTTTATCTCCATTAATGCATGGGAAACTCATAGAAATAAATAAAAAATCTTTAGTAATTTTTTTGCTATGAATATAAACACCATTAGAGGAATATGAAAAAATTTCTAAGCTTGTTGAGAGCCTTGTAACAACTCTTTTTGTGCTTATATATGAGTTTGAACAATCCATTATTGGATAACTAAGTAGGTGAAACTAACAATGATGTATGTGATGCATTTTAATGTGTAGGTCACTTTTTGTTTGTTATTTTGTTTTCAATTTCTACTTGTTAGTTGTGACTTTGTTGCTTTGGGAGACACCAGCCTCCTTATACTTGTTCCAGTCATTCACAGTAAAACAAATCATCTAAGCTATTTTAATTTTTAGTTTCAATTTGTGTGGTTCTTGATATCAATATATACATGGAATAGTATATATAAATTTTAGTGATTCATGCAACTCACCCCCACCTTGCACTCATTGCTAAGGTGATAAATCAACTATACATAGTAGTAAGGTAGCTAGTTGCCTAGTGACAACTTTGGGGTTGAATCAACCATTTGGGTTAGCTACCAATTGCATTTGTTTATTTTGCTACCCAACCTCTAAAAATACCCTCCTAAGTTTAATCTGAGTTCAAATTGAAGAAGAGAACACCCACTCTCATAGTGTTATCTCAAAGCCCTCCATAGTTTTGTAGATGAACTAATTTTACTTACTTTTTGATAACCCTAGCCTTGTGAGTGGGTTTTGGTTCAAGGAAATGGAGCAATGATTTTGAAACCTAATATAATCATTAAACCTATTCTTGTGTAGGAGAATATAGCAACTTGGGGGTTAAGATATAGGCCTTTTGATGAGAAACTTGACAACGCTAATGATTTTATTAAGATCATTGGGAATGCTTCTTTCAATATTAAAAATATTAAGATAAAGCCTTGTAAGTAAATGAAAATTATAAGTTATAAATTAAAACAACTTGAATGCAAACAAATTGAAACAAATTACTTCTAGAGCTATGAAATCCACTACAAACCTCAAAAATGACTAATGTTGCTTTGTCTTGAAGGTATGTGGATGCATGATCTCTGAAGCATAAAACTAATATGGCAATGACTAATAGGTTTGACGGAGTGGATTTTCTTAATGCATGATTGAATGATTTTGATAAAATGTGATTTCATAGATGTATGATGGATGCCAATGATGAAGAAAATGACTGAATTTATAGAACTAGGAGATGTGGATGACGATTAGGACTTGAGTTAACTAGAAAACTAGTGGATTCAACTCAACTAAAATTATAAATTTTCCAATCCAAATCATGAGAGGATAGTATTGATTTTCCAGTTAAAATGATGGATATATATACACATGAAGTTTCCAATTTTAGGATTAGGTAATTGATGAAGAGTGAAGAGGTTTCTAAAATGGAAGAAGAGTTTACTTGATGGAGGAAAGATTTGACTAAACCAATGGATATAGAAATTTTAAGTTTCTAATGAAGACTAAGTTAATACATTAGTAATGATGGAGTTGACTAAAGAGACGAAAAAATGGAAATTATTATTTAACATGGATAATTAACTCGCATTTAGTTAAATAATAAAATATTATTTAATTAAATAGATAAAAGATAAAATGGAAATTATTATCTAATTATTAACTAATTAGGTGATAAATGATAAATGGATGCAATTGATGATGACATGATGACAATTAGGGTTTGGTGGAATAATCTAGGTGTCTACATTTTTTCCCTCTTTGAACCAATGTTGAAAGTAATATTGTTTCAAAGAAAAGAAAAGTATCCAAGAAGAAAAAATAGAAGAGATGAAGAAGATGATGATATGCCTCAATCAGGTGAGAAATGACAATTAGTAAAGATGAGATGATTGATGAACCCTCGAGAGATTATTTGTGCATAAAGTGCATGAGTGATCTCAAAAAGAAGAGAAGAAGAATAAAATATTAGATGAAATATGAAAAATAATGGATGACAAATATTAAAATATGGATGCAAGAAAATTATTATGAATGCAATAATGATGATTTGTTATTCTAACTTTGAGATTAGCATCCTTTATTTGATATAGAAATGGATGTTATCCACCAGGGTATATAAGACAAGTTGACTATGTATCCAATGCATGGGATGACTCTCAAGAAAACAAATAATAGACAATAGGATGCCCCAACACTCACAAGGCATATAAAGCTCTTGGTTGATCTATGATGAGACAACCATCAAACATGACACATAGAAACAAAATTCCTTTCCCCATTTTATGCCATATTAAACACACCATGATATGAAATGATCATGGTGACCTTGAGTAGGCATAGTGTCAATTGACACGCAACAATAACATCTTATGCCAAGGTGTGGAAAGGACTAAAGGATGGATGTAGATCATGTCTAGTTTTGGGAAGGAAACATCTCATATAATAAAAATTTCTAGTTTCAAGAAAGAAACATCTTGTATAAGACAAGTGATGGGTGATAAGGAATTATTCATGATAAAAAAGGATTGTTTGACTGCATGTTATCTAGGTTGATTTTGATCTCTAAGATTTTACATTAAAATCACATATTCCAAGTGTGTTGTTTGATGATTTGAAGAACATATCTATGTTCGGATGTCTAGTTTTGTTTATTTATGGATTTGTGGAAAATGAATGCAATTCATTGACTATGGAAGGTATCTTAGTCACTAAATGAGCTAGAAGGCATAGACCAAGATTTATTCATGAAATAGGATGTACTCACCTACCCCCAATGTATAACAAGGTGAAAAATGAAATGGATGGAAGACTAGACTAAATGACATGAATATAGGATGGAAAATTGGACGATGATGGGAAAAGTATACTTTATTACACATGGCACCTGCAAGCATATTTTCACCATGGTACTTGTCCAAGGCGCCACCAAAGCTGGTTTTCACCAGAGAATGATTTTTATCTTTACATATTTTTTTGTATTTTTTGCATATTTCAATATTTTTTGGATGTCATAAATTTCTTGAACCTCAGGCGTAGCCAATTGATAAGCTCCTGGACCATATTTGGAAATGATGACATATGGTCCTAACCAATTAGGCTCAAATTCTTGTCTCTATCTTGTAAATTTCTTTGATTTTCCATAAGGACAAAATCACCAATATGAAAGTCTTGAGTCATGATCTTTTTATTATAGCTAAGATGAAGATGATTTTGGTATGAATGAAGGTGGTTGAGGGCATTGAGGCATTTTTCATCTAAAATATCTAACTCATGCAAACACGAAACCTAATACTCTACATCATCAATAATATGTCATAAGGAGACACACAAATATGGAAGTTCAACCTCGACTGGTAAGATGGCCTCGGAATATGGAGTCACACTAGTTGGTGTATGGATACTAGTTTGATATGTCCAAAGGGCGACATTAAGTTGAAGATGCCAATCATTACTAGCATCATTGATAGTATTTTTGAGGATTTTCTAGAGGGTCTATTAGATGCCTTTTCTTGACCATTACCTTGAGGGTAATATGGAGTGGACCAACAATGTTGGATATGGAAGTGCTTGCAAAGAGTGCATACATCTTTATTTTTGAATGATTTATCATTATCATTGATAATGGTAGAAGCGATAATATAGAAAAAAATGATGTAATGAAGGATAAAGTTGGAAATTTATTTTCTAATGGTATAGGTGAGAGGAATATCTTCAACCCATTTGGTGAAGTATTCGGTAGTGATGATTATGAACTTGTGTTCATTGGATGAATATGGGTGAATCTTGTCAATAAGATCAAGTACCTATTGTGAGAAGGACGAAGGAGTAGTAATGGGTTGCAATGCTTATGATGGTGCACAGATCAGATCTCCATGTTGCTGATAGGCTAGACATTTCTTCATAAAATGCTATGCTTCTTGCTCCATGATGGGTCAATAATAGTATGTTTTAAATTATTTTTGGCTAAGACAATACCACTAGTGTGTGCACCTCAAATACCGTTATTCTCCTCTTTTATTGCAAGAGAATCCTCTTTTGAGTTAAGATATCTAAGTAAAGTGCCATCAAATCTCCTATATAATTTTTCAGTAAGGATGTTGAAGCGGGATGAATGTTGGATAAGAGTTTTATTTTGTGTATGAGATAGATTGGGTGACAATGTTTATGTGTGGAGGTAATTATATATGTCATGATATTAAGGGATATCGGTAACAACAAGTTCACAAATGAGCTTTGATTTTGAGACATCATACGGGGGGACCAAAAGGTTCTTGACTAAGAATTCACAACATTGATTATTCTACGGAATATCCAAAAGGGACCCAATTGTAGCCATGGCATCTACTCCTTTATTGTTGTCTCTAGGAATTTTCTCAAACTGGATGGAGATGAAATTATCCTTGAGACTATCAACCATCTATTTATAAGGAATTAACTTATCATTTTTATTTAAATACTCATTATGGACTTGGTTGATGATAAGTTGTGAATATCCATAAACTAGGAGATATTTAATATTCCATTGCATTGCTATTGTAAGACCTTTGATTAAAGCCTCATACTCTACTATATTATTGGTACGTGGGAAACCCAACTTGAATACCTTAGGAATAAAATCACCTTGAGGGGTGACAAAGAGGATTCTTGCACCTAACCCTTTATTTGTATATGACCCATCAAAGTATAGTTTCCATGATATTACATCATCCAAAGTGAAGAAAGTCTCATTGATAAATTCTTTGACTAAGGGATGATTATCTGTTAAATGTGCATCTACTAATTAATCAACCATGACTTGTCATTTTATTTCTCTTCTATCTACATACTCTATGTAAAATTTAGTAAGTAACATGACCCATTTTGGCATTCAACTGGTGAGAGTTGATTTGGAAAGGAGATATTTTAGTGGGTCAATTTTGGAGATGAGCTTAATTTTATGACTTAGCATGTAGTGTCAAATTTTTTGAGAACTGAAAATGACACTTAAGAATGCACATTCTATTGGTGTATAGTTACACTTTTAACCTACTAATGTCCCACTGATATAATAGATGGACCTTTCTCGACCTTCAAAATCATTTGGAGCAAGGAGCACCCCAAAGGTAATTGATGTCGCTGAAATATACAGTAATAGTGGCTTCCCTTGAATGGGTGACATGAGGACTGGAGGAGATGCAAGATACTAATTTATTTGTCTAAAATATTGTTGAAAAAAATATCCCAATGGAAAACATTATTTGTATTCAAGAGGTGTGAAAATGGTTGGCACTTATCTGCTAATTGTGTAATGAATCTTATGATGGCATACAGTTTTCCCTGAAGATTGTGTAATTGCGTAAGATTTTGTGGAGGTGGAATTTATAGAATGGCCTTTACTTTAGTTGGGTCAACCTCAATGCATCATCTAGAAACAATTAATCCTAGAATTTTTCTATATGTTATGCCAAAGACACACTTCTTAGGATCAAGTTGTAAGTTATATTCACTTAAGCCAAATAATCACTCCAGAATCTATGGATGTTCTTCTCTTGTTTTTGACTTGGCCATGATGTCATCTACATAGTCCTCTCGACTTTTATGTAACCTATCATGGAATATGATTGTCATTTCTCTTTGATAGGTTACCTCGGTGTTATTATCCCAAATGGCATAACTTGATAACAAAAAGAGTCCCAAGGAGTAGTAAAGGTTGTTTTATGTAGATCTTCAAGGGTGATTTGAATATGATTTTATCCTAAAAATCCATCCATAAGAGATAAAATTTCATGATCTGTTGTAAGGTCAACAATGATGTCTATGTTTAGCAATGGAAATTCATCCTTAGGAAAAACCTTATTTAAGTCCCTAAAGTGTGTACAAACTCTGAATCCTTTCAATTTATTGCTAACAAAACTATATTAGAGATCTATTATGCATAATCAATCAGTCATATAAATACAAACTCTAATAATTTATTGAGTTCCTCCTTGACTAGAAGAGCTACTTTTGGGTGCATCTTACAAATATTGTGTTTGATTGGTTTAGCATATGGGTGCACCACCAAATAATGTACAGCGAGTGCAAGTTCTAGACCTCGCATTTATGCATAAGACTAGACAAAGTTGTGGACAACCTTCTTGATATATTTTGATGCTTTCCTTTTATTCTTCTAACATGCAAGATGAAATTTAAGTGATTTTAGGATCAGTATCAATTCCTAGATTGAATTATTTGTATTCTTCTTGTAGGACTATTGACTAATCTTGCCATGGAGAAAATTTGAAGGGACAATTGATTTCCTTGTCTATTGATGCCTCATAAAGGTTTTCATTAGTAGACAAATCATTTTATTATTATTATTTTTCTTTTATTTTTTTATCCACTAGCACCTCAAAGAGGTTTTCACTAGGGGATTTGGATTTTCTATTTTTTCTATTTTTTTCTTTATTTGAATTTTGTAATTTTTTTCTTGACTAAGGAAATTGACATGCCTCCTAAAATAAGTTGTTGGATATAAATCTATGTCAAAACCTTTCTTATGTTCATTGATTGGTATATCATCATGGAGTCCCATAAATTCAAGTATAGCTTCATCATTTTCAAATATTTTCAAAGATAGAATCTTGGCAATCCCAAGAAATGAGGTCAGGATAAACAAGCAGAAGATCAATGGAAGGTGTAATGGTTGGTGTAAGAGTACGTATGTTTAGCTCATTGAAGAGGGTGGTGAAACTAGAGGAGGAGTATTTAAGGTCTTGTTCTTTGACACTCTTATCAATGAGAGAGGCTCATACTACAATATCAGAGGTGCAGTTGTCATCATATGATTATTTCACTAGAGGCATATACCTTAAACTAGATATATGATAATTGACCTTAATTGTGATTGGTTCAATAATTGATCCTAATCCTTGTACTTTATAACCAACATTCTTTAAATTTTTGAGTGTCTTAGGATATATCTTGAGCAATGCATGGTGTGAATTATTCATCCCTATATAACCATGCATCTATATCATTGCCTATGATTTCATTGTCAAGGAAGCCTCTCTATATATTTTTTTTGTACCTTATTGGATGATCTTGGAATTTTTCTTTTGGTTATTCTTCTGTGGTTTTCCTTAAGCCTTTAGAGAAAGAGGAAGCTGACCAACATGGAATGCATTTTGTGTCTCATAATCCCCACAACCTTTATCTATGATCTTGACCTTGATTGAGGAATTTGGTTTGGTGAATGATGTTGATTCTAAATTAGTAGGATCAACATATGAGGAAGATGGTAATTATGGTGGAGGTATAGAAATATCCACACTAGGACAATGATGTGACTTGGTATAGGAATCTTCCAATAATCTACAATATTGGAATGGATTGTAATATGTTGGGATTGTGACCTCTTCATCACTGTGCAAAAAATTGAAACATTGGTGGTAAGTGGAAGGGACTTCTCGCATGGAATTTATCCATGGGTGACTAAGGAGGATGTTATATGAAAACTCAAGGTCAAGAACACGTATCATGGTGTATTGTAAAACTAGTCCAACTTTTAAGGGAAGCCAAACTATTCCTTTAGTCTCTCTTGTTGCTTCATTATATGCTTTGATGTTTATATTATTTTTGAATTCTATGTCATCCTATGAATTTCCCAATTGTTTTATGAGCTTGTAGGTCATAAATTTAAAGTAGACCTGCCATCTATAAGGACTTTTTTGACCTTACGTTTATTGAAGTTTGTCTCTATATCAAGTGTTGTGGTATGGGATGACTCTAGAGATGGCATGTTATTAGGAGAGAAAGCTAGATGGTATGAAGAGGATAAATGTCCTACAAGGTTCTAGAATTGGTTAGGGTTCATATCACTAGGCACTCAAGATTCTCTCAAATCTTGGTTCAATATGTCCTTAAAAAGAGAGGATGACTTAAGAAGCTCCAAGATATAAATATGTATTGGTCTTTTGGAGATGTTCAAGAAAATCATATAAGGTAGCTTTTCAAAGGATGAAGGTGTTCCTTGAATGGTGAATTGACCATGCCTAGTAGTGACAACACAATTAGGACCTTTAATAGTGACAATATCGATCTATGACTTTGTCAATATGCCCAACAACTTATTCATATGAGGAGGATGCAACATAGACTTTATTTATTTGGTTGCCTTGGTTTTGAACTTTATTATATAGTGGAGGTTAGTTTTGGTCATACTTAGGGAATGAATTTTGATAGATGCCTAATTGATCATCAGGTGAAGAGGATGAATATAAGTTCACCTCGATCAATAAAGATCTTGGACATAATTTTTCAGCTGCATGTACTTTAAGAGGGTATGAAATTTAACACAATGGTATCTGTGATATTTATTTTCTCTATTCCATGAGAGTTTTGGTTTTATTTCATCAAAGGTTTGAGTTCTAGGTATCTAATCGTGTTTTTCTTGATGAATTTTTCAAACACTATTTCTATTGATTCTCCTAAAGGAGTGTATGTATGCCTTTAAATTGTAGGGGGTCTTGATGATCCTTGTTGTGTGGTAACATGATTTTTTGTAGAAAATTTTGAATGTACGATTTGATTTATTTTGGAACCGTGAGTGCAATTTGGACAACTTTAGTGTCAGTTACCCCATCACTAATGAAATTTTTATTTCTAGGCCAAAATCTGGACTTGTCATTAATTTGAGTTGTATTGTCTTTTTCCTTGTTATAGATTTTGAATAGTCACTTAGAAATAAGGGCTTTATCCATGGTAACAAATTTTTCAATTATATCATCAAAATTTGTGGCAAAATGGACCTATAAATGAAAGGCAATTTCTAGGATAAGATTTGTGATGAAGATATTGACAATCTATTTTTCATGTATAACCCATTGGAATCGACTAGTGAGACTTATTCATCTTTGGAGGAAGGAAGAAAAACTCTCACCATTTATTTATTTAGCATTGTAGAGGTCAAGCATCAAAATTTCATGTTCTATGTTGTATGAGAAATGGTTGACTATAGTTTTTTTGGCTAGTTGTGGAAAAGTGGTATTGGACCCATGAGGTAGATGCATAAACTACTCAAGATCTTATCCTCCTAAAATTTTGGGTAATAACCTCATAAGATAAGAATCATTATAATTCACTTCATGATAAACCATGTAGAACTCTATAACATGGTCACATGAGTATCCTTCCCCTTTATACTTTTATAGTTTAGGAACTTCAAAATTTTGAGGGAAAGGGATTGATGTTATTGATTTATCAAAGAGGTAGGGACATAGTTCTTTGAATGTGTATGTTTTATTTTGTTTTAGTGTCCCTAATTACATCCCCTTAATTTTATCCTTCATATCTTGACACTCTTGGGTGAAGGGATTCCAAGAGTTGGAGTTGGCACATGTGGTGGTGGTTGTTTTTGTTGGTAGATAGGTGACTATTGTTGGTGTTATATAGGAGGTTGTAGGTAGTTTTTTGTTGAGGGGGTTGTTGTTGGTGGTGTTGGATAGGAATTTGTGATGTTTTTAAGGGTGTTTTATATGTTGGAGGCTTAATATATTGTGATTTTTTATATTGAGGGGGTTGTTGTTGATAATTAAGTGATTGTTGATATGTTGGTTGTTACTGGTATGTTTATGGTATTGGATAGGTTGTGGTTGATATGTAGGTTGAGATGTGTTTAAGGGTGATTGATATGTTAGAAGTTATCTATTTTTCAATTGTTGAGGAAGAAATTGTGATGTGTTTGAGAGTTATGTGTAGTTTTCATGTTCTTGTGACAATGTTTGTTGGTAATTAGGTTGAGATGTGGGAGTTTGATGGTGGGCAGTTATAGATTGTTGTGGTGAAGTGTAAGATGAGATAATATCTAGATGGGTAGGTGATGGTTGGTGTAAAGACAAAGGTGGTAATGATTGAATTAAGGATATCGTGAAAGGGAATGAGGTTTTACTTTGAGGAATGTTTTGAATAGCTATGTTAGGTTGAATTCTAATGGAAGTGGGGTTAGACAATGTGCTATGTTGTAAGGTAGGTGTGGTTATAATCCTATTAATAGGATTAGATGATGTAAAACTAGAAAAAGTACCAAACACTTCGTCTAGTGGAGAATATTGTGTTAAGAGGGTTGGTGGTTACTTGTAATTTTCCATGTGATTGATTTTGGATATTTAGTGTAACTGTGAGATCTTGCATGGTGAAGGTATTTATTATGGGTTGGTTGACATTAGACATATCTATAGTTACATTTTAAGAAATGTCGTACAAGGGATTTTCAAAAGTGGATGTACCTATAGTTTGGTTTGTAATGAGCTAACTCAACTTGGATTGGTCAAAGCTAGGGAGAGTGTGGCACCATACTCCATAATTTTCTCTAGGAAGTGTATTTTATTTAAACCTATAATACGATCTAAATAGGTTTGGGTAAGATCGTCATTCATAAAATCAACAAACTTCAGAGAGTATTCAAGCCAATCTACCAAGTCTTATTCATTAACTCTAGGTTTATCTTGTAGACTCTCAGTTTGACTATACTAGTCTGTTACAAATGGGCTTTTACTGCTTTGTTCCATGTTTTTATTTTCTTGTGACCTAGTAAGGAGTGGCATGGACCTTGTTGGTTCTTCCAACTTATTTCTTGAAATATTCTAAATATTAGCCATGTCTTATGATTAAAGACTTCAAATTAGTGGCCAATGAATAAAAGACAATTTTACAATTATACTCCTCTACCCTTCAAGCTCTACAAAGCCTAGGGGGTATCCCTTCACAATATCAATAGATTTAACTTTATATTCACCAGGATATTGACATAGCATATATGTTCTCATAAAATACACCAAGAATGTATCAAGATGTGATAGAATTAGTTAATTTCTTGGAGAATTATCTACTACTGTCTTTGAGAATATATGTATATATGCATATATATATAAAACTTAATAATAAATTAGAGATAAATTTCAAGTAATTTCTTCATTTTAAATGGTCTTGGACTTTAAACTAGCCTGCATGCTTAGATTGATGCCTTAATAAATTGGTGATAGAGTCAAAAGGTCTTGCAAATGGACAATAATCCCGGAAAAAAAAAAATGGAAACTTAATATTGTTGCCTTACAATAATATCTCCAATACTAAGATTCAACCTCAATTTACTCAACATTTCAAGTATATTGGATTGATCTATTACTCTAATAGAATTCATAAAAGAGATATTCATTACACAATGATGAACTCCAAAGATCCTTGATCAATTTTTGCCTTTGAATCTTTTCAAAATATGTATAAATCTTTTTGAATTTGTGTATTAATGTACAGAGAAATTTACACTTGCATTTTCTCTTTTTCCCTGGAAACCTAGAACAAGACTCAACTAGTCTAAATAAAACCTACCTAATTACAAACTTCCAAGATCCTTCAAAAAGGCTTGGAATTCCCTTTTATATAAAAAAGGGAGAAAATAAGCTAAGAGCCATGAACAGATGTCACAAAATGATTTGACAACTTGCTCAAATAAGCAAACCAAAAAACAATACAATTGCCTCATAATAAGACAAAAAGTAATGCAGTAGGAGACAAAATGGTTGTAGAAATCACTGCAGAAGATATCCTCCTGATGCACACAATTAGACAAAATCAAGTAGACTAATGATTCTATCAGTTGTATTTCTCCACCCATGCTGCAAAATTATCCTCCAAAGGCCATGTAAAAATAAGAATTTTTCTAGAAAAATTCAAATGAGAATAATATTCCTCATCTGTCCACTTTTAATAGCATCAAATAATTTATTAACTTGTTTCTAACTTTATTAACTAGTCCACTGCAACATTACACTTATCCATATCAACTTTATTATCAAAACATATAGAATTTAGGAGGGGAGATGAGATTTTGTTGAATTCTGATCTCCATAATTTTTATGTCTTGACTTCTCCATCCCCTGACAAAATTTTAGGCATCAAATCCTTCTCCAACTCCTCAAAAGACTCCAAAATTTTCTCCACTATAACCAACTTAATACTCTCATGGATAATTGTGTTCTCTTATAGTGCATTATAGTTTTCCAAGATGGCTGACAACTCACCCAGAGCATTGGCATCAAAATTGGCCATACTAATTATTTTTCCAATTATTAGTGTCTTTGGACTCCAAACATTCAAGATTTCTTTCAACTAACCCCTTACTTGAAGATGGATGACATGTATGCTTTCTATTGTGTTATAACCATTCTAATTTTCTTCAAGGTGGTTGAGGATACATGATAACCTATGGCTAGGTAGGTGTTGTGCCTATAGAACACACACCCCATTCAGAACGGGGACCCTCTCTTTTTTTCATTTTCGTAAGGGGTCGCTTTTGCCTCCATCTCATTTTGTGTGCCCCTATTTTTGAGTCCTAAGTGGTCAATAAGTCTTAAAGTTACCATATTAAGTTGACCAAGTTTCATCTGCCTTGAAATATTCAAGTCTTTGGCCTTCATAGAGTTCCTTTGACATTTTTTCTTGAATCCTTAAGGTTGTCGTCCTTTGCTCCTTACGGGTTCGCCCTTGCAAGCCGCCCTTGATAGAATTTTGTCCTTCCTTCCATGTTTATGCAGCGGACGATTCGGTCCATCCACCCACTCTATGGGTTTTGCATCATCCATGACCATCCCTTTTGCCGCTCAATCTAACAACAAATGTTTGGCTACCGCCCACCCCACAGGCTCCACCATTCCCGTCGTCGACCGTTTCAAAATTCACGCCCACCAATTGCACCTACCATCTTACTGGAATTTATTGTGTGCATTTAATGAATCAAGTCCTCTAAATAGCAAGAATGACAAGTCATTTTCAGTAACATTCTTGCTGAAACTTGTCGGAGCTCCTCCTTCTTCTGCGTCATCGTGCTCGCGTGACTTCATTGTTGTTATAGCGTTGCTACCTTTAGTTTCTTCATGATTTCTTGTGGGATATCCAGGTAGGTTCTCTGTCGTCGCCTGGTTATGTGTTTTTCATTAAATTCTGCAAATTTGCTAAAATCCTAGAAGGAAAAATCTTGAAACTAGCTAGAGCATTAAATTCTGTAAAAAACCCATATATTGAAAATTGATAATCCTTTGAAATTCAGTCATTTCAGGCCATGTGAAACTTACCATCATGACCGCCATTCTTGACCAGGGTCGTCAAGCTCTTGCGGCCTACAAATCTTTCACCATCGTTACCTTAGCACTATGAACAATAAACTTTAAACCATGGCCATCACCCTTGGCGGACCCGTTTATGCAGGTGGATGCCACATCCTCGCCGTCACCTTTGAAGCAAATTAAAATCCTAAGTTACATGAATCCTCATGACCTCTATGAATCTATGAGTGTGGGTTTCCTCCTACGGATGGATCCTTTCCTTTAATCATTTCTCAATGGTTGTTTGACCTCGATCTTCCGCTTAGCGGGTCTCGCGGAACCCTTCTTCATCATCATCTAAACACAACCGAGCACTTTTCCAAAACAAAACCTCGACCTATGACCCTTGCAGGTCCTCTATTGTGGGATGTTCAATGCTAATGATTCTTTGCCTCACTGACATTTTCAAACGGTTGTTGTTCACTGCCCTCCCGCGTCGCAGGTTTCGCTTGGTAGCTTGTCGTCAAGCATGCATTCTCACTGATAGGGCCTTTAAGGGTCGTTTCCCACGGACCGTCGTTCACTCTCCACTGCCATTCCAAACACCTAACCTAAGCGGTGAAGCTAGCCCATCTGCCTGCCCTTCAGACCCCATTACCACCCTCGCCATCCTAGTCACTCCCCCAAAAAATTAGCTAAGTGTTGACCCCTTGCAGGCCACCATTTAAAGGTTGCCCCATGCTCTTCATCATTCTAAACGATCGACTACTCTTGGTAGAATTTGCATTGTTCATCTCCCTCCTATTCCTTCACATGAAAATTTCCAAGTTAAGATTGGGAGTGGGCCCTCTATTGCGAGTGGCCATCTGTGGGTCATTGACCCTCGACCTCTATTTCCAAACATCTGAGCCTAAGATACCTCCCTCTATGTGGATCTTGATCCCCCTGCCACCGTCCAGCTAGCCACAAATGAATAACTCATATTGATGACTCTTGTGAACCCGATGGTGCAAACCGCTTCCTACGGGTCGTTGTTTCATCTGTGTCATTCCCAAACAGCCACCACGTAGCTGTATCCTGCGGGTTCCTGCCAGTAACTCTAAAGGACTTGAGTTTTAAAGATGTTTTGATGATGTCCTTCCTGCCTATAGATCCCACTTTGTGGAACCCTGTCCACGGGTTTCAACCATACCAAGGCCATTTTTAAATGGTGAAGCCCGAACTACCTTGACGACCTCTACTCCCACAACCCCTAGACCCCCATGCCACAATGTTTGAGAAACCACTTCCAAAGACCTCAAGAGCAATCAAATATGCATTTCCAAGTAACTTAGCACCTTGGTTGACCCCTCTAGCAGTGTAGAGATATTGATGCAGGTGGTTGTGTGCGGGTCATCATGCCCTCTTCACCATCTGCCTGTTGCCTCCTCCAAACCAGTCATTAGCCTAGGGAAACCCACATCCTTGGGCCTGCATTGCCCTAGCTTCCCCAAACAAAATGAAAATGATGATTTTAAATGGATGTTATGATCTTTGAAAGATGAATTACTTGATCTAACATCTATTTTGCAAGTTTTCGCTAAGGCTCCCCTTAGTTAATACATGAATATACTTATTGTGCCTTTTCTTGTAGGATTTATGGAATCAGTTGCAGGACCATCAGGGGTGTCCGTAGAGAAGGAAAAGGGGAAAAAACTTGCCAAAGTCCCAAGAGGAAAGGAGGAAAAGGAAAAAATGAAGTATCAATTTCAAGGAGTGGAGGTAACCTTGAAGGTCACTACAGAGTGGGATACTATTACAGACACCAACCTCAGACACATCCATATAGATGAATTCAGACAGAGGGTCATCACCAACCCCACTATGGAAAATTTAAAGAAGATCAGAAAGAGTGGTTTGGCTAAGGCAGTCGATTTTTCGCCAGCTCTTGTGGCCCCTAAATTGGTGATGTCTTGTAGAGAGGCCTATCAGGAGAAGAGCGGAAATATTGTAGACCAAGATGGTAAAGTATTGGCTGACCTGTCTGTCAAGTCCATAGTGCAAACATTTTGCATCCCGACCTTCGACCCTATGGAGCAAGCAAAAAAGGAGTATGCAGAGAATATGTGGAAGGTGGATCCTCTAAAATGTAAGAAATTGATCAACCAGTATTGGTTAAAAGAGAAGAGGGGCAACACAAACAAAGTGCCTCAGGAGTTGTTTAGGAGTGATTTCTATGAATATTACCATGACCTGGTAACTTTTCTAAGTAAAGTCATGGGCATCCTAACCACGGCCTATTTCCAAGATCGGATGTTCTATTTTATAGAAGAGATTTGTCGATGGTGTTTTTATGCACTTCTCAACATAGGTAATGCATAGGTGCATCACCTCTCTTGAAAGACAATCTTCCACAATCAAATTGCAAAACACTATCCCAAGGTCTCTCGGATGTCAGGTCTTGACAATGCTTGGAATATTTCAATTGTTTGATGTGATTTGCTGGAATCACAAGGCGGCCTTACGTTATTTAAAGTTGTTGGAGAATTGGGTCAATGCATGGAGTTCTTTGGATATGAAATTACTGCACCTTGCTGCAGGCTCAGACAACAGTCTCAGACTCCATTGTTTCATCAGATTTGGCTTTACAATGTGCAATGAGCCTTAGCACAGGTTGTTTCTTAAAAAAAGGGAAAAGAGGTAGGGAAGGAGGAAGGTTCCTAGACCTACAACTACTGATGAACAGTGATCATGGAGGTTCCTGCTATGGACAGTTTCCTTAAATAGGATTTCACTTAATCAGAATTCTCACAATGTCATGAAATCTATGCTATCTTCTAAAGACTGCAAATATTCATCATTCATTTGCCATGTAAATATGAATAAAGACAAATTTTAAGGAGCAACTATGGAATTAAAGTCCAGACTAAGTTTACACAGTCACCTACCAGTAGCAAATGACCAAAAGTATGGACAAGGAAAGCATACACACAGCAGAAAACTTCATAACCAAAGACAACATACTAAATCCACTAAAACTAACTAAAGATTACCAAAACAACAAAGTAATTTGAAGTAAAGTTTTAACTAAGGGAGAAGAATCGTGAAACATGTGGAGAAACCCATAAATACACCAAGAAATGATTGTATTTTCTATTATAATTTATGCAGCATGCCTTTACAACAACTCGACTCTCCCAAAATAAGAGGGGGAGAGCCCTATTTATAGTTTTCAAAAAGAAAAATGAGTGGCCAAGATTTGATTCTATTATGTGGTCAAGATTCACTTTACACTAGGGTTTCACCTACCCCCAAATATATTTCATTTATAAAAAATATCTTGTCTTTTCCCTATTTTCTCATCTAGTGATAGCATTGTAGCAATTTCATCCTTTTGTTGTTTGCTCTTTGCTATAGCTATTCTTTGAGGAATTCTTCATCGATGACAGGGTTGCCTTCACGCTTCTTCAAACCTACATACTCCATGAAGCTCAAGATCAGTGATTGGAATTCGTCCAACTCCATGATGTCAGACGGCAAAATCTCCTAGCTCCATTCCTGGGAGTTGTTGATGAGCTTATTCCAATCGTCATCATATAGGTCGTCAAATCGACCACTTGTGCCTTTAGTTCTTCCTTCAAAACCTTATCCTACTAGATAAGGTGTACCATCGTGGCGACCAATTCCTAGAGGTGGTCGACCTTTTGCTCTCTCATGGCTATTCCCAAATCGATGGTGGAGACGTTATAGGTTATTCCCTATTCTCCAACCACTAGTTTCGCTATTTGTACCACCCTAGATCCGAAGGAATCCATGGTTACCTTCGATCTGACCTTTGGCCTTTTCTCTTTCTTGGTGCTTATTTGTGCTCTAGCCAAAATGGCTTCCAACCTTGCCTTAGGATCTTTTAGAGTGGGAGCCTTTTGCTTCAACTGCTTCTCCAGCCAATCGGGCATTTGGGGCTCTTTCATGGGTGACTCACCTTGGTTCCTGTTGTCCTTTGTCCCAAGTTCAGTAGCTCTTATGACAAGTCCCCCCTTATCATCTCCTACATCCTCCTTCTCCTCATCAGAATCTTGTTTGAGCGTTATACACTTAGTGGGAGACTTGGCACGCAATTGCTCGTTGGAGGGATCCTCCCTTTTTGTACCCTTTTCCTCCTCATTTTGGTTATATTCAAGTTCCCTAGGCTTATCTTCTTGCTCATCTTCATGGAGGGATGTTTTCTCATCATGTTTCGGGGTTTGGCCATGCCTTTCAGTTGGGGACCTACTGCCTTCATTCTCTAGAGCAGTAACTTCTTCATCCACCGCAAGCCGATCTTCAGCTTCCTTATCTTCAATCTCCTTAAGCTGCTTGCTCCACCCGGCCTTAAGTTCGGGATCATGCGTTTTTTGGACAAACTTAGTCTCGAGCTCTTCACTATCCTCATTGGAAGATTCATAGGCCACCTTGTCAATCTCCCGACGCTCGAACAAAGGGTGCTTGTGGTATTTAAATTCTTTATCTTCTGGCCTCTTCGCAGCCTCTAGCTGTCGTCGCTCAAGCTCATCTGATATCTACATTGTCGCCTCCATTCTCGGTGGTTTGGTAGGGGGAGGGAGAGCTGGATTATTGGCTATAGCCTGAGCTATTGCAGCTTGCACCACTAGACTAGTAAGCATCCCTGAAAGCTTAGATGGCACATTTTGCATGTACTTTACAAAGGATTTTGGGAGGCTGAGGATAGGCATCGTAGCAGCAGAAACGGATGGAAGGGAAGGAGACATAGAGGAAGAAGAGACTGGCGAGGTCATGGTGGAGGAAAAATCCATTGATATGACCTACACGATTGGAGGGGTGGGAGCAAGGTGGACAGAGATGTCCACCGCAGGTGGGGAGGAAGCAAAAATTGCAAGCAAAGTATGTGGGGTGGTGGCAACAGTAGTAGCAGCAATTGCAGCCGATGAAGACCTTGGCAGGTTAGATCCTTCTCCCCTGATCCCACAGGGCGGACCTTTGGGTGTCACAAACGTCTCCATGCCTCCGATTGTTTTCCTTTTCTTCTTGGAAGGCTCACCCTTCGAAGCCTTGCGGGCATAAACCTTTGGCTTGGGCAACTACTCACTAGCTTCTTTCCTCCTTTTGGTTTTGACTGATGGTGGGGTTTTGGATGTTCCCCCAGTTGTAGCAACAACCATCCCACCATCAGAGCCACTTGGTTCACATTCCAGTCCCTTAAATGTCAAGGCAACTCCTTGTTGCTTCAGTCGGGCCACCTTTGGTTGATCCACGCCCTTGTTCGGACCTCGATGGGTTTGGTGAGTATGTCGAGGTCATCAACCTCACATTCGTCCCAATCAATCATAGGCAGTGGAAAATTGGCGATGGCATCATATCCCGGATCAATCACTGTGCTTTCATCTTCTTCAACCTGGTCTAGGACTAGGCACAAGGTGACTCTTCATACATAGAAGGCAGTCATGCGCATATATTGCCGCAGCTACACTTCAAGATCATCTTTACAATTAGCCTAGAAATCCTTAACATTGTGAAGTTGGGCATACTCACATCCCAATGCCTTCCTGATATGACCATATGGATCAATCTGGGGTCGAGCTGTATATTGTCGGAAGTGGTATTCGGCCAACTCCCTCTCTGAGTATCCTGCACATTGGGAGGTGTAAATCTTGTACATTCCTTGGCCGAGCCCAATGCGGTAAGGTGTACCTGCCAGATGCTTGTTGCTCAAGATATTATGAATGTGACACAGCTGCCACATCAGTTCCAATAGTATAATCCGGTCATTGGGGTACTGGGGCAGCTTGTTTGGTCTTTTCATGAATCCCTAAGCATGGATGTAAGTGAAACTTAGAAATTGTATATATAGGAAGGCGTATTTCCTGAGGAAGGCCCTGGCATTGTGGGAAACTTCTCTGAAAGTTGCCTCCTAGAGATCGAATGATGTAGGCGATGAACGCGTCATTCACCCTACAATAATCCCTCTTGAAGTTTTGGTACTGTAGTTGAGGGTATTTATCATATGGCTTAAGCTCTGCTCCCGATGCCTCACTGGGTACCACAGTCAATCCCTGATAATGTCATTGATTAGTGAGGGATTACACCAAGTAGGAGGTCATGAAGAACTTGGAGGTCCTCTTCACACTTGTAAACTGTTCATGGAAGCAATCGCTGATTATCTCCCCCCAATAAAAAGCAGTGTTGTCACCGCGGAGAATTTGCTCCAAGAACTAGAACATCCATTCCTAGAAGAAGGCCACAGCAGGAAGACCCATTACTCGTCTTAGCAAGGACATGAGGTCATGGTAATCCTTGAAGAAATTACTGCGAAAATGCTCATGAGGGAGTTTTTCGGCACTACTCCACTTGTCCTTTAACCAGTACTGATTGATTAGTTTCTTGCATTTCAAAGGATCTTGCTCCCATAGCACCATGCATTCTTCTATGGTGGGGGTCTCCATGCTCTTGAAGGCAAGAATGTGGATAGTCGTCATTATACCAGGTGGAGACATATCAATAAGAATATTCCCATCTCGGTCCACTATAGTTCTGGTCTTAGGTTGATATGCCTCTATGCATGCCAATACCAATTCAAGGGCCACCAAGGTTGGCAGGAAGCCTGCAGCCTTGGCAAGCCCGTTGCTCCTTATCAATCTCGTATTTTTTGTGTTGGGATTCACCTTGACTCTCTGTGTAAACTCATCAATATCGACTTGACCGATATTGGTGTACGTGACATCTCTCCAGAGAGTGGTGACTCTAGATTGTAAGGGCACCCCCTAAAACTTGTACTTCATCTGATCCTTGTCCTCTTTGGCTCAGGGTGCCTTGGCTATTCCTTTCCCCTTTTCCTTGGAGGCACCAGATGATTCTGCGTCAGATTCCATAAATCTTGCACAAAGGGACGTGAATCAGTAATTTTAAATATGGGAAAATGGCCTCGGACAACTCCCTGCATATCAAAGTTAGCTCTGCAATTGTCATTCATACTTGATAAACGTTTACCATCTGATAAAACATCATAAGGAGGCAAAACAGGCAATCTGGGTTCCCAAGGCCGGAATTCCCTTGGCAGAATGTCGTTTGGAAGGGCAAACGAGGCATAGGACTCTTGATGAATTTTTCAGTCTCATATTTGATCAAGGAAGGGTTGGCATGGAAGAAGACCATATTTTAGCAAGTGGGTCGAAGTCCATTTTGGATTTGGAGGTCATTTGAGCCCTCATTTAGGCATTCGGGTTCCAACTGCAGGAAGGCCGTCTAAAACGGTGCAGGGAAGATGGGATTCCGGGAGCCGGGTTCCGAAGTTCGGATTTCCACTGCCAAAAAGCAGTTATGAGACAGTCATTCAAAATGGAAAAAGACAAATGGAAATCTGGGGATAGAAGTCCGGAGGGTAATCCCCAGAAACAAATTTACCAGTTAGGGAAACTCAGTGGCGAACCAAGGGTCGGGACCCGATAGCCAGAAAGACGGACAAGTTCAACCGTTCGGGACGGCGAGAGTAGAGCGGAATCTCAGAGGTCAAGGTCCAGATATATTTTGGGTGCTAGTAAATTTTGGCCGCTTTGGAACGAAAACGCAAAGTCGGGGTCCAGGAGTCGGAAAGACGTCCCGAATTTGTCATTTGAGACAGCGACCCCAGAACGGAATCCCGAAGATGGGATTCCGGAGTCCAAAGTCCGAATTGAGTTTGGACTTTGGTTTCTTCCATGGAAATTTGAATGGACTTTCTGCGCTCGGGGTCCAAGGTCTGGGAGGACACTCAAGGCAGTCTGTTCACAACGGCGAAGTTAGCGGGGAATTCAGAGAATGGAACTCCGAGGGTCGGATCCCGGGGACAGTTTGTTCCTTGGTCAATTTTTGATTTTTTGCAAGTTTGAAATGGACTTCGCAAGGTCAGGATCCGAGGGTTAGAAAGACGCTCGAGGGAGGCCATTCACAATAGTGGGGGCACAACAGAAACCCGCGAAGGAAAATCTGAAGGCCGGGATCCGAGACGAGCTTGGTCGCTGTCATTTTTTTAAGTTTAAGTTTTGCGTTTCGGACAGACGCGGGGAGGTCCCGACCCAAAAGATGCCAGCGACTGTTTCGAAGAACAACAACGGTAGGGTTAAGCTCCGACGCTGAATTTCGATGATTTTATGTGGTTTTCTCGGATTTTAAAAGATGGGGTTTTTAATGGGAGTACTAATCTACCATATTTTAACCCATTTTTACATTTTTTACTTCGTTTTAACTCAGAATTTCATGAAAAGGAGGACAAGGTGCACGGACGGCAGACATACCTCGAAATCCTGAAGAAGGATGTTGTTGGCTACGTGGAGAACATCAGAAAGAGAGCTCAAATGCAAGAGTTGAAAATGTCGGATGTTGGGGAGCTCTCCAAATTTCTATCACTTCGGTCAAGTGAAAATGGCAGCTGGAAAATCCGATTTTATAGCCAAAACCACAATTAATACCTTCGCACGGCGGTCAGAGATTTTGGTGGGTTCAAATTCGTGGGAGGTCCAAGGTCTAGGGGTCGGGGAGACATCCAGCCGCTGCCATTTGAAAACGGAATTCCGGAGACATAATTCCATGAAGGGAAACCCGGCAGGTCGGACCCGACAGGTCAGGAAGGCGTCCGACCGCGGCTATCTACAACAGCCAATCCAAAATGGAAAATCGAAGAGGGAAACCCAAAAGGGGAAACCCGAAAAGGGAAACACAAAAAGGCCAAAGATTTAACATTTTCAAAGGGGGCCAAGTTTGGTCAGACTTAAAATGTGACTTTGGAGGGTGATTTAACCTATTAGGGTGCAAAATTGGACACGCAAAATGAGGCGAAGCTAAAAGGGACCCGACAAGAAAAAGAGGGAAGAGAGGGTCTCCGTTCTGAACGGGGCATGTGTGCAACAAGCACAACAAGATTATTAGAGGAAAAACCAAGTTTGATTGGTCTTAGATGATCAACAACAACTCGCACGAGCAGTCCCTGGTGGTCAAGAAGTCCCACCAATTTTATATGACCTCCTATTTGGTCTACCTTCTGGTTGATCCCTTTCCTTATAGGGGACTATTTGTGGCACAAAGCACAACTCTAGGGAGAGAGCTGAAAGTATATGACAGGCATCCACAACTCCAATACCGAAATTTCAAGAAGGATTACTGCAGGGTGAATGATGCCTTTATTGGGAACATTATCAGACATCTCGGAGGGGATTTTGACTGAAGAGTCACGCACAATCACCGTGTATTCATTTAGAGGTTTGGATTCTTATTCATTCAATTCCCCAAATTCACCTACATCTGAACTAAAGGCTTCAGTGAAAGGCCATATAAGCTACCCCGGTATCCAAATGACCGATTAATCTTGTTAGAAGTCTCAAGGCAACTACAAAATGCACATACTCTCCTTGCTAGCAAACAACAGTCGGCAGTGTTGTATCCTCTAACATTCGGGCAAGGAATGTATGCTCTCCCAGTCGCCCAAAGTGCTAAATATTCTGAAAAGGATATTGTTGAGTACAATCTGAGCCTCCACACTCCTAGGCCAAGGATGGACCCATACGGAAAATTAAAAAGGTTTATGGGGAAGGAATATGCCCATTTGCATAATATTGAAGGATTTTCGGTCAACTATCTGGATGACAAAGAGGTATGCATGAGACACTATATGTGTATGACTACATACTTTTTCAAGACGATCAAGCTATTCCTAGTATCGGATCAGATCATCTAGGATGAAAGAATTGTTATAGATCTAAGGTTTGATGTTGTCGCTAACCTGCCATTGCCTCTTATAGATTGGAAAAAAGATGAGGTCAACGACCTTGATATCCTAACAAAGCCCATGGAGCACAAAACAAGGCAATGGATCGATGCACAAATTGCTCAGTTGAAGCTTCAAGGGGCTACTCTAAACTATGGTGAGCTCGAAGATGAGCTCGAGAGTGAAACAGACAGTGGGACTACTGCTGCCCCAACTGAGGAGGCTCCAAAATCTCCTTCGGCCACCAGGTCAAGAAAAAGAAAGGAAGTGTCAGAATGCCAACCAGAGCATAAGGTATACTTGAGGAAGGCTTTAGAGGGTGAGACCTCAAACAAAGCAAAGACGTTAGGTGGATTCTCTGGGATGCCCACGATCCAAGAGGATCCATTGCATGAAGGAGAAGAAGAGGAGGCCGAGCAATCAATGTCACCACCTATTGCCTCTACTCTTACTGCCACAACTACCACCACTATTGTTTCTCCTCCTTCAGCATCTCAAGCATTACCCATCTATTCCCAACTGGCAGTGAACATCTAAGTTCACCTTGCCTCCACCTCGCCCATTACACCTATTATGGTGAGAGACTCCTCCTCTACAACAACCTCCCCACTTTCATCCTCCTCAATGTCTCCATCAACTACAGTTCCTCTATCCTCCACAACAATGATGTTGACCCTCACTCTTCCAAAGGATTTTTCCTAACATATACAGTATATTCCTATGGAGCTCTCTGGAGTATAAATGAACCCCATAGTATAGGTTGCCTTAGCTCAAGTTGTTGTTTGTCTCCTTGTCCCTCCTCTGATAGAGCTACCCAAAATGGATGCAACAATGCAAATCACAGAAGAATTGGAGAGACAAGAGAGGGAGGTAGCCAAAAGTGGAGATGATGAACTTGAGGATCCCTTTAAGGATGACTATCATGCGCATTCAGAGCATCAACACTTGGTCATTGATGAGGTGGTATATGAAGAAGAAAGGTCACAATCCTCAAAAGAAGATGTCAAAGACCTCGGCGCCAAATACGTAGTAGATTCCTCTGGCCAAGAACTTGAAGAGGATTTGTCTAAATAACTCAAAGATGTTGGAAACGAATTTGAGGGATAGTCTTCTGAGGAGAAGAAATAAACTGATAAATACATGGAGATATCTATAAATCCTTTGACCAAGCAACAAGAAGAAGTACCTCCCGAGAGGAAAGAAGAAAAGAAGGAAGATGAGGTTCAAGAAGAAGATAAGCCTGAAGAAGAGGCTGAAATGAAAAGAAGCCTTGCGGAAGAACATCATACAGAGATCAGGCAGGAAAAATAAAAATTTATGAAGGGGCAGATAATCCCAAAGAAAATGTAGTTGCTACTGAGTCACAAGAAGAAAGGATTGTATTCATCTGAGACTCAAATGAATAAGAGGAAGAGAAAACAAAGCAGGAAGCTTCAGATCGTGAAGAAAGAGAGATCCAACATGCTCAGAGAGAAGAATGTGATCATGAATCACCGAAGAAGGGATCTCAGATGCCTAAATGGTTGGAAAAGCAGCTACAAAAGAAGACCCCTGCCCCCATTGATCCCAAGGAGAGACTAGAGGCTATCCTAGCATGGGCTCAAATAGGAGCAAAGAAAGAAAAGAAGCCAAATTTTAAATCCCATATCTTGATGGATGTACCGGGATCTCAGACGGTGCAAATTTCCACCTCTGTACTAGACAAAGAAGAGGGGGTGAGTTATAATATCTCTACCATTGACTTGGGTACAACCACAAGGGAAAAAAATATTAATCATCTTTGGGGATTCGTTGCTACGATCGTGCACCGGATGAACAAGGACCAATCCTCCAAGGAGGAATTGAAGGAATAGGTGGTAGAACTCACTACCTACATACAACAATGGTATTCTGCTAAGGAGAAACCCATGACATCGTTGGCCCCAGCACTACTATTGTCTAAAGACCACATAAACAAGCTAGAGAGAAGAAAGAATTGGGCCAAGGCTACTGACAATTGGTTTCAGCGAGTGATCTACAATGGTGATATAGGCATTGGTCATGCCATCCAAATAGCAAACAAGTTTTGGGAGGTGCAAAAGCAGCTCAAGGGAACACAAAAAATTTGTACTGACTTCCCAAAATTATATAGAATTACATATCCTAAACTCGAGGCTATCCTCAAAATGCTCGAAAGGAATTGGGAGAAGGAGATGGGTTTCACAAAAAATGAGCATTGGCTGGTCAAGACATGGAAAATGAGCGTAAACCACATAAAAGAAGTCCTGGAGTGGGTGCTCCATGAAGTGGAACTCGACCTGGAGTGGGTCAAGGAACATCGAGAAGATTATGAGGAGTATATGAAGCTCGTGATAGATTATGGCATGCTTGTCATCAAGCTAGACCCCAAGAAAATAAGGCCATATTTCTATAAGAAGATGGAAGGTGGGGCAGCGGACTCATTAACGTAGGACTTTATGAATTTTTCCGCTTGAGCCTTCTCCCAATCAAAACAAGTGATCAAGCATACATCGAAATGTACAAAGAATTGGGAGTTGATTACAAGAAGATCAAATAAGTTAACTTTCCAAGTGTTGCAATCCGATATAATGGAGTGGAATAAGCTCCAGACGTTGATTGGAAAGTTTGTGGAGTATGCCACCCTGCAAAAAGAGGCTAGAAAGCCTGTAATTGATGATGAGTTTCTTACTATGTAGCTATATCAAAAGGACAATTATCTAGAAGACAAAAGTGCTACAGTGTCAGACACTAGAGGAAAAAATAATGATGAGACAAGAAATGTAATTTTAAATTGTAAAATATTTGGGGGTAGGTGAAACCCTAATTTGTAGTGAATCTTGGCAACATAATGATATTAAATCTTGGCCACTCATTTTTATTTTTGAGAACTATAAATAGAGGGTCTCCTCTCATTTTCAGAGGGAGAGTTGAGTTGTTGTAAAGACATGTTGCTGAAATTCTAATAGAAATTCATTGATTTTGGTGAATTCTTGAGTTTCCTTCATGTTTCATGATTCTTCTCCTCATAGTTGGTAGATTTGAATAGATTTACTTTGTTGTTCTATGTGTTTTACATGCTTTAGTAGACTAGTAGATGTTGCTCATTGATGCTAAAGAATATTGTTGTGTTGATGCCCTTCCTTGTTCATGCTTTTTGTTGTTTGTTGATGATAAATAGCAGTGTAAAGCTAATCAGAACATAAATTGATTGTTGCACTTAAATTTCATCTTTTATTCATGTTTTATTGTGAGTGAATAGTTGAAAATCAACATACCTTAGAAGATAGCACTAGTTTCATGATAATGTTAGCTGATTTGGTTAAGTGGAACTTAGTTTTAGGAAGGCTATCCACTGTAGCGTTCTCCATTATCATTGTTCATTAGTAGTTGCAGGTCCAAAAAGTTGCTCCTTCCCTTTCTCTTTTGACCTTTCTTTGTAATAGTAATTTAGGAAAAGTTCAGGCATCATTGTAAAGCCAAATCTTATGATAAAAGTGGAGTTTAGACTATTGTTTTGAACTTGCAACAATTGCACATCAATTCTAACATCTTGAGAACTCCATTTAGAGAACCAATCTCCCTCCAACTTAACATATGTAAGGCTTCCCTATGATTACCAAAAAATCACATGAACCAATTGAGACATTCCAAGCAAGTCATGACCTAACACCTGAGAGACCTTGGGATAATTTCCTGCCACTTGTTGTAGGAAGTTGTCTTTCAAGAGAGGTAAAGCACCTATACATTATTTGTGTTGAGAAGTGTGAAAACACCCATCAATAGAACTGGTGCTGGAAGGAGGGCACTCCTTCTGTTAAGCTAGATCGAATCGGTTTATTCTCCCCTAAAATATTTCATAGAGTTCTAAGATCCACGCCAGATAAAGGGGAATTCCAAGAGCTACCACCCCCTACCAAGGCTAAGAGAGATAAAAGAGGGGAAGCATCCACCTCCGACACATCCAACCGGCCCACTTCGCCCCCATCCTCATCCTCCCCTTCCACCCATTCACCCTCATCTTATTTTTCACCTTTGGCAGCATCTTTCTCTTCTCAACCTCTCCAAACTACCTTCTAGACTACCATCTCCCACAACCAAGGCCTAGCCTTCCATCCCAATGCATCTCCTTTTTTGGGTGTTGTCCCAGTAGTTGTTTCTACCCCTTTGCAACCTCAAATCAATCTGGTGCACCCTCCTCCACCTCTGCCTCCCATGGCATGGTTTGGAAATAATCCATCTCCTTTGTCCTTCAATGTCTATCATGATATGCCAAAAAAATTCAGAGTTTTTGCATCCGTAGAGGACAACAAAGGAACACGTCAAGATCTTTTAAACAGCCTTGAAAGATATGCAAATTGGACATGAAGACATGGCATGCAAGCTCTTCCCTTTTCCCTTAGAGGAAGAGGCCTTGTATTGTTACATTCACTTGCCAAAAGGATCCATAACCACTTGGGACCTGTTAAAGAATGCTTTCTTGCGGTTTAAGATCCAAGTCAGCCCTTCTGAGTTGTACCAGTAGTACATGGCCATTCAAAGAGAAATCAACGAGTTGATCAACTCTCTTAATGACAAATTTCACCAAGCATACATGAGGTTGGAAATTTTGTATGTGGTTGATGAGCCTTTTGCTCACCTAGTGTACTATGCACCCTTGGATAACCTCACTTCCACTTTGCTGAAAAGGATGAACTCATCGCCGACCCAATTGGTGGATGCCTATGCAAAAGTAGTTAAAGCCAGCACGGATTTGGGATAGCACATTGATGGTTCGCTTCCCTCTCTAGGACCAGTTTCCCCTCCACATCATATTCAATGGATTATCCAAGCCTTAGCATAGCAGACACCCTTGATGAATCAAATTTTGCAACTCGCAATAGTGCCTCACCCCGGACAACCATTGAGTCAGACACCTCTCGTGCATCAAAACTTGCAGCCCCAACAACACCAGGTTTATGCTGAGCTACCCCAAGTGTCGACATACCTCCAAAATTATGAATTCCCATTCGTTCAATAGAATCAACCAGCAGTACAGTCGGTCTTCCTTCAAAATTTAGCTTCACAATCAAACAAAAATTGAAAAGGATCGGATAGATGAGCTAACGGAAATGATTAAGAAGATGTCAACTGAAATGACACACTTAAAGAATTAGAACAACCAGTTGTAAGCTTCCCAAAGAAGCATCCAATCCAACCTCAACTGCAACAACCGCGACAATCGTGACAACTATGATTTGGGTGCTCCTTCCGGACAAAATTATGAAAGAAGTCAGAATTCAAGACAAAACTTTGACAGAAGGCCTTCACAGAGACAAAATCAAACGTGGAACATGAGACCAAACAATGGTGGTGTTCCCACACCTCTTGACCAGCCAATCAGTAGTGACAAGACTACAAGTGGGGTATACCTAGTTGAGGCCACCTTATCCGGTTGGTGTCGCATTCACAAGACAAGTAGACATTCTGAATTAGATTGTCTAGAGTTCCAAACGGCCGCCAAGATCTTCCAGATAGAATTCCAAAATTTCATCGATAGTTCAAGATGCAAAGACATATGATTCCTCGGTGTTGGTTGCCAACCAAGATTCTTTCCCAAAAGGCGAGAGCAACATACCTGAGAAGGAGATTGCTACCCCAAATGATGACAAAGAAGAAGAGGTAAGTGTTGAAATCCCTTTGTCTCAGCTCTTCAATTCATTAGATAATGGTACAGTAGATGAGGAAGAGTTGAGAGAGGATGAAGTCCAAATGTTTCATCAAAGGGAAACCCCATATGATTTGAGGAATAGACAAGCAGGCGGCCCTTTCACAACCTCTATCCCACCTAATAACTTTAGCATTCCCCTCGACCCAAATCCTAGAAATAACCTAGGTTATCCTCATGTACCCACTCGGTACTTTAACATAGGCAACAGGGTTAAAACCAAAACCAGCCTATTAGCTCCTCCTAAAGTACCCCTTTTGAAGCCAAAATTGAACAAATGGGAGAGTATGTAGCCGAATAATTTAAGAAGGTCAAGTTGAGCTTGTCTGCCTTCGAGTTGCTTAAAGTCTTAGTAGTTAGGAATGCCTTTTATAGAATGATCAATGGGACTCCTTCATCCAATTCAGCCCAGGAAGTACCCTCCAAGAGGGTCTCCCTTGATGACTCACAAAATGAGCCTATCATTCGACAAATCTTTAGTAACAAAGTAGACCCGCCTTCAAATCAGAAAACAAACAAAAAAGGAACTAGATAAATCCCAAGCCCAAAACAAGGTTAATGATAAAGATAAGATTTAGGTATCCCAAGTTGACATTTCAGGAGGGTTGTTTAAAGGAAAGCTGGAGACTCCTCCCTTCCTGACTACCATTAGGATTTTCAGGAAAAATATACATAATTGCTTGCTTGATTCAGAAGCTTCCGCCAACTTCATGCCTTTGGCAGTGTGCAAAGATTTGGGAATAGTTCTGACTCCCTCCCGATGCAAGGCGACATAGCTAGATAAGACAAAGATTAGCATAGTTAGTGAAATTAGCAAAATACTTATGTAGATTGTTGCTGACCCGAGAGTGCAACAAACAATTGATATTTAGGTTGTTGATATATCTGACACTTATGGTATCATTTTAGGTAGGTATTTCACCTGGGCATTAAACGGATATGTTGTCGCTAACTATTCTTACCTGTGGCTTCCAAATTAGATCCATATAGATCGGGAACCATACATGAAATTCATGATTACAGAGTACAACACAAACGAGGTGTTTGTTGAAACTGAGCTAGGGAATTACTACCTCGTGGCATACCCAGATGAACAAGAATGCTCTAAATAAGAGGTGGTTGAAGAAGTCCTTCTTGTACTATGCAATTCGCTTGTTGGCTTAGCCAATATGCCCCAAAGCACAGAGATATTGATTGAGTCTAATGATGAAGATCCCTACAAGGACGGTAGTCTTGGATTATTGGATACTTTCCAAGATTTCATGGAGAAATGTGTGCAAGATCAGCTCATCTTGGGTGCAAGAATGGATTTTCAAGAACTCTCGTTGCCCAATTGGTGTAGGGTGCACAATGTTGCTCACTCTGAATTCAAATGTTGCTTGTGCCAAATAGTAATTGAACACATCAAGGGACAAGTCACCTCGAAAAGGGAACCCCAAATGGTATGGCAAGATCAAGGCTATGTCAAGTCCATACAACCTCCCAGGGTTGCTGAAGTGAATGCATCACCATCTAACAGAAAAAGAAAAAGAAAAAAAAAAAAACTCTACGGGTTCTAAGATCGAGGATTCCTCCAAGTTTTGGATGAAATGCTTCAATGAGTCCAAATCCAAGCAAGGATTTGGAGCCGGTTTCGAGTTGATCATCCCTATGGATAAGGCCTACTTTGTTGCCAACAGACTTCAATTCTATTGTATAAATAATGTAGCAGAGTATGAGGCTTTGGTTCTTGGTCTCTTGATGGAATTAAGAAAACAAGTTTAAATGCTTCAAGTATTCGGTGACTCCGAGTTAGTCATAAAAAAATTAAGCAAGTTATATTACTGCCATGATAGGATACTAGAAAAATATAGATAGAATATGGGATCTCCTAGAAGAACTAGATGCATTCAACATCCAGTTGATCCCTCGTGCTAAGAATTATATGACCGACGCCTTAGCCCAAGCAGCCAGCACCTTGCAAGCCCTCCCCTTGTCTGGCTTGAATAAGTTCACTGTTGAGCTTAAATCCACCCCATCCATGCTAGAAAATATTACTAATTTCCAAGTGTTCAACGACAACAAATATATCCTAGATTTCATTACCAGCTCTGATGTATTTGAAACCAAATCATCGATGAAACAGAGCCTGAAGAGGTTGAATTGGACATGGAGGGTGTGATCAATCTCAAGACCAACATGATAACTTGAGGTATGGTCCAACTAGAATGGATATTTGACTTAGATCAAATAAGGGACCAGGACCAACAAACAAAGAAGGATTCCATCAACAATTAGTGTGATGCCCACAATCTGGGGATGACTAATGAAGCCAAGAACATGTTCATTAGCAAAGTGTGCACATCAGAAGAAATAAAGGGGATCATTGAGGCCTTGCACACATATCATGATGTGATTACTTGGAGTTATGAGGACTTGAAAATGTATGATACGTCAATCATTACTCATACCATTATGCGTAGTCTGGATGTACGACCCTTTAGGCAGCACCAACGCCCAATCAATGCACTATTAGAGCCCATCATTTATAAAGAAGTATAAAAAAAATGTCTGCAAGCATCATCTTCCCAATCAGACATTCCACTTGGGTGGAAAATTTGGTTCTAGTCAGGAAAAATAACAAAGAAATCAAGTTGTGTGTAGACTTCCGCAACTTGAATAGAGCTTCAAAAAAGGACAACTATTTCGTACCCTCGTTGGATAAGGTGCAACAAATAGTCAATGGATCCAAGATTATTTCCATCTTGGATGGATACTTAGGATATAACCAATTGATGGTGCAGTATGAAGACAGGCATAAGACAACATTCGCCACTAAGTGGGGAACCTTTGCATAAAGGAGAATATTTTTTGGATTGATTAACGTCGGTGCCACCTTCTAGCTTGTGATGGACATCACCTTCAAGGAAATAATTGGTAAGTGCATAATTATTTATATGGATGATCTTACGATGTTTTCAAAGAATAGGGGAGACCATGTCTTTGATCTATGTAAGGTCTTCCAGAGATGCAAAGAGTTCAACATTTCTTTAAATCCAAAGAAGTGCATCTTGAGAGTGACCGAAGGAAAGTTGTTGGGGCATGTCCTCTTAGAGAAAGGGATATCCATAGACCCTGAGTGCATCCAGGCCATAATGAAGATTCAGTTGCTAGGCAACAAGAAGAATTAAAGTCTTTCTTCGGAAAGATAAACTTCGTTAGGAAATTCATCATGGGCTTTGCTGAGATAGTTAAACCACTCAATGCCATACTGAAGCAAGATGCCAAAGTTGAATGGACGCCAGAGGCCAAACAAGATTTTGAAGAAATTAGAAAAGCAATTTTTGATGCACCAAAGTTGGTCAGCCCCGACTATCTGAAGTCGTTTTACATTTACTCATTTGCTTCAGACCACTCTTGTGCCAACATATTGACTCAGAAAGATGATGAAGGGAATGAGCATCTGACTGCCTTCATGAGTGCTCTATTAAAGGATGTTGAGCTAAGGTACCACAACATGAAAAATAAAGCATATGCTCTGGTTAGAGGAGTCAGTAAATTTAGACATTACATTTTACAAAACAAGGTATTTGCAATCGTGCCAGATTCGACAGTAAAGACATTACTAATGCAGAATGAGATGGGAAAAAGAAGAGAAAAATGTGTCACTCTGTTGCAGGAATATGACATGGACATACAACCTATGAGGTTGGTTTGAGGGCAATCCCTCACACGAACGATAGTTGAAACAATAGTTGAAGTTGGGTCTGAGCTCACAGTGCAGTAGTACCAATTGGAGGATGTTTCTCCTAGGGAGTGGTATAACAATATCGTTTACTACCTATTGAATCACAAATGTCTACCCTGGATGCAAGGATTATAGAGGCATTCTCTAAAACTAAAGTGAAACAACTATATGTTGCAAGGTTCTATACTATACAATAAAATTCATGAAGGGATCTATCTTAGATGCCTTGGGAAAGAAGAAGTGGCACAAGTATTAAAAGAATTTCATGACAAATTTTGCACTGGTCACGAATCCAACCTTTCAACCACTCATCAAATCCTACGGGCTAGGTACTATTGGCCGACAGTGTTCAAAGACATGCATAATCATGTCTAAACTTGTCATGTCTACCAGACTGTTGTTGTTAGAGAAATAAATGTCGCTCTGTCGATCCAACCAATCTTGGAGGTAAAACCGTTCGCGCAATGGGGTCCCAAATTCATTGGTCTGGTAAGTCCGCCTTCCTCTACAGGCCACAAGTACATTCTAACCGCTTTTGATTATTGTACTAGATGGATTGAGGAAATTGCATGTAGGCAATGTACCACAGAAGTAGTTACTAATTTTCTTGAAAGTTTTATTCTAAATCGTTGTTTGTGATAATGGCCCCGCCTTTTCCTCACTAAAATTTTCTAGTTGGGCCTTTCACTATGGCATTTCTCTCAAATTTTCATCCAATTACTACCCCCAGGGCAATGCCTTGGCTGAGTCCACAAACAAAAAATTGATCATCATGATTAAGAAGCTTCTTGACAAGAACCCCAGAGATTGGCACACCTAGTTGCATTTTTCCCTTTGGGCAGATCACACACATCACAAAGCTTCCCTGGGAGACTCCCCATTTCACCTGGTCTATGGACTAGAGCCCATCTTTCTTGTACACTTAAAGATCCCCACCCTCTAGTTTAACAACACTTATTATGAGGAGGGAGACCACTCAGAGGCCCGCCTGGCTGAATTACTACATTTAGAAGAAGTTTGTGATAGAGCACTCAAAAAATTTGCCAAACATCAAGGCGTAGTTAAGCGATGGTTCGATCGTCGAGCCAAAGTAAATGCCCTTAGGATTGCCAATTTTGTCCTTTATTGGGACAAGGCGCATGAAAAGAAAGGAGGACATGACAAATTCGACAAGCTATAGTTTGGCCCCTTTCAAATTTCAAAAAATTTATGAGATAATTCCTTTCACCTCAAGACACTAACTGGAGAGGATGTCTCGTTGCCTATCAATGGGTAGCATCTCAAGCATTATTTCCTTTCTTGAGCTTCTAAATCTTACCTTTGTAAGTAAATTTATATAGGTTAGTTTAGGTTTCCTTTTGCTTCATTGTTTTGCTTTGATTTTTCTCATTTCCTAGTTGTTTTTCCTTGTTGAGAGTGTCCTTGTTCTTAATGTGGTGGGCATACTCGTCCTGACGAATGGTTCACTTTGAGGCCCACTCTTGTCTTTTCTTTGGATAAATCTTCATTCGTAACTATTGGTTTATGACCACCTCCGTGAAATTGGTTTCCTTACTTGAACTCTAATTTGACCTAGGAGAGGACCCTTGTTTGAATCCTTTTGCACTTATCTTGGATCATACACACAAAAACATATACACTTTAATTGTTTCCAAGGAGTTGTGTAGTAGTTCTTAGGAGGGTTTGGGCAAGGAAAAAATCTTAAGTCCGCTCCATTAACCACTATGATTCCAAACCCATCGTGAGCTTCAGTGCTTACGCAGTTGAGCAAGAAAAGAAAATATCAAAAAAAGAAAACAAAAAAATAAAAATATGCAACTCTATGGGTGTGCGAACAACTTTGTCAGGGCTATGGACACTCGGCTGGTAGCAGAACAATATTTGTGTGATCACAGCGACAACTTCGTAGGGGCTATGGACACTTGACTGGCAACAGAGCAATGTCCAGGTTACTTTTAGAGTTTGACAACTTATCTAGTTGGCCTTCACCTGATTAGTGGTTGTTTTGCATGGTTTTCAAGGAAAGGGAATGAATTCACCATACACACACTTTTAATATATTCCTTTATATTGGTTCAACTAAGGATCTCATCCTCCTCCGAGCTCCTAGTTCACCTATGGAAACCGACTTCAGGTCTGCAAGGCCAGAGATTCTAGGTTTCGAATGAGCATTTATCCTTAGAATGCTCAAGAGTGTTCCCTAGTGGAGTCACTTTTGCCTTCGTCTCATTTTATGTGCCCCTATTTTTGAGTCCTAAGTGGTCAATAAGTCTTAAATTTACCATCTTAAGTTGACCAAGTTTCACCACCCTTGAAATATTCAAGTCTTCAGCCTTCGTGGAGTTCCTTTGACAGATTTCCTTGAATCCTTAAGGTTGTTGTCCTTTTCTCCTTTATGGGACACCCTTGGTAGAATTTCATCCTTCCTTCACTGTTTATGCGGTGGCCAAGTCGGTCCGTCCACCCACTCTACAGGTCCTGCATCATCCATGACTTCCCTTTCACTGCGTAATCCGGCGGCAAATGTTTCGCTATCACTCGCCCCTCAAGCTCACCGATCTTGGCGCCGACCATTCCAAAATCCACACCCACCAACTACACCTACTATCATACTAGAATTTATTTTGTGCATTTAATGAATTAAATCCTATAAATAGCAAGAATGACAAGTCATTTTCATCGACATTCTTGTTGAAACTTGTCAAGCTCCTCCTGCTTTCATCGTCATCGAGCCCACATGACTCCATTGCCATTTGAGCGTCGTCGCCTTCAGTTTCTTGATGATTTATTGAGCGATATCTAGGAATGTTATTTTTCATCGCTTGGTTATGTGTTTTTCATTAAATTCCACAAAGTTGCTAAAATCTTAGAAGGGAAAATCTTGAAACTAGCTAGAGCATTAAATTCCACACAAAACCCATATCTTAAAAATTGATAATCCTTTGAAATTCGATTGTTTCGAGCCATGCAGAACTTACCATCATGACCGCCATTCTTGACCAGGGTCGTCAAGCCCTTGCAGCCTGCAAATCTTTCGTCATCTTTACCTTAGCACTACAAACAATAAAATTTAAACCGCAACCATCACCCTTAGCAGACCCGTTTATGCGGGTCGATGCCAGCTCCTCGCCATCACCTTTGAAGCCAGTGAAAATCCTGAGTTACAGGAATCCTCATGACCTCTGTGGATCCACGAGCTCAAGTTTCCACCCATGGATGGCCCCTTTCCTTTAGTCATTTCTCAATGGTTGTTTGACATCGACCTTCCGCTTAGCGAGTCCCTCAGAACCCTTCTTTGTCATCGTCTAAATGTAACCGAACACTTTGCCAAAACTAAACCCTAGCCTACAAATTTTGTGAGTCCTCTATTGTGGGTCGTTCAATGCCAGTGGCTCTTTGCCTCACCATCATTTTCAAATGGTTGTCGTACTCCACCCTCTCGCGTCGAGGGTTTCGCTTGGTAGCTCATCGTCAAGCATGCATTCTCGTTGCTAGCGCCTTTGTGGGCCATTTCTTGCAGACCTTCATTCGCTCTCTACCATTGTCCCAAATTCCTAACCTAAGTGGAAAATCTAGCCTATTTTCCCACCCTTCGGGCCTCGCTACCGCCCTCATCGTCCTAGTCGCTACCTCAAAAATTGGCTAAGTGTTGACCCCTTGTGGGCCTTCGTATGCAATTTGCCCCATGCTATTTGATGTTCTAAACTATCGATTTCTCTCATCCATCCACTTGGTGGACTCCACGTTGTCTTTCTTCCTTTGGTTCCTTCACATGAAAATTGCTAAGTCAATATTGGGAGCGGGCCCTTTATTATGGGTGGCCATTTGTTAGCCGTTGACCCTTGACCTCCATTTCCAAACATCTGAGCCTAAGCTTCCTCCCGCTATGCAGAGCCCGATCCCTCTATCACCGTCCAACTAGCCACAAATGAATAACTCACGTCGACGACTCTTGCAAACCCGATGGTGCGGACCGTTGCCTGTGGGTCATCATTATGTCTTTGTCGTTCCCAAACGACCGTCACCTAGCTGCATCGTGTGGGTTCTTGCTTGCAACTCTGAAAGACTTGAGTTTTGAAGATGTTTTGACGACATCTTTCCTACCTATGGATCCCTCTTTACAGAACCCCGTCTACGGGTTTCCACCATACTAAGGTCATTTTCAAATGACGAAGCGTGAACTACCTTGATGACCTCTGCTCCCACAACCCATGGACCCGCATGCCAAAATGTTTGAGCAACCACTTCCCAAGAACTCAAGAGCGATCAAATCTACATTTCCAAGTAACTTAGCACCTTGGTTGACCCCTCTAGCAGTGCGGAGATATTGATGCGGGTGGTTGCGTGCAGGCCATCATGCCCTCTTCATCATTTGCCTACTACCTCCTCCAAAATGGCTATCAACCCAGGGAAACCCACATCCCTAGCCCACATTGCCCTATATTCCCCAAATGAAAGGAAAACGATGATTTTCAATCAATGTTATGATCTTTGAAAGATGAATTACTTGATCTAACATCTATTTTGCAGGTTTTTGCAAACACTCCCCTTAGTTTATACATTAATATGCTTACTGCACCTTTGCTTGCAGGACCATCAGGGGTGTCCGTAGAGAAGGAAAAGGGGAAGAAACCTACCAAAGTTCCAAGAGGAAAGGAGGACAAGGACCAAATGAAGTATCAATTTTAGGGAGTGGAGGTCACCTCCAAGGTCACTACAAAGTGGGGTACTATTACAGACACCAACCTCATACACATCCATATAGATGAATTCAGACAGAGGGTCATCACCAACCCCACTATGGAAAATTCAAAGAAGGATCAGAAAGAGTGGTTTGGCTAAGGCAGTCAGTTTTCCACTAGCTCTTGTGGCCCCTGAATTGGTGATGGCTTATAGAGAAGCCTATCAGGAGAAGAGCAGAAAGATTGTAGACCGAGATGGTAAAGTATTGGTTGACTTGTCTGTCAAGTCCATAGCGCAAACATTTTGCATCCCTACCTTCGACCCTATGGAGCAAGCAACAAAGGAGTATGCAAAGAATATGTGGAAGGTGGATCCTCTAAAATGTAAGAAATTGATCAACCAGTATTTGTTAAATGAGAAGAGGGGTAGCGCAAACAAAGTGCCTCAAAAGTTGTTTAGGAGTGATTTCTATGAAGATTACCATGACTCGGTAACTTTTCTAAGTAGATTCATCGGCATCCCAACCGCGGCCTATTTCCAAGACCGAATGTTCTATTTTATAGAAGAGATTATTAGAGGAACAACCAAGTTTGACTAGGCTTAGATGATTATCAACAACTTGCACGAACAGTTCCTGGCGGTCAAGAAGTCCTGCCAATTTTATATGACCTCCTATTTGGTCTACCTTCTGGTTGATCCCTTTCCTTACAAGGGACTATTTGTGGCACAAAGAACAACTCCAGGGAGAGAGTTGATAGTATATGACAGGCATCCATAGCTCCAATACCGAAATTTCAAGAAGGATTACTGTAGGGTGAATGATGCCTTTATTGGGAACATTATCAGACTTCTCTGAGCGGACTTTGAGAGAAGAGTCATTCACAGTGCACATGTATTCATTCAGAGGTTTGGATTCTTATTCATTCAATTCCCCAAATTCACCTACATTTGAATTGAAGGCTTCAGTAAAAGGCCATATAAGCTACCCCGGTATCCAAATGACCAGGTAATCTTTTTTATAAGTCTCAAAGAAGCTAAAAAATGCACATACTCTCCTTGTTGGCAAACACTGGTCGGCAGTGTTGTATTTTCTCACATTTGAGCAGGGAATGTATGCTCTCACAACCACCCAAAGTGTTGAATATTCTGAAAAGGATATCATTGAGTACAATCTGAGCCTCCACACTCCTAGGCCAAGGATAGACCCGTACAGAAAATTGAAAAGGTTCATGGGGAAGGAATATTCCCATTTGCATAACATTGAAGATTTTTGGGCTAGTTGTCGAGATGACAAGGAGGTACGCATGAGACACTATATGTGTATGACTGCATACTTTGTCAAGATGGTCAATCTATTCCCAGTACCAGATCATATCATCGAGGATGAAAGCACTATTATAAATCTGAGGTTTGATGTTGTCGCCAACCTGTCATTGCCTCTTATAGATTGGAATGAAGATGAGATCAATGACCTTGATATTCTGAGAAAGCCCGTGGAGCACAAAACAAGGCAATGGATTGATGCATAGATTGCTCAATTGAAGCTTCAAGGGGATACTCTAACCTATGGCAAGCTCAAAGATGAGCTCGAGAGCGAAACAGACAGTGGGACTGTTGCTGCCCAACTGAGGAGGCTCCAAAATCTCCTAGGTCAAGAAAAAGAAAGGAAGTTTCAGAATGCAAACCAAAGCATAAGGCATACTCAAGGAAGGCTTCAAAGGGTGAGACCTCAAAGAAAGCAAAGATGTCGAGCAGATTCTCTGAGATTCCCACGATCAAAGAGGATCCATTACATAAAGGAGAAGAACAGGAGGTCGAGTAACCGAAGTCACCACATGTTGCCTCTACTCTTGCTACCACCACTACCGCCACTATTGTTACTCCTCCTTCAGCATCTCAAGCATTACCCATTTATTCCCCACCCACGATGGACATCTTAGTTTTCTTTGCCTCCACCTCACCCATTACACCTATTATGGTGAGAGAATCCCCCTCTACAAAAACCTCCCCATGTTCATTCTCCTCAATGTCTCCATCAACTGTAGTACCTCTAGCCTCCACAACAATAATGTCGGCCCTCACTCTTCCAAAGGCTTTTTTCTGACATATGCAAAATATTCCTATGGAGCTCTCTGGAGTATTAATGAACCTTGCCATACAAGTTGCCTTAGCTCAAGGGTTTTCCTGTCTCCCTGTCCCTCCTCTGACAGAGCCACCCAAAATGGAGGCGACAATTTAAATCTCGAAAGAATTAGAGAAATATGAGAGGGAGGCAACCAAAAGGGGATATGATGAACTTGAGGATCCTTTCAAGGATGACTACCATGTGCATCTGGAGCATCAAAACTTGGTCATTGATGAGGTGGTATATGAAGAAGAAAGTTCACAATCCTCAGAAGAAGATGTCGAAGACCCCGATGCCAAATATGTAGTAGAGTCCTCTGACCAAGAACTTGAAGAGGAGTTGTTTGAACAACTCAAAGATGTTGGAGAGGAAGTTGAGGGGCAGTCTTCTGAGGAGAAGAAAGAAATTGATAAAGACATGGAGGTATCTATAAAGCCTCCCACCAAGGAACAAGAAGAAGTACCTCCCAAGAGGGAAGAAGAAAAGAGGGAAGATGAGGTTGAAGAAGAAGATAAGCCTGAAGAAGAGGCTGAAATGAAAAGAAGCCCTGAGGCAGAACATCATATAGAGCTCAAGAAGGAAAAAGAAGAATCATCTGAAGGGGAAGATAGCCCCAAAGAAAATATAGTTGCTACTGAGTCACAAGAAGAAAGCACCATATTCATCTGAGATTCAGATGAAGAAGAGGAAGAGAAAACAAAGCAGGAAGCTTCATATCATGAAGAAAGAGAGATCCAACATGCTCAAAGAGAAGAAGGTGATCATGAATCACCAAAGAAGGGATCTCAGATGCCTGAATGGCTAGAAAAGCAACTAAAAAAAAGACCCTCACCCCTATGGATCCCAAGGAGAGGCTAGAGGCTATCTTAATAGGTCTCAAATAGGAGCAAAGAAATAAAAGAAGTTAAAAGCTAGATCCTATATCACGATGGATACATAGAGATACCAGACGATCCAAATTTCCACCATTGACCTGGGTACAACCACAAGGGAAAAAAATATTGATCATCTTCGGGGGTTTGTTGCCATGATTGTGCACCAGATGAACAAGGACCAATCCTCCAAGAAGGAATTGAAGGAATAGGTGGCAGGCCTCACTGCCTACATACAACAATGGTCTTTTGTTGAGGAGCAACCCACAATATTGTCGGCTTTGCCACTGTTGTTGTCTGAAGACCACATAAAAAAGCTAGAGAGAAGAAATAATTAGGCCAAGGCTACTGACGATTGGTTTTGGTGGGTGATCTACAATGGTGATATGGGCATTAGTCATGCCATCTGAACAACAAACAAGTTTCAGGAGGTGCAAAAGCAGCTCGAGGGCACACAAAAAATTTGTACTAATTTCCTGAAATTATATAGAATTATGTATCCTAAGCTCGAGGCTATCCTCAAAATGCCCGAAAGGACTTGGGAGAAGGAGATGGGTTTGGCAAAATATGATCATTAGCCAGTCGAGACATTGAAAATGAGCCTAGACCACATAAAAGAAGTCCTACAGTAGGTGCTCCATGAAGTGAAACTCAACTTGGAGTGGGTCAAGGAACATCGGGTGGATTGTGAGGAGTATCTAAATCTCATGATAGATTATGACATGCCTGTCGTTGAGCTAGACCCTAAGAAAATAAGGCCATATTTCTATAAGAAGATGGAAAGCAAGGCGGTGGACTCGCTGACGCCAAAATTTATGGATTTTTTCGCTCAAGCCTTCACCCAATTAGAACAAGTGATCAAGCATATGCCGAAATGTACAAAGAATTGGGAGCTGATTACAAGAAGATCAAAGAAGTTAACTTTCCAGGTGTTGCAATCTGATATAATGGAGTGGAATAAGCTCCAGATGTTGATTGGAAAGTTTGTGGAGTATGCCACCCTGCAAAAAGAGTCGGATAGCCTATCATTGATTATGAGTTTCTCATTGTGTAGCTACAACAAAAGGGAAATCAACTAGAAGACAAAAGTGCTACAGTGTCAGGCACTAGAGGACAAAATAAGGATGAGACAAGAAATGTAATTTTAAAATTGTAAAATATTTGGGGGTAGGTGAAACCCTAATTTGTAGTGGATCTTGGCCACACAATGAGATTAAATCCTAGCCACTCATTTTTTCTTTTTGAGAACTATAAATAGGGGGTCTCCTCTCATTTTCAAAGGGAGAGTTGAGTTGTTGTACAGACATGCTACTGAAATTCTAATAGAAATTCATTTATTTTGGTGGATTCTTGAGTTTCCTTCATGTTTCATGATTCTTCTCCTCATAGTTGGTAGATTTGAATAGATTTACTTTGTTATTCTATGTGTTTTACATGCTTTAGTATACTAGTATATGTTGCTCATTGGTGCTGAAGAATATTGGTGTGTTGATGCCCTTCCTTGTTCATGCTTTTTGTTGTTTGTTGATGATAAATAGCAGTGTAAAGCTAGTTTGAACATAAACTAATTATTGCACTTAAATTTCATCTTTTATTCATGTTTCATTGTGAATGAATAGTTGAAATTCAGTAGACCTTAGAAGATAGCACTAGTTTCATGATACTATTAGTTGATTTGGTTAAGTGGAACTTAGTTTCAAGAAGGTTGTCCACTATAGAGTTCTCCATTATCATTGTCCATTAGTAGTTGCAAGTCTAGGAACTTCCTCCTCCCCTTTCCCTTTTGACCTTTCTTTGAAATAGTAATTTAGGAAAAGTTCAGGCATCATTGTAAAGCCAAATCTGATGATAAAAGTGGAGTTTAGACTGATGTTTTGAACTTGTAGCAATTGCACATCAATTCTAAAATCTTGAGAACTCCATTTAGAGAACCAATCTCCCTCCAACTTAACATACGTAAGGCTGCCTTGTGATTACGAGAAAATCACATGAACCAATTGAAACATTCCAAGCAAGTCATCACCTGACACCCCAGAGACCCTGGGATGATTTCCTGCCACCTGTTATAGGAAGATTTCTTTCAAGAGAGGTAATGCACTCATGCATTATTTGTGTTGAGAAGTGCGAAAACACCCATCAACAGTAGGTAATCCATTATTTTTGTCACTTTTCCTTCTTCCTTTGCCTTTGTCCTTTACTCAACTTATTAGCTCTTCGTAAGATCTTATTCTAATTCTTTTATTTTCCTATTCAAATCCTCCCCCTCACTATATTTTTTAACTTCAATAATGGTCTTGGGAGGTTTAAGAAGTCCTACAAATTTATTATACTCCTACAATAACTTAAGATTTTGATCATTTTCCTTTTTTAGATCAACCTCTAATTTTTTATTGTTGCTTCAATGAACATTGTTGTGTTCATTTTCAAGGATTCAGCTTGGAGGGCACTTGTATCTCCAAGCCTTCTCAAAATTAGATTTCCAGTTAATTCATTAGAATCCCTAATCATTTTTGGCTTGTTGGTTTCAAGATATATGGACCAAATTGTTAAGGTCACATGCTTGGGATTAAATCCTAAACCAAAGTACAAGGCCTCTACTTGCTCCTCAAAGGTGAGGATTTCCTACCTCACCAGTGTATCAAATAAAATTTCCAATGATATATTCCATCCTTCCAACACCAAGCATCCATTATTCTTTACAATCTCCCTCCCCTTTTTAGGGGTCTATTAGAGATGTCAAAATTAACCTCAGCCAAAAAAAATCCACATCCTTCTAGATACATCATTCCCAATCTAACATCACTTTATCAAGATATAATTCCTAATCGAGTATCACTATCATGGAACTCTACACCTTTGGTTCTCACTTTGATGAGAAGTAAATATTTGTGTCTTTCTATTTTTATACATGCATGTTTTTCATCCCATATCATATTTCACCAAGGTTGTCACAGTCCATTATATCATGATGTTTCTTAATGATGTTTGTTGGAGAATTTTATTGTTTGAATTTATGAGTTAGTCCTTCACGCTTATGGCCCAATATCATTGTGGTTTCTCATATCATGGTACATCCTGCCTTATGCTATAGAAAATTTAAGTTGTTCAACACATTTGGAACTCCTTCAAAATTACCTACCAAAACATATGAAGCATCAAAATCAATATTCCATTTCATCCCCATGTTCACATTTTGAAAGCCCACTTATGTCCTTCATACTCATCTTGAGGGGAACCCCAATCCACTCCTAATCAATTCTAGTGCTTAGGGAATTTTATTTTATTTTCTTTGAAATGGCATTGCTTCTTCGAATTGAAATGTCATTTCAAAGAAGGGAAAATGTAGACACCTAAAATTTTCCACATTAAAAATAATATCTAGCATCACCACAATAATTAATTAATTTCATCCACAAATCTATTTTCACCCCACTAATTAAATTCACAACACCAATTATTTAAAATAAATAAATAAATTCATTTCCACCCTATTATTAAATTAAATCTATTTCCACCTTATTATTAAATTAATCCAGATTCACCCATTCAAATTAAATGAATTTATGCCTCTAAAATTTAAATCAAAACTAGGCAGATCTCAAACTATTTCAAATAAGAAGGAAGTCGTGTCGAAGATTAATAGCACGAGGGAGATGATTTGAAGAGAAGGGAAGTACGCAGAGAGGAGGATGGATGTCGATTCCTGAAAGGGGTCGAGAAGAAGTATGTACATGTGTGAAGAGAAGGTGGACATAACAGGGAACATTGCAAATGGAATTGCAAACAAGGCGAACATGTGTGAAAGTAGTGCCAAAAAGTATGTTAGGCCAAAACAAGTTTCAGGCATGTAGTTTGTGAATAACGTGTTGTCAAATGTAATCATCAATGTTGAATGAATAAATCAATGCTCAAGGTTATTGTTGTCTATTGATTTTGCATGTTGAAGCTTGTCTCTTATTTCTTTTAATGGGTTTAAGTAGTTCATGTCGCCTTGAAGTTAAGTTGTATGTGTGTTGAGATTTATGTGTTAACCTTTATAGTTTATGTTACAGTTTTGTTAGTAAACTATAGAAGTCTTGTTTGAGTGGTAGGAAGAAGAACTGTGTTTCTCAATTTGATTGAAGAGTATGAGAAGGCACATGAAGGGTGTGAGGGTTTGACTTGCACCAGTTTGATATCATAGAGTGTGACTTTGAAAAAGTCAACCATCAGAAAGTAAGAAATATTTTATTTGAATTTCTTTATACTCAATCCAAAATATATTTCTCGATTTAGAATAAAAAATAATTTAATTTAATCCATTTCATATTTTATTCGAGATTTAACATAATACAAACCCCACATCAAACATAAAAACAAAAGTCACAATCAATAAATACATATATTAATAACTCAACTATAAAATTAACTGACTTTGTATCAAAAGACCAATTTACTTTTGTCAATCTCAACAAAAAAAACTTCCTTTGGTATTAAACAAGGCACATGTGAATTGGACCTCATGCAATAAATTTTTATAAACTCCAACATTAGAATTAATGTCTTCATCACAATCATCAAAACCACTAAAACAAAGTTGTAATTTATTTCACTTAAAAGATAAATGGTAAGTGCTTAGATTATCTGCATGAGTACAAAAAGTATTATAAATACTATAAGGGGAAATTTATTATTAGTTCATGCCCGGTAACTATAGCAAAAGCTAACTACTAGACAAAATTCACCTATGTATATAATATAGCATATGTGCCCATACCGCATGGAGAAAAGAGTCGTGACGGAAGAGGTGGGACCTGCGGCGACGGAAAAGGTTGCCGGATGGAAGGAAAGACATGATGGCCGGACGTCTCATCCCCTTGTGCCATTTGTTGTCCTGTCATCGGGAAATCATGTCAACGCCGACGGTTTTTCAAAATAATCGTTCGGCGTGGATGGACAAAAAGCCAAAATTGTGGCCATTCGAAATGATTATTAGCAAATAATACAAAGGGTCGACGAGGTCCCATTTTTGCCATTTTTGGATGGAAACATTTTGGTGGATAGCGAGGGCAAGAGTAGCAGCCATGCGGAGCTCCTTCAGGTAATATCCGCTCTGTGTATGTGCCATCTTTCCATTATGCCATGAACAACGAAGAAATGAACGGGCATTCGTTGCGGGTTTTAGGGTTTGTTATTTTTCAGTTGAGGGTTTTAGTTTTTCGTCTCCTCCCATCTCTGGTTTTAAAATTTTGGGGTTGTTGAAGAAACTATTTAGTTGAAAGGGTTTTTTTGTGTCGAGGGTTTTGAACTTTTTGTTCGTTTCCTCCCCGTATGCTAGTTTTCGAATTTTGCCATTTTCGAATGAAATAAGCGAGAACCCATTGTACAAATATGAGTGAAATTACTAAATAATGTTTGTAGAAAGTAGAATCTATGGGTTCTTGAATGAAATTCTATATTCATAATTTATTTCTCCGCTACTATTTTTGTTAGGTTCTGCAATGAAATGCTATATTTCGAAAATCATGTAAAACCAGGAATGTCGCCATTATTCGCATTGTTTTTCGGAATGGATAGAAAATGGCATAACGTGGCATTCAAAATCGTAATTGGGAAATAGCAAAAAGCCCACATCCAATCCCATTTTTGCCCCCATTTTATACACTGTTGTTTTCGAAAACACACTTTCTCCTAACACTCGGACTATTGTAAAACCCATTGTTTCACTACGACGTCTCCTCATGTTATGTATGCATCCATGTATGTTCATGTGTATGTTTTTCATGCGTTTTTCGATGTACATAGGTGAATTTTGTCTAGCAGTTAGCCAACTCCCATTTGGAGAAAGCTAACTAGGAAATAGCAAAAATCCCACATCCAATCCCATTTTTGCCGACATTTTATACACTATTATTTTGGAAAACACATTGTCTCCTAAAACTTGGACTATTGTAAAACCCACTATTTCACTACAATGTCTCCTCATGTTATGTATGTATCCATGTATGTTTTTATTTATTTTTTCATGCGTTTTTCGATGTACATAGGTGAATTTTGTCTAGGAGTTAGTTGAAATGCACGTCTGATAATGTTTTTTCTGTCGAGGGTTTTGAAATTTTGGTTTTGTTTCCTCCCCGTATGTTGGTTTTCGAATTTTTCCATTTTCGAATGAAATAAGCGACAACCCATTGTACAAATATGAGCGAAATTACTGAACAATGTTTGTAGAAAGCAGAATTTGTGGGTTCTCCAATGAAATGCTATATTCATAATTTATTTCTCCACTACTATTTTTTTTAGGTTCTGCAATGAAATGCTATATTTCAAAAATCATGTAGAACTCAAAATGTCGTCATTGTTCGCATTGTTTTTTGGAATGGATAGAAAAGGGCATAACATGGCATTCAAAATCATAATTGGGAAATGGCAAACAGCCCACATCCAATCCCATTTTTGCCGCTATTTTATACATTGTTGTTTTGGAAAACACACTGTCTCCTAAAACTCGAACTATTGTAAAACCCACTGTTTCACTACGACATCTCCTAATGTTATGTATGTATCCATGTATGTTATCATGTATATTTTTCATGCATTTTTTGATGTACATAGTTGAATTTTTTCTAGGAGTTTGAAACCGGCATATTCTATGTTATATACATATGTAATTTATGCCTGAAACTGGCATATCCTATGTTATATACATATGTGAATTTTGTCTAGGAGTTAGCTTGCTCCCTCCTTAACTCATGGACAAAATTCACCTATGTATATAATATAGCATATGCCCCCATACCACATGGAGAAAAGAGCCACGACAGAAGAGGTGGGACCCGCGGCGATGGAAAAGGTTGCCTGACGGAAGGAAAGACATGACAATCGGACGTCTCATCCCTCATGTTGTTTTTTGTCCCATCATCAAGAAATCATGTCAGCGCCAGTGGGTTTTCAAAATAATTGTTCGGCCTGCACGGACAAAAAGCCAAAAACGTGGCATTCGAAACCATTATTAGCAAATATCTTGTTTAATGACAATAGTTAGTGTTATGCACACAGTAAGAAGACAATGTATTGAATTTGAGCTACACAATTTTTAACAACCCTTACTTTCAGCAAAACACTCTTATTCGATATCTACCCAACACATTATTCACATAACAGTTGCATCATGGAAAACACAGTGGGTTGTGGCTCACTTATTATTTTATGTAGGCTGTGAGAAATGAATGTTTGGAAGTTCATGTTGTAGTTTTTTAACAACACTTACTTTGAGAAAAACACTCTTTTTCAATATTTTCCCATATGTTTCCAATAGAAAATTTACATAACAGTAGCATTATGGAAAACACAGTGGGTTGTGGCTCACTTCTTATTTATTTCAATCTCCTTGTTTAAATGTAAATGGAAAGTTGAAGGTCTGAGTGCACGTGGAGGAGTTGGAGTAGAATACCAACAAAATGGAGGTGAGGGGTAATTTGAAATTTGGGAAACATAATGTGGAGTATTTCAATTTCTTCAATGTCTTCCAAATCACACATTCCATTGTTGTGTTTAAATTTCAGTCGATTGATAAAAAACTGCACAAAATAATTCAGAATGGGAAACACGGTGTTGGGTTTTAGTTATTTGAATCTCCTTGTTTGAATGTAAAGGGTTGTCTCATGGTGGTTTGCTTGCTTCTTAAGACCCATGGTTTTGCAACATTGAATTTTACAAAACAGTATGAATGTTTTTCAAAATCACACATTCCATTGTTGTGTTTAAATTTTGCAACATTAAAAAAAAGGTGCAGAAAAGAATTGTAAATGGGAAACATAGTGTTGGGTTTCAGTTAATTTAATCATCCACTTGAGATGTAAAGGGTCATCTCATGCTAGGTTGCTTGGTTCTTAACACCCATGGTTTTGTAAGATGGAATGTTACAAAACAGTATGAAAGTCTTCCAGATCACACCTTCCATTGTTGTGTTTAAGTTTCAAGTATATAACAAATTGCATGCTTCATAACACATTGCATTTTTCAACCTCCACATCACAACATACCCAACCCCTTTCTAGTTTTTAAACCAGTATATCTAGGTGTGCACATTGGGTAGTGCATGTTGGAAAACACAATGTGTTTTGAAGCTTGCCTTCACTTCATTATGTTTTGCAACAACTCGTGTCGGAAAACCCTTGGTGTTAAGAAATAAGCAACCCAAATAGTGTTGTAAGACCCTCTACAACACTATTGGATAGTACGTGTCACCTCAATTTGGTCTGATTTCTCCTCCAACTTGTCCACGTGCACTGAAATGTTCAGCTTTCCCTTTCAATGTGCAGACTATAAACAAATAGTATTTTCACCTTTCTTTCTCGAAACAGAAAAGGCCCAATACCTGCAACTGATGCCAGGAAAATGTGTCAGTGCTGGCGAGATTTCAAAATAATTTATCAGCATGGACAAAAATCCTAAAACGTGGCATTCAAAATCATTATTTGCAAATATCAAAAATCCCAGACAAGGTCCCATTTTTTCCATTTTTGGACAGCGACGTTTTGGTGGATAGCAAGGGAAAGAGTTGCAGGCATGCAAAGCTCCTTCAGGTATGTATTTCCGCTCTGTGTATGTGCCATTTTTTCATTCTACCATGAAAATTGAAGAAAGGAAAGGCTATTTGTTGCTAGAAAACAGTATTTTCACCTTTCTTTCTTGAAATAGAAAAGGCCCAATAGCAGGAAACAAATAGTATTTTCACCTTTCTCTCTTGAAACAGAAAAGGCCCAATATCAAGAAACAAATAGTATTTTCACCTTTCTTTCTTGAAACAGAAAAGGCCCACGTCATTCCCTTCCACTTTTGATGTGCCAGACAAAAAAAACTTGTCCACAAAGCTAACCCACCCACTTTTTTGCCTGGCAACAGGCGGGAAAACCCACCTGATGGCGCCGTTAACGCCCACCTGACCATCGCTCGGACATTTTGTTTCATCTGTTGGTTTCGTGTTGATCGTCGGTCTGGCGGGCCCTACACTATGATGTCTCGTCATGCTATGTATGTTTCCATGTATGTTTTTCAGCATTTTTGAGCAACTCTTTGCTACAGCTGAAATGTCATTTCGCTTTCTTTATCTGATTGGAACAAATTTTTACAACACTATATGGGTTGCCTGTTTCTTAACACCTTGTATCAACACAGTGCTTTTCCCAAATGTGCAGATAATGTGAGCATTTATTTGGTCGAATCAGATGAGGAAAATGAAATGCCATTTTGATCTCATGTTACATGAATAGGTGCTTTTTGTTCATGAGTTAGCTTTCTCCTGATTGGAACAAATGAATTGCTCTCATTATTTGCACAGTTGGAAAACACATTGTCTCCTCTCTGTTGCAGAGGGTTTTACAACACTATTTGGGTTGCTTGTTTCTCCCTTAAGGAACCAGCTAACTCCTAGAAAAAATTCACCTATGTACATCGAAAAATGCATGAAAAACATACATGGATACATACATAACATGAGGAGACGTCATATTTGGAAAACACACTGTCTCCTCTCTGTTGAAGAGGGTTTTACAACACTATTTGGGTTGCTTGTTTCTTAAGAAGTCAGCTAACTCCTAGACAAAATCCACCTATGTACATCAAAAAATGTATGAAAAACATACATGGATACATACATAACATGATGAGACGTCATAGTTGGAAAACACACTATCTCCTCTCTGTTGCAGAGGGTTTTACAATACTATTTGGGTTGCTTGTTTCTTGAGGATCCGCCTAACTCCTAGAAAAAATTCACCAATGTACATCGAAAAATGCATGAAAAACATACATGGATACATACATAACATGACGAGACGTCATAGTTGGAAAACACATTGTTTCTTCTCTTTTGCAGAGGGTTTTACAACACTATTTGGGTTGCTTGTTTCTTAACACCTTATATGGGGACATTGTATTTTCCAACACTGCAAATAGTGCGAGCATTTATTTGGTCAAATTAGATGAGGAAAATGAAATTCCATTTTTATCTCATGTTACATACATAGGTGCTTTTTTTTTATGACTTAGCTTTCTCCTGATTCCTTATTGGAACAAATGAATTTATCTAATAGAATGAACGTTCATTGCTTCACAGTTCTAGCAGAATGGAAAAATGGCACATATGATTGCTGATATATATACTAGTGTTAGCGATAGGTTAAATTGGAAATTAAATTCCCAATGTACAATTTAATATGTTTGTTTATTGTCTGTGCAAGCTATCATTTTGCACTAAGTAGAACATATAAATTGTATATTGGGGAAATTTGGAAGAAATAAAATTATTTCTAGCACCAATTGTCTTTAATTTTCCAATTTAATCTTTCGCTAACACTTGTCTCTCTTCCAGGTGGTTGATATGGGCCAAGAAAGAAAATTGAACAAAAGAAAGGCAAGTGGATTGAGAAGGATGTTTCAGGAGATGTGAACCTTGTGCAGTAAATATAGGTGATTTTGGCTGTGATATTTTGAATCGCAAGTGTAGTGGACGCATAGTAATGTTAATAATAATAAATGGAAGAATATAAATTGACATTTTATTGTAAACTGTATCCTAACAGGGTTAGTATAAAGCAGAATTCCATAGTGAATAAACAGAAGTTCAACAAGGTTTTGTTGTAAAATGATTTAGTGAAAAAATATTCCTCACAAGATAAAGAAAAATAGCACACCTACCAGTTGAACAAGGCTTTAGAATAATAAGTTTCTCTAGGATACCTACAAGAGTTGAACAAGGCTTTAGAATAATAAGTCTCTATAGCATACCTACCAGAGTTGAACAAGGCTTTAGAATAATAAGTTTCTATAGCATACCTACCAGAGTTGAACAAGGCTTTCTTTCTTGCAGATTTTATTTTAGTAAAACATATTTTATAACAGCACAAAGAAAAGGCAAAGTTTCCATAGCATTATCTACCAGTTGAACGAAGGTTTCCATAGTTGAGTAACTTTATTTGCCATAAAGTTGATCTTGCTCTAAAAACTTACAAGTTACTAAAGAGTATTTAGTCCACTACTAAAGGGCTGCTAAATTAAATAAAGTTTAGAACATATGAATATTAAACTCATACAGGCAAAGCGGAGCCAAATTTAATAGCTTTGGCTAGTTGTCAGCAGAAGGTCCCTGCTAGAACATACACATTTATTTCTTCATTAAGATGACAGTTTTGTATGAAGTTTCCTAACTGTATAAATGATCATCATCTTTATTATCTATTGTAGCAAATACATCTGAAGCCCCAGCAGGAGTACCAACAGGTCTGTCTGGAGATCGAAACTCGGAACCAAAGCCTTGAGTTTGTTGTGATATTTGTGCAAAGGCTTCATACTTCCAAATATCAGCATCACTGACAGTTCTTCGGGCATATTTCATAGACTCCTCAAAATGAGCAAATATTCCAGCTACCTCATCACTATTATCCTCACCACTGCCTCAGGGTTCTCAACTCTTTTTCGTTCACGTTGAATTTCCTGAAAGTGTGGGGGGAGAGGTTATGGTAAAATTGAAATGCATGCTAGTATGAAGAATTGAAATAACAAGCTACAAGTTGAGGTAAGTTCAATAGGTAGACTACTGCTCTATCTTAAAAATTAGTTACATAACAGTAAAAAAAACCATTAGAAATCGATAAACAGATCTAGTTTGCAAAAGACGGCACAATTGGAACTCACTTCTCAATATTTTCTCTAATAGCATACTTGCAATCCCTCTAACAAATCTCAGTGATATCGGCTTGACTAAATCCTTGGGCATAATGGGCTAGTGCCATTAGGTCTACATCCTTTGATACGAGTGACTTTCTCAAGCAAGATTTGAAGATTTGATAATGTGAGGACTCATCAGGTAAGGGAATATAAATCAGTTGGTCAAGTCAACGAGGCCTTAACAATGCAGGATTGATGATATCAGGCCTGTTTGTAGTAGCAATAATGATAACTATTTTATTGGTTGTCATAAAAGCCATCTCCATCAACAGCTTATTAAGGACTCTGTCTGCAGCACCACCAGCATCCCCAACACTACTACCACACTAGCAACATGCAAACCAATTATGCATCACAAGTTAGAGCCTACTTCAAAAAGGTCAAAAAAAATTTCGAGTCATTTATAGTCAATCTTAAACTTTTACTTATAAAAAAGCAACACACCTGCATAGCAATAGAATCAAGCTCATCATAAAACAGGACACAAGGAGTTGACCCTCTGGCCTTATCAAAAATGTGTCACATTAGCCTCACTCTCTCGAAACCACATTGTTAACAATTCAGGGCTCTTCACACTGATGAAATTGGCCTGGCATTCATTAGCAATGGCTTTTGCAAGCAATGTATTTCCACAACCCGATGGCCCATAAATGAGCACTTCTTTTGAAGGAGGCATTCCAATTTTTTCAAATTTCTTAGGATGCTCCACTAGATATTGAAGTCTACACCAAACTCATAATGAATTTTGTTAGTTGATATCTCCTTCAAAAGCAGGTTTTCTGCATTGAAAGAAAAGCAAGTCACAAATATAGTGAACCACGTATCTCAATATACCTCTTGAAGCTCCCTCTTGACATTTTCCAACCCTCCAATATCTTCCCAAGTGACATTTGGAACTTCAAAAACCTATCAATGTTTTCCCAATATTCATAAGAAAATTTACCATTATTAAAATCATCAGAAACAAACAAACTTAGAAATTTAAAATTTAGGGGCCCAACAAATCAATAGTTTAAAAATACAATCCCTACTTAATCGATATGAGAAAAATTGAACATCTAGACATGGTTTGGAAAAACTCATAGTTTCACGAACAACAGATGGGTTGCTAGAGCCCAATGCAATCTAGAAGTGCTAATTAGTCACGGCCATTGAATTTAGAATCTCAACATCTATTGTCTCATCTTCTAAGTCAATGACATCCATTTTTTCCCCAATACATTGAAGTGCAGCCTCAGTGCACAAAGCTGCAAGACCTGCTCCAACATATCCATGAGTATCCTTAGCAATCCTTTCGAGATCAACCTGTACCAAGAATCCTAAAGATTAATATATACTCTTGCCAAGAAAAACAAAGATTAATAAATGCTCTCAAAATCCAAGCACTGCTTGACATTAGATCTAGAAGTACAAAAAACATTTTAGGTTCTACAATACATACATCATCAGAGAGCTTCATATTCTTCATATGGATATGAAGCACTTCCAACCTCCCTACTTCAACCGGAAACCCAATGTCAATTTCCCTATCAAACCTTCCAAACCTTCTGAGTGATGGGTCAATACTATTTGGTCAGTTAGTTGTTGCAATCACAATAACATGAACACGAGACTTAAGTCAGTCCATAGTTGTAAGAAGTTGAGAAAAAAATCTCCTCTCAACTTCACCGTGGGTTTTTTCCCTCTTGAGAGCTATGGAATCAATTTCATCAATAAATATAATGGAAGGTGCATTCTTCTCAGCCTCCTCAAAAGCCTTCCGAAGATTGCTTTCGCTTTCTCCAGCCACCTTTGACATAATTTTAGGTCGATTGATATAGAAAAAGAAGGCACCAGTTTCATTTACAACTGCCGTAGCAATTAAGGTTTTCCCAGAACCAGGTGGCCCATAAAGCAAAATACCCTTTAGGGGTTTCACACCAATTTATTTGAAGAGTTGTGGGCGCCTGAGAGGAAGTTCTACCAATTCACGTATATGATCCATTTGTTTCCATACACCACTAACATCATCATAACATGTTTCATCTAATCTATCTTCATCCTCCCGCTTTACAGGCTCCCCTTCACAGAAAATTTCAGTATCTGGAGGAACAACACAGTATTCCCCAGGGTCTGTCTCAATTACCCTAAACTCCACACTACACATACCATCTCTTACAATGAAAAGATCACCTTTTGGCACATAGACTTCACAAAGGAAAAAAGGCAGAGGGTTTTACAACACTATTTGGGTTGTTTCTTTCTTAACACCTTATATCGAGACATTGTGTTTTCCAACTGTGTAGATAATGGGAGCATTTAGTTGGTTGAATCATATGAGGAAAATAAAATGTCATTTTGATCTCATGTTTACATAAATAGGTGCTTTTTGTTTATGAGTTAGCTTGCTTGTTTCTTAACACCTTATATCGAGACAGTGTGTTTTCCAATTGTGCAGATAATGTGAGCACTTATTTGGTCGAATCAGATGAGGAAAATGAAATGCCATTTTCATCTCATGTTACATAAGTAGGTGCTTTTTGTTTATGAGTTAGCTTTCTCCTGATTGGAACAATTTAATTGCTCTAATTATTTGCACAGTTGGAAAACACACTGTCTCCTCTTTGTTGCAGTGGGTTTTACAACACTATTTGGGTTGCTTCTTTCTTACCACATTATATCCAGACAGTGTGTTTTCCAACCATGCAGATAATGGGAGCATTTAGTTGGTTGAATCAGATGAGGAAAATGAAATATCATTTTGATCTCATGTTACATAAATAGGTGCTTTTTGTTTGAGTTAGCTTGCTTGTTTCTTAACACCTTATATCGAGACAGTGTGTTTTCCAATTGTGCAGATAATGTGAGCACTTATTTGGTCGAATCAGATGAGGAAAATAAAATACCATTTTCATCTCATGTTACATAAATAGGTGCTTTTTATTTATGAGTTAGCTTTCTCCTGATTGGAACAATTTAATTGCTCTCATTAGTTACACAGTTGGAAAACACATTGTCTCCTCTCTGTCACAGAGGGTTTTACAATACTGTTTGGGTTGCTTGTTTGTTAAGGAGCCGGCTAACTCCTAGACATACAATTACACCTATGTACATCAAAAAATGCATGAAAAACATATATGGATACATACATAACATGACGAGACGTCGTAGTTGGAAAACACATTGTCTCCTCTTTGTTGTAGAGAGTTTTACAACACTATTTGGGTTGCTTGTTTCTTAACACCTTATATGGAGACATTGTATTTTCTAACACTGCAAATAGTACGAGCATTTATTTGGTTGAATCAGATGAGGAAAATGAAATGCCATTTTTATCTCATGTTACATACATAGGTGCTTTTTTTTTACGAGTTAGCTTTCTCTTGATTTCTTATTGGAACAAATGAATTTATCCAACAAAATGAACATTCATTGCTTCACAGTTCTAGCAGAATGGAAAAATGGCACATATGATTGCTGATATATATACTAGTGTTAGCGATAGGTTAAATCGGAAATTAAATTCCCAATGTACAGTTTAATATTTTTGTTTATTGTTTGTGCAAGCTGGCATTTTGCACTCAATAGAACATATAAATTGTATATTGGGGAAATATGGAAGAAATAAAATTATTTCTAGCACCAATTGTCTTTAATTTGCCAATTTAATCTATCACTAACACTTGTTTCTTCCAAGTGGTTTATATAGGCCACGAAAGAAAATTGAACAAAACAAGGGCAGGTGAATTGAGAAGGATGCTTCAGGAGATGTGAACCTTCTATAGTAAATACAGGTGATTCTGGCTGCCATAGCTTGAATCGCAAGTGTAGTGGACAGTTAAATTTCCAAAATTTAATATGCATTTAGAAGTGTCGATTTGTTTGAAATTGTGAAGTGTTGGGGTTTTCATTCAGTTATCATTTTCATATCATTCTAAAGTGTTTTGCAGTAATTTGAAATTTTTCACCAAAAGAGTTTATATGTGGTTCATAAGTTTTTTCGTAATAGTTCTTTTTACAATTTCGCTATTTGTATAGAATATTTAGTAAGTTATAAATGGTTCATTTTTAACAACATCTGATGGCAATTTTTAGAATGTTATTTCTATATTCTATTTCTGCTCTTTTTCAATATGTTTTGATCTGACCACCACACTACAAAAAGATGTGCACATATAACAAGCGACTACTCCAAATAGTTCTATGCATTGTATTAAATAGAACTCATAAAGCCGATGGGTAGGAATAACTTAATTGATAATTTGGCCTACTCCCATTACTTGGCCCTAAATATTATAGACAAATTGTAAAAGAGCTATTAGAATAACAACATACATGGAAACAAAAAGTGACGAAACGGGCAGACGGGACCAAACATTTGGGTGATGGTTACGTAGGAGTTAATGGCATCGTTAGGTGGGTTTTCCCACTTGTTGTCAGGCGAAAAAGTGGGCGAGTTAGCTTTATCGAAAAGTTTCTATTGTCTGGTGTAGGAAAACTAGAAGGGAATGACGTGGGCCTTTTCTGTTTCAAGAAAGAAAGGTGAAAATACTATTTTTTTTGTTTCCTCTCTGCACATTGAAAGGGAAAGCAGAAGGTCTCAGTGCACGTGGATGACTTCGAGGAGAATACCGACCAAATTGAGGTGACGAGTACTATCCAATAGTGTTGTAGAGGGTTTTACAACACTATTTGGGTTGCTTCTTTCTTAACACCTAGCGTTTTCCAACATGAATTGTTGCAAAACAAAATGAAGTGAAGGCAAGCTTCAAAACACATTGTGTTTTCCAACATGCACTACCCAATGTGCACACCTAGATATACTGATTTGAAAACTAGAAAGGGCTTGGGTATGTTATGATGTGGAGGTTGAAAAATGCAATGTGTTATGAAGCATGCAATTTGTTATATACTTGAAACTTAAACACAACAATGGAAGGTGTGATCTAGAAGACTTTCATACTATTTTCTAACATTCCATCTTACAAAACTGTGGGTGTTAAGAACCAAGCAACCCAGCATGAGACGACCCTTTACATCTAAACAGGGAGATTCAAATAACTAAAACCCAGCACTGTGTTTCCCATTCAGAATTATTTTGTGCAGATTTTTTTTTCAATGTTGCGAAATTTAAACACAACAATGGAATGTGTGATTTTGAAGACATTCAAGTAACATTCCATGTTGCAAAACTATGTGTGTTAAGAAGCAAGCAACCCGCCATGAGACAACCCTTTACATTTAAACAAGGAGATTCAAATAACCAAAATGGGACAGTGTGTTTTTTCAACACTACAGACCATCTATAACAACACTGTGCCTTGCAAGTATCGTAACATAATACTTGCAAGGCACGGTGTTGTTATAGATGGTTTGCAGTGTTGAAAACACACTATCCCATTTCAGTTTTCCAATTTAATTACATTCTTGGCACCTCATTTTTCTATTTGGAAATAATGGTTTTCAATGGCATGTATTGGGCTTTTTGTCCATCCATGCCGAACAATTATTTTGAAAAGAAGATGACTGTTATGATGCATGTCATACGCTTTTTTGTAGGGAGAATAGCCTACTCCCAATTGAAAAAGGTGATCTCCTTGTGACATGGCTTACACATGATAATGTATTTCCCTTCTTTAGGGATAAGACATATCTGCTTATCATTGCTAGTTGATTTGTGGATTTGATTGTCTAAGAATTTTTTCATCAACGTTGCAGATGAGACTATGATCCAACATCATGATGAATTATGTTGTCTTCTTCATCCTTATGTTGGATCATGGAGTGTGATGCCAAATGTTGATGCAAGAATTCTTACACAATCGAATCCATAATTCAACTAGCAATAATCAATACGGATTGTGGAAAATTGATATCGTTTATGTCTGATTATGTTATCATTTCAAACACATGTTCTTTCAGGGATAATAACTTGATTTTACTATATTCTGTAGGGAGATTAGCTTCTGCGTTGCAATTGGATGTCGCTATTATCCCTAGAAGAATGCATGTCAGAGGCATCATAACATGCAAAAACCCACTTTGTTTTCCATGATGCTACTGTTATGTAAATTTTATGTTGGAAACATATGAGCAGATATTGAAAAAGAGTGTTTTGCTCAAAGTAAGTGTTGATAAAAAACTCCAACGTGAACTTCAAAACATTCATTTCTCACAGCCTGCATAAAATAATAAGTGAGCCACAGCCCACTATGTTTTCCATGATGCAACTGTTATGTCAATAATGTGTTGGGCAGATATCGAACAAGAGTGTTTTGCTGAAAGTAAGGGTTGTTAAAAATTATGAAGCTCAAATTCAATACATTGTCCTCTTACTGTGTGTATAACACTAGTTGTTGTCTTCGAACTATTTTTCTTAAAGTAAGGGGTGTCATAAAACAAGAAAGTGAAGTTGAAAATAGTATTTTGTTACAGTCCGAAAAAAATAATAAGTGAGCCACAACCCACTATGTTTTCCATGATGCAACTGTTATGTGAATAATGTGTTGGGCAGATATTGAAGAGTGTTTTGCTGAAAGTAAGGGTTGTTAAAAATTATGAAGCTCAAATTCAATACATTGTCTTCTTACTGTGTGCATAACACTAGTTGTTGTCTTCTTACTATTTTTGCAAAGTCCGGGACAACCCAGTGTGTTTTCCATCCTGCAACAGTTAAGTAAATTTTTTGTTGGAAACATATGAAGAGATAGTGAACAAGACTATTTTTCTTAAAGTAAGGGGTGCCATAAAACAACAAATTGAAGTTGAAAAAATTATTTTGTTACAGTTCGGAAAAAATAAGAAGTGAGCCACAACCCACTATGTTTTCCATGATGCTACTATTATGTAAATTTTTTGTTCGAAACATATGGGCAGATATTGAAAAAGAGTGTTTTTCTCAAAGTAAGTGTTGTTAAAAAACTACAACGTGAACTTCAAAACATTCATTTCTCATAGCCTACATAAAATCATAAGTGAGCCACAACCCACTATGTTTTCCATGATGCAACTGTTATGTGAATAATGTGTTGGGCAGATATCGAAGAAGAATGTTTTGTTGAAAGTAAGGGTTGTTAAAAATTATGAAGCTCAAATTCAATACATTGTCCTCTTACTGTGTGCATACACAAAGCATATATGCATACCTAAAGGAGCTTCGCATGCCTGCAACTCTTGCCCTTGCTATCCACCAAGACATTGTTGTCCAAAAATGGAGAAAATGGGGCCTTGTCTGGGCTTTTTGATATTTGCTAATAATGGTTTTGAATGCCATGTTTTTGACTTTTTTTTTCCATCCACGCCGAACGATTATTTTGAAAAACTGTCAACGCTGACATGATTTCTCGATGATGGGACAACAAACGGCATGGGGGATGAGACATTTGGCCATCATGTCTTTCCTTCCGTCCGACAACCTTTTCCGTCGCCACGAGTCCCACCTCTTTCGTCACGGCTCTTTTCTCCATGCGGTATAGGGGAATATGCTATATTATATACATAGGTGAATTTTTTCCACGAGTTAAGGAGGGAGCAAGCTAACTCCTAGACAAAATTCACATATGTATATAACATAGGATATGTCAGTTTCAGGCGTAAATTCACATATGTATATAACATAGGATATGTCGGTTCCTCTGCAACAGAGAGGAGACAATGTGTTTTCCAACTATGACGTCTCGTCATGTTGTGTAGTATCCATGTATGTTTTTAATGCATTTTTCAATGTACATAGGTGAATTTTGTCTAGGAATTAGCCGGCTCCGATATGCCGGTTTCAAATTCCTAGACAAAATTCACCTATGCACATTGAAAAACGCATGAAAAACATACGTGGATACATACATAACATGAGGAGACGTCGTAGTGAAACAGTGGGTTTTACAATAGTCTGAGTTTTACGAGATAGTATGTTTTCCAAAACAACAGTGTATAAAATGGTGGAAAAAATGGGATGGGATGCAGGATTTTTGCTATTTCCCAATTATGATTTTTAATGCCACGTTATGCCCTTTTTTATCCATTCCAAAAAATTATGCGAACAATGGCGACATTCCAGGTTTTACATGACTTTTGAAATATAGCATTTCATTGCAGAACCCACACATTCTGCTTTCTACAAACATTATTCAGTAATTTCACTCATGTTTCTACAATGGGTTGTTGCTTATTTCATTCGGAAATGGCAAAATTTGAAAACCAGCATATGAGGAGGAAACGAAACAGAAATTTCAAAAACCTCGACACAAAAATACGCTTCAAACCGGCATTTCCTATGTTATATAGATATGTTAATTTTGTCCAGGAGTTAGCTTGCTCCCATTATATATAACCTAAATGATCCTAAAGCTTTTAAATAACCTTAATTATTAAAGCTTTTGAGAAGCGACGGACAACCCGCTGGGTTTTCCATACTGCAAATTTATTATTTTTTTTGGTGCAACTTTTGTTGCAAGCAAGGGCAGTTATAAAATATGAAAGTGACCTTCAATACATTCTTTTCTTACGGTGTGCATAACACTAAGTGTTGTCATTGAACAAGATTTGAAAAGTGTAGGACAACTCACTGTGTTTTCCATTGTGCAATATTTTTTGTGCATCTTCTCTTCGAAACATATTATGATATTCAAATGGAATGTTTAGTGCATATGATGGATTGTTATAAAATATGAATGTGAACTTCAATACAGTGTTTTGTTACAGTCTGCATAACAAAAAGTGTTGTCTTTGAACAATTTATGGGTTGCATGGTTTATAACACCCTATGTTTTCCAACCTGAAAATTCAGATAACAGTTTGAGTTTCTTGAAAAGCTTTTCTTATTTACACTATATGAATGTAAAAATGGCACCTCCAAAAATTACAACTGTTAGTTATGGTATAAATTGCAATTCAGTATCTTTGCGTGATTGACAATAATAATTGGAAAAAATAATTGCATGTTGTAAAACACAGTGGGTGGGTTGTGCGTTTCAAATTCTTCTTTTCATTGAAAAAAATATATGCTATTACTGCCAAATTGTGCAATAAATTTTGAAACTTTAACTGTCCATAACACTTGCAACAATTTTACAGTTTACAAGAAACCAAGGATGTGTGTTGTAAAATGGAAATTGGTTCTTGCAGTGAAGAATGTCATTGGCATGGACAGCACACCTGAAAGGTTGTGTAGTAGTGCATCTTCTTTGGGGCAGTCGCATTCATGAAACGTGCAAGTAAGATCTGGTAATTACAAGATGTAATCAAATGTATAATTTTAATCTCTCATAAGTGGTTACGAGGTTGATTGGAAAGTGGGAATGCTTTATTCAGGAGGCAACAACCATGGTATGGAGGAAGTCCCCTCGGTTTATGAAAACGGTCAACCGTAAGGCAGCGATGTGTTTGGTAATTGATTGTGAACTTGCAATAGCCCTTCCCTTCCTATGTGTGAATTAGAATGCTTTTTAATTTCATTTTGAAAATATCATGTATGTTACAAATATTTTGATTTTGGCATATATCGTTCCTTTGATTTAGGAAAATAATCAAGGAGATGATCTCGCTCTTGCCATAGTCCATGACCGGAAGGAAAAGCGTGCAGAGGGAGACCCTAAGGATGGAGAGGGATCCAATGAAGCACGGGGTGATGTGGTGGATGGGAAGGTAGATATAATAACTGAATTATTGCACCATTTGGCTGTGTGTATATGTTGTGCATTCAATTTGTTTGAATATCAATTATATTAAGCGATTTTCTTTTCCAAATTTGTTGTGCAGGTTGTTGTTGAATATAGAAGAGAAACGGTGAATGGTAGATATATATATTATTTTATTGTAGAAGAATGTACGAGAAAGTATTATGATTGGAGAGTGTTCAACATGCATAGGTTTCAGCATCACTGCCTTCCTATTCTTGAGGCACCAAAGAGTGGTCGAGTTGTGTTGGGGGGAAACCAAAACAACCCACTCCTCCCCCTAATAAATTGAAAGAGTACCTTCTAAAGAAGGTGGAAAATACAGAGTACCAAATGAATATACGGTAGCAGTTGTAGCAGAAGCATGTTATTAAATGTGTCTGTCAAAAGTATGGGAAAAAAAACTTCCTTCAACTTCCCCAAGAAGGAAAGGACAAGGTGAAGAAGCAAATGGTGTTATACAATAGTGAGGAGATGAAGGAGTAGAGAAGGAAAAGAATATTACAATTGCAGGAGAGAAAGAGACAGGAAGGAATGGTAATGTCGAATTGAACTATTAAATGTGAATTTTCCTTGCTTCAACTTTCCTGTTTGGATGCATACAAGGTTCAGTTAACATTAACTTACATGACATGATAGGATGATGGTCGAGAAGCAGTTTCTTCCCCCCAACAGAGTAGGGTTCATTCGATAGGGGAATTTGTACCCATGAAAGGTGAAGATGATGTTGTTCCTCCCACCCTTGTGTCTAACATTCAGAGTAAACATCCTACACGGTTGAAAGTTTCAAGGCATCCTCTGAAGAAGAAACGAAAACAAATGGTGATCTCCAAATCTTTTGTTTACTCTAAAGTTTGTTTTGATTATTTGAATGAATTGGTTGCATGCATCTGATTTTGGTGCAACATTTCAATTCCTCCTATTGCACAACAATGATGAACAACGAACTACTACCCTCGAGCAGGTTTTTGTGATTTTTGGTGGTGAACAATTGCCCATGGAAGCACAAGATGATGTTGTTCCTCCCGACCTGTCGTCTAACAATGTTGAGAAGAAGAAGAAGAAGGAGCATATGTCGTCAAATGTGTCAAGGTTCCTTGACATAGAGGAACAAGAAGAAATGGTGAATTGCAATTCTTTTATTTAATGTTTGTTTTGATTATTTTAATGAATTGGTTGCATGCAGCTGAATTTAAAATGACCTTTTAATTCTTGCTATTACAGGGAAAGGATAAACAATGAAGTGTTGGCCTTGACCTAATTGACGATGTCATTGCGATTGAAATGAGAGAGGCTAATACAGATGGACATGCAGATGGGGAGATCACTCGCCACGAAGTGGGATAGGGTAACACAGATGGTCATCAGGACGGGGAGAACACTGGCTTGAATGTGGAACTAGGTAACAGAGATGGACATGGGGACGAGGAGAGGAGTGGATTGCAAGTGGGGGAGGGTAATAAGGATGGACCCAGGGAGGAGGAGAACGTTGGCCTCCAAGGGGGAGATGGCAATAAAGATGGAAATGGGGACGAGGAGAGGTGTGGTGTGCCATCTATATCGGTATGATACCTAACACACTTCCATGCTTTGTTCTTATTTATTTAGGAATCTTTTAATGTTCCTTCAATTATGCTTCACGTCAATGATGTTTCCATTGCAAGCAAATCCAGTGGATGAACAGATGATAGAGTTCAACGGTATAACTTTTAAGGTCGGTGATCATGTCGACCTTTAGAGGCAGCATAAACGAGTTGTGAAAGGCATTCTAAAAGTTGTCACCAAAAACGCTCACACCCACTGCTTGAGGCACCCAAAAAATTGTGCGAGAGTCAGCATTGTTGAGGCCATTGATGGTCCATGCGATGTGTCATTTCCCATGCCTGGCGCAGAGACCATCAAAGAGTGTGTGGGCAGCTTTTTCATATGGCAGCTCATCGAGATGAAGCAATATGTTCCAGAGGTACACATAAACGATATGTTGATGTATATATATCATAACATGTATATTGTTTCCATGCATGCGTTAATTCTCATTAATTATCTGCTATAGGGTGAAGGTGTTAAACTTGACACGGACAAAGAACAGACTACGAAGAAATTTGTTGTTTCACGTTCATCATCTGTGAGGGTTTGCTCCCAAAATACACAAGGACCCTAAGAAACGTGCCATATTTTATGCAGACCTGAACTCGATTGCAAGGAATAGGTAGCATAGGAATTGATGAGACAAGCTCTGAATACTAATTCTGCTCTGTGGGTTTCATTATTTGAATATTGAACAATTGTGGTGTAGAGATACACCATTTGCATATGTTTCAACACTATGGTGTTATACATTTGATACAAGACTTTTCATGGGCTTCTTTAATTATTTTATTATTGTACAATTATGTTGAACATATATACTAATTTCATGTCATTGGAACACATAATTGTTATCCATTTCATATCAGATTTTAAGAAAAAAAGTCTTGTTCACTATTTGTTCATATGTTTGGAACACAAATTTTACATGACTCTTGTGTTGTCCCCTCTAGCATATGTTTCCATTAATGTCAAAGCAATAAGACAATAAGATGTTCTTGATTGGTAAACAAGTCAGTAATATTGGTTTGGTAATTCAGTTGATGGTCTCTTCATTTTAGTTCTTTGACAATCATTTGACTTGGCATACAAGTGTTTTTCAACTCTAGTACACTGCATATTGTTTCATGTTCAATCATCTTGCCTATTGTGATAAGGATCTAAAATTGTGACTATATGTAAATATAATTATATGAGTTGAAACAGTTATGAAGACAGTTTTGGTCCTCATGTTCATTTATTTATCATATGTCATTCAGTTTTAAAGTTGTCGTAAGTTATGTTATCTTGTAAATATTTCAGCTTTTGGGTTTCTATAATGTTGTCAGTCTCTGTGATGCGGTTATGGTCTTTATGTTCATACATGTTAAAAATCATCAAACATGCTTGATAACTAAATTTCTCTAGAGCTTGCACTTTACATTTGATTATTAATGCTAAAGTGGTTGGTATGGGAACAATTGATGTCACCATTTATCAATAAATTTGAGAAATTATTTTAAAAAACAATCCATGAGGTATGGGATTTTAAACCCATCAAGTGTCAGTAATCTAGTTTTGGATTGTGATAATCCATACAAGTGGATAGAATGATATACTAATTTTTGAAATGCACCATTTGTAATGCATATTATATATATAACTACCTAAAAAATATGTTGGGTCTCAATCCTAGAAACATAAAAAATAAGGACTATCCATGAGTCACTCACAAGATCAAATCAACTTTCGAGTGAACATGTGAAATGCCTCAAGAAAAGAATGATGAAAATCAGACTAATGTCAACAATTGCAAAGGTGATTAGAATAGGCCCATCAAAATATCTCAATCAAGTAATGCACCCTTGATTCTCATTATGTACCTTCAACCATATGGTAATGACAACAATGTGATTGGTAAAGTATTCATTTTAATTGTGTACCCTTACCCAAATGCCAATGACAAAGCAAAGCATATATTGGTGGGTTAGAAAACCCTATTCATCCTTCTAGAAAACCTTTAAAGTAAGGTTTTAAGTCTCAATATTCTAAAACACCACTTTGTATGAATTGTTTATCCTCTACAAACTTCCCTATTCATCCTTCTAGAAAACCTTTAAAGGTATTAAGTCTCAATATTCTAAAACACCACTCTCTATGAGTTGTTTATTCTCTACAAACTTAGTTGTTCAAACCTCTTCTCCATTTAAGGAGGGTAATTTACTTCTAAAAAAATATTTATCTTGGAGTATTTTCTCCATATAATCTGAATTGGTTCTTGTATAATAGTTCGTATACATAACTATTGCATGATGGAAAACACACTGGGTTGTCCCATACTTTGCAAATCTTGTTCAAAGACAGCAGCTAGTGTTATGCACACAGTAAGAAAACAATGTATTGAATTTGAGCTTCACAATTTTTAACAACCCTTACTTTCAGCAAAACACTCTTCTTCGATATTTTCCCAACACATTATTCACATAACAGTAGCATCATGGAAAACACGATGGCTTGTGGCTCACTTATTTTTTTCGAACTGTAACAAAATACTATTTTCAAATTCGCTTTCTTCTTTTATGACACCCCTTACTTTAACAAAAACAGTCTTGTTCACTATATGTTCATATGTTTCCAACAAAAAAATTTACTTAACTGTTGCAGGATGGAAAAGACACTGGGTTGTCCCGGACTTTGCAAATCTTGTTCGAAGACAACAACTAGTGTTATGCACATAGTAAGAAAACGATGTATTGAATTTGAGCTTCATAATTTTTAACAACCCTTACTTTCAGAAAAATGCTCTTCTTTGATATCTGCCCAACACATTATTCACATAACAGTTGCATCATGGAAAACACAGTGGGCCCTGTGGCTAACTTATTATTTTATGCAGGCTGTGAGAAATGAATGTTTTGAAGTTCACGTTGTAGTTTCTTAACAACACTTACTTTGAGCAAAACACTCTTTTTCAATATCTGCCCATATGTTTCCAACAAAAAATTTACATAACAGTAGAATCATGGAAAACACAGTGGGTTGTGGCTCACTTCTTATTTTTTCTGGACTGTAACAAAATAATGTTTTCAACTTCAATTTCTTGTTTTATGGCACTCGTTACTTTAAGAAAAATAGTCTTATTCACTATCTATTCATATGTTTCCAACAAAATTTTTAATTTACTGTTGCAAATCTTGTTCGAAGACAGCAGCTAGTGTTATGCACATAGTAAGAAGACAATGTATTGAATTTGAGCTTCATAATTTTTAACAACCCTTACTTTCAGCAAAACACTCTTCTTCAATATTTGCCCGACACATTATTCACATAATAGTTGCATCATGGAAAACACAGTGGGTTGTGGCTCACTTATTATTTTATGCAGGTTGTGAGAAATGAATGTTTTGAAGTTCACGTTGTAGTTTTTTAACAACACTTACTTTGAGCAAAACACTCTTTTTCAATATCTTCCCATATGTTTCCAACAGAAAATTTACATAAGAGTAGCATCATGGAAAACACAATGGATTGTGGCTCACTTCTTATTTTTTCCGGACTGTAACAAAATAATGTTTTCAACTTCAATTTCTTGTTTTATGGCACCTGTTACTATAAGAAAAATAGTCTTGTTCACTATCTTTTCATATGTTTCCAACAAAATTTTTACTTAACTGTTGCAAATCTTGTTCAAAGACAGCAGCTAGTGTTATGCACACAGTAAGAAGACAATGTATTGAATTTGAACTTCATAATTTTTAACAACCCTTACTTTCAGCAAAACACTCTTCTTCGATATCTGCCTAGCACATTAATCACATAATAGTTGCATCATGGAAAACATAGTGGGTTGTGGCTCACTTATTATTTTTTTCGGACTGTGAAAAAATACTGTTTTCAACTTCACTTTCTTGTTTTATGACACCCCTTACTTTAAGAAAAATAGTAAGAAGATAGCAGCTAGTGTTATGCACACAGTAAGAAGACAGTGTATTGAATTTGAGCTTCCTAATTTTTAACAACCCTTACTTTCAGCAAAACACTCTTCTTTGATATTTGCCCAACACATTATTCACATAACAGTAGCATCATGGAAAACACAGTGGGTTGTGGCTCACTTATTATTTTTTTCGGACTGTGACAAAATATTGTTTTCAACTTCACTTTCTTGTTTCATGACACCCCTTACTTTAAGAAAAATAGTAAGAAGACAGCAACTAGTGTTATGCACACAGTAAGAAGACAATGTATTGAATTTGAGCTTCATAATTTTTAACAACCCTTACTTTCAGCAAAACACTCTTCTTTGATATTTGCCCAATACATTATTCACATAACAATAGCATCATGGAAAACACAGTGGGTTGTGGCTCACTTATTATTTTTTCCAAACTATGACAAAATATTGTTTTCAACTTCACTTTCTTGTTTTATGACACCCCTTACTTTAAGAAAAACAGTAAGAAGACAGCAGCTAGTGTTATGCATAGAGTAAGAGAACAATGTATTGAATTTGAGCTTCCTAATTTTTAACAACCCTTACTTTTAGCAAAACACTCTTCTTTGATATCTGCCCAACACATTATTGACATAACCGTAGCATCATGGAAAACATAGTGGGTTGTGCATCACTTATTATTTTTTCCGGACTATAACAAAATATTGTTTTCAACTTCACTTTCTTGTTTTATGACACCCCTTACTTTAAGAAAAACAGTAAGAAGACAACACCTAGTGTTATGCACAGAGTAAGAGGACAATGTATTGAATTTGAGCTTCCTAATTTTTAACAACCCTTACTTTCAGCAAAACACTCTTCTTCGATATCTGCCCAACACATTATTGACATAACCGTAGCATCATGGAAAACACAGTGGGTTGTGCCTCACTTTTTCTTTTTTTTCGAACTGTAACAAAATATTGTTTTCAACTCCACTTTCTTGTTTTATGACACCCCTAACTTTAAGAAAAACAGTAAGAAGACAACAGCTAGTGTTATGCACATAATAAGAGGACAATGTATTGAATTTGAGCTTCCTAATTTTTAACAAACCTTACTTTTAGCAAAACACTCTTCTTCAATATTTGCCCAACACATTATTGACATAACCATAGCATCATAGAGAACACAGTGGATTTTGCCTCACTTATTATTTTTTTCGGGTTGTAACAAAATACTGTTTTCAACTTCACTTTATTGTTTTATGACACCCCTTACTTTAAGAAAAATAGTAAGAAGACAACAGCTAGTGTTATGCACATAGTAAGAAGACAAGAAAAGTTGCACATTTTGAAATTCCATTTCAGCATTCCATTTCAATATCCTTATACATTTCAAAGAGAAGATGCACAAGAAAAGTTGCAGAATGGAAAACACAAACTATAACAAAATAGTGTATTCAAGTTCACTTTCAAATTTTATAATAACAATACGCATCAGACAATGAAATGTAAAAAAAAAATTGAGTCAATATTACACAATCTGAAGAAAATTACAATGCACATTTAATACTAGTCACACTGAAGACTATGTCAACCATTTACGAACAAGTATAATCTCTATGTTCTCAGCATCTAGAAGCATTTGTCGCACTCTGATTGTCAAGGTGGAATTGACAGCATACAATGTTGCCACCCAATAATTCTCATGTAGCAGCTTGAAGGAGGGCCTCACACGGTGGATCTCAAACCTGACAATGTGATTGAATTTGAACACGGCCAGCAACCATTCCTCCATAGGACCTCTATGATTACTAATTAGAGATTCCCCCTTGAGGAATCTTATAAACCTCATGCTCAGTTGATCTATAATATTGTGCCTTTGTATGATAAATGTTGGTCTAATGCACACCTTCCATATGCATCCAGCTAGGAAATGGTCTCAAATTTCTCAGTAAACAGACATTGGCCAATCACATAAATTGACAATCTCTATTTGTAGATTGTAATATTGAACGTACATGCCCATATACGCCCATACTCCAAAGACGTTGTTGAAGAAGTGAGCATAATTATCATACTGCAAATCTGTGCAGTTTGGACCTTTTCTATTGATTCTCCTTAACATCTTTTCCCGCAACCTGTACGAGAGGATGAGTTCCTCAATTCAAGCAAGAATATTGCATGGCAGATACATGTGGTAGTTGGTCAGCCAACTAGCCACCCATGCTCGAGAACTGTGAGACATCTTCTATAGAACTACAGCAACAGGTTGTAAAATTCCTGAAATGAAAGCCAAAACAACTTTTTTAGAAGGTAGACCTACATTCTCTAATTAGGACATTTTCAATGCAATGGAAATAGTGAAAAAATAAGCGAGCAAAGTGGAATTATGTAGATAATGTATGCACTAAAGAGATTGTACCTATTGTTTTGAACTGAACAAGGCGACATATGCAATATCTCCAAAGGGCATATGGCAACGCACGATTCGAACAGTGGGAAGAACAATCCCTAAAAGGAAACATAACAAAATTTTCAGCACATACAACAACATTCTCTAATTAGAAACACACGAAACAGTTGGTAAGAAAATTGAAAGTGAAAGAAAACTTTTCATAACTAAGTAACTGTGTATGGACAGTGTCTTTTCCAACATGGAAAATAATTTGAGAATTTTATTTGTTGCAATCACATGATTTGAACTAATGAATTGTACAAAATATATTTTTGTTACGAACTCAAAATGCAAATAATCATAGTTGCAGGATGGAAAACACAATGGTTTCTGCCTGACATTTTTATTTTCTGTAGACTGTAACAAAACAAGGTCTCGAAGTTCACCTTCTTGTTTTGTGGCAACCCTTTCTTTCAGAAAACATTCCATTGTAATATGTCTTCATATGTTCCAAACACAAAATGCACATAACAGTTGCACGATGGAAAACACACTCAAATTTGTCAACTTAAGTATCTGAAAACCATCTTCCCAGCAACAAAACCTAACCTACCAGAATCATTCTCCGAGCGATGGAGATCACATCGTTGATTACATCCATTGCATCACACATCTTTCATAAGGCAACTTTTAGGTGAAATATGGTGGGTTTAGTAAGTGAATGTCTATCAAACTTGGGGGTAGCAAAGTTTAAGGTAAGATTAAGTTTTTGCAAGCTTAATTAGTCATTCTTGAAGAATGTTTTAGGCTTAATTATTCTATTTGTAAAATAGGCCTATTTTGGGGTCCATGAAAGCGAAGAAGAGATTGTTTGAAGTGTTTGTTCCATAAGGTATTTGTTGTTCCAGAAACCCATTTATGCCAATTTTTACATATCACAAATTGAGATGCTATTGTTTTGAAAAGAATGCTTGAAAACATGACTCTACCATTGGAAATGCACTCAATTAGCCTAAATTTAGAAAGGAGCAAGTCTTAAATCATCATCAACTTTTATGAATACAAAGGCTCAAGCCAACGCTGATCTACTAAACCCTTACTTTATGCACAAAAAAAGCTCTATCAAACAAGGCTTTAATAGAATACTGTATTCCAAACCTTCCCATGCTCTACCACCATATGAAACATGTTTAGAAATGTCTACCCATGCTTTAGGAACAAACTTTCAGCCCTTTGAATGCACTTTCCTCAATTACCAACTTCTATGCATCCTTCTCATTGGAAATCTTCTATATTTTCTAAAGATCAGCAACCAAACATTGAATGTTTCGCTTCCCCTGCATGATTCAACAAATACACTTCTTAAATTACATAACATCATACCAAATAATGAACTTATGTAAGCAAAGTTATTAAATTTGAACCATACCTTCCATTGAGTTTACACCCACAAAAGATAGTCGTCGACAAGGACTCCTTTCCCAAGATTGGAATGTTGAAGTGAACAAAAAAATCCATAAACAAAATCATAAAGTTTATGGCGTGGTACAAGCACATACTGGAAAAAGGAATCTACAATACCATTTCCTATTACAATAAAGAAATTGAAATGGGTTTTCTCATACTCACCCGTATTAGATGTTGTATCCTCTACCACATCCATAGCAGTTGCACCTAAAGTCTGACATTGCATATTGACATTCAAATTCAAACTATTATTCACAGACAACGGAAAGGAGTCATCCAAAGGGGTCTGGTGATTTGAATATTGTGTGGAATGCTTCATATGTCGGGTTGGACATCGATGACGACCCCTGGTTGCACTAAACCTTGGACGCATGCAAACGGTGCTAGTTGCAGCTTGATTAGGATCCAGAATGAATTCAAACGGAAATGCATTTGATTGTCGTAGGTCCTCTACAAACCTATCCATGCATTTTGCATATGACTGCACCTGTCGTAGAGATTGTGGCGGTGTACGCATCACTTTCTTCAAGAGCTCGTTAGTGTCATTCCAAAGAGACATTGTCACCACATGTTCATCATATACATGAGTCATAGAAGGAGCTTGCACAAGGCTTAGAACATTAGGATTGTTTTCTTCTATGGCCCCCTCTGACAATGTCTCGTTCAAATCTATGTTTGTATCAATTGGTTGACCTCCCCCGTCTAAATGAGGACCTAGAAGAAATTTGTATTAGGCTGTAGAAAATGAAAAACACAATTGACTCCAATAAAGTAACGCAATTCGAATTGAAATTCACTTACCATGGACCACCCCTTCAATGGAAAATGATCTTTTAATCAAGTGAGCAACCTTGATGACATGTTTGCAAGTGTTCCCCTCCAAAATCCAAGGGCAGTCACAAACAAAAAGGTGCTCCCCAAATTTTTGAACAAGGTAGTGCATTGACCTACTTTGACTTTTCACCCAGTACCATCCAAGATCTGTTTCATCGGGAATACAATCATCGTCTGGAATTGGCTTGGCCCGCTCCACACTAGATCGCATATTTAAATATTTTTTGTTCGTCAGAAAACCATAATGCTGCAACTTTTCCTTTTTCCTATAGAATGGTTCCATTTTATACACGTGTAATACAAATAGTCCATTCTCCTATTGCATTTTTTTAAATGATCGCACAAGTACCGAGCTTTTAGTACGCAATGGTACGACTCAATGGCTGCATTTGTATCCTGGTTGGCATGTGGGAATAGTCTACAAATGTTTGCCCACATGGTTGCGAACAAAAACATCCAATAGTCAAGTAAGCCACAACGTATTAGATGTGACATCAAAGAATTTGAATGGTGTGAATCATGCAAGGTGACGAAAATTGTCAACTCATCAATTCGACCTTCTTTGCACCAAGTCTTCTTGAAGTACTCTAAGAATCGGGCCTGATCATTGAACTCCTTAAAGAAAGAGTTCAATAGCTGAGTGACACAATCTTCGGTGTCAACAATTGCCATCATGATCATGCCAAGACTGCGAAAGACGTCCATTGCCCTTTCCTTGGCTGCATACTTGTATACATTCTTTATCCAAGCCCTTTTGACATGCCAAAGGCATAGAAGCACATGACATTGAAAGACAGCCCTAGTAGACAATACAAACGATATTGTTTACCGCTCGACTGCATGAGAAAGTGGCATTGAAAATGAATAGAAAATGAGAAAGGTACACAAATGAAGAAAGGGATGCACATACTATATGGCTTGGATCTCTGCAATCGCATCATCAGTCAAAAATGAATTGATTCTCCAATCGGGCCTGGCTCTTCTTCCACGTTCGAGCAATACGCCTAGCCAGGCAGAGATATCCTCAATCTTGTTTCATGAGGAAACTACCCACGCAACCGGCACACCACTCTGTTGCTCATTGAAAACGAGGAGAGTATACAATGGGTATTGTAGAGAGAACAACTCAGCGTGAGCATTGTGAAGTTTACAGCCAATAAGATCATTGAAAACACGATGAACTATTTGTCAATGTTTGTAAGGCCTCACCTCATATTTGTTAGTTGCAAATGTGGAATCCATCGAGATGACTGAATTGTGCGAGCAGCTAACCATCCTATCCAGCATCCATGGAGTCTGAACCCCGATAAAAAAAGGCGTATTGTTCCCATCGAGCCATTGAAAGTAGAAGAAGTTTTCAAAGTCCTGTCCACTCCACAGTAGGATATGTGTCGAATCAACTTTGTTTTTTTGTGTGTGAGTAGAACGCACCTTTCGCCACGCATTCATTACATCCTTTCTTGTAAGGAATTGATCTGTCTTGGACATCATGCCACATAATAGAGGATCGTTGATGTGTCTATCCATTATTGCATTGACACTGACGTCCATGAGAAAAAGGCTTTCAATATAGCTTTTGCACTCCATGGATATATTAGCGGCAAACATAGAATGCTTCTATCCACTTGTGTCATGAATGCCATGGAAAAATTCACCGTTTTTATCTACGTGGAACATTTATTTGTAGATAATATAGGCAACATCGGGTTTGCCTTCCATAACCTTTACCATGAAGTGGTATAGACAACCTCGCTTTTGTATAAACATCTTATGTGGTTTCTTCTTTGGTGGAGGTTGGTTTCTATTATCTTTAGGACCGTATTGACACCAGTAGCTGCAAGAAAGGCATCATCTCATCATGTTCAACCAAGAGAGTAAAATATCATTCGGCCATAGAAATGAATGTCGATATATACAAACCTCTTATACAAAATTGTTTTGCTACAATTTTTGTCGTAGACGGGACAAAAGGTGTAGGTTCTCTTATTTTCTTGTCCAAAAATTTTGTTTCTACACCTTCAACGGATGTTTCACCGTGAATGAACTGATCGAGTCTCGTAAGAGGAATTGTTGCAACAAGGTCAGGGACCTTATCCTTTTTGACAGAAATAGTAGCCCATTCCAAATCGGAAGACAAAAAAGGAGAGCCTCCATTTTTACATCTTGTACCTCCAATTCATCTAGCTTCTTCCATTTCAAACCTTTCCCCATTCTAGGAAATCACAACATTGGACGAATACTTAAAATTAGTGTGGATTGTGTGAAGAAAAAGAAAAAAATCATTCATTAAACATAGATAAAATATGCTTGCATTGCTCTCACCCACATCAAACCAATAGGACATTCCAGCTTCAACCGAGGAAAATTAAAGGTGATAGATTCAATCGAGCTATGCATAAAATATAACACAAACGCATGCTGGAAATCAGATAGTCCAACAACCCAACACTGTGTTTTCCGAATCACAATTATTTTCTGCACTTTTCTTTCAATCATGTGAAATTCAAACACAACAATGGAATGTGTGATTTGGAAGACATTCATACTGTCTTGTAACATTCCATGTTGCGAAACCGTAGGTGTTAAGAATCAAGCAACCTACCATGAGACAACCCTTGATAGTTGAACATGGGGATTCAAATAACTGAAACCCAACACTGTGTTTTCTGAATCACGATAATTTTTTGCACTTTTCTTTCAATCATATGAAATTCAAACACAACAATGGAATCTATGATTTTGAATACATTCATACGGTTTTGTAACATTCCATGTTTCAAACCCGTAAGTGTTAAGAAGAAAGCAACCCACCATGAGACAACCCTTCACATTTAAACATGGACATTCAAATAACTAAAACCCAACACTGTGTTTTCCAAATCACATTTATTTTTTCCAATTGATTTTGTCAATCATGTGAAAGTTAAAGACAACAATGGAATGTGTGATTTGGAAGACAATCATACTGTATTGTAACATTCCATATTGCAAAACCCTAGGTTTTAAGAAGCAAGCAACCCACCATGAGACAACCCTCTACATTTAAACAAGGAGATTCAAATAGCTGGAACCCAGCACTGTGTTTCCCATTCAAAATTATTTTGTGCAGTTTTCTTATCAATCGACTGAAATTTATACACAACAATGGAATTTGTGATTTGGAAGATAGTCATACTATATTGTAACATTCCATATTGAGACAAGGAAAGATTAACAACAAACTAATTTCACAAGATTATTTCTTTTAGAATTCACAGATTCAGCAAATATCATAGTGAAGAACGATCATAGAAGCACAAAGACATTTGTGATCAAGAAAATATTAACAAACTCAAGGATTCAATATTATTTCCTTTTTTCTCAATACAAAATATGGGTTCAAAGGCTCCATGGCTACGTAACAAAATTGTCTGAAAAATAGAAAATGCCCTTCTCCCCCCTTTTCCTCTCTTTCTTTCCTTTCAAATTTTTTTTCTCCAATAATTGTTCGCAATCCTCCTTAAAAATGACCAAGGTTGCAATAATTCATTAACAAACGGACAATGTTTCCATTACACCCTAGGAATTTGGTCACTATTCATAATTACAAAATTTTCATGCATGTAAAGTGAAGATTCAGTTTTTGTCGAAAGAAACCATTTTTGTCGAAAGAAACCATTTTTGTTGACAACTGCATAAAGAAACCAAGTTCGCTAAACAATCGGAGGATCCAAAGCCCATAAAATCTCCGCAAGCATTTCATTAAGCAAATTATTAAATCCGGCTCACTCTTCCTCTCTATCTAAGATAGAGATCACCCTCCAATATTTGGCGTAGCTGGACTTTTCCTTCCATGCAAGCAAACATAGCTCAGAAACAATGTCGAGTTGTTCCTCCTCGAGCCACATTAAATTAGGCCGAATGATTGGTACTGGCTCGATTTCCCATTCTGCAACTTCACCAGGAAGCACCATGTCGAAGAAAACCTGGGATCAAAATTCTACCACCTTAACAAAATCGTGGGTGTTAAGAAGCAAGCAACCGACCATAACAAAAACCTTTACATTTCAAGTGGATGATTAAAATAACTAAAACCCAGCACTGTGTTTCCCATTTAGAATTCTTTTTTGCACTTTTTTTTCAATGTTGCGAAATTTAAACACAACAATGGAATGTGTGATTTGGAAGACATTCAAGTAACATTCCATGTTGCAAAATCGTGCATGTTTGAAGCAAGCAACCCACCATGAGACAACCCTTTACATTTAAACAAGGAGACTCAAATAATTGAAACCCAACACTGTGTTTCCCATTCAAAATTATTTTGTGCAGTTTACTTATCAATCGATTGAAATTTAAACACAACAATGAAATGTGTGATTTGGAAGACAGTCATACTGTATTGTAACATTCCATATTGAAAAACCATGGGTTTTAAGAAGCAAGAAACCCACCATGAGACAACCCTCTACATTTAAACAAGGAGACTCAAATAACTGAAACCCAGCTTTGTGTTTCCCATTCACAATTATTTTGTGTAGTTTTTTTACTGAAACCCAGCACTGTGTTTCCCATTCAGAATTATTTGGAGACTTGCAAAAGAGAATAACAATTTAACTAATATAGTGGAGGCTAAATACTTCAATAGGTTACTTGTTATTGATTTTCCAAATTTGGATAACTTATATAATGTTTTACTTATATGAATTACAGTAAAAAATTATAGATAACTCATTAGAAAGAGACCAATGTGAAATGTAGGAAATGGGTTGAAGGCTAGATTTCAGTATGATTCTTGGTTGGGAAACACTCTCCGTAATTTTTTAATCCCTTGTTTTGCTATCAAGGATGGTCTTTCTTCTTTATTTTCATATTGTGTGGCTAATTACTAGGAATATGGTACTTAATGTAGAAATTTGATTAATTTATTTACTCCTCTCAATCATCTCAATCAAGAGGTTATTAGCTACCTTATAGAGAAGTTAAAGAGTTCTATATAGTCTAGTTTAATAGGAAAAAATAGACCATTTGGTTGGGTTCTTCCATATGGAAGTGTATTATTGCATCTACTTATCTCCTTTGACATGATATACATGTTGAGGTGTTTGAAAAGAAGAATATTTTGAACAAGAATATATTACATAAATTCAATGACATCTAGCAGGCTGCCTCTTAGAGTAAATTATTGATAATTGATTATCTTAAAAATAGAGCCATTACAATCCCAAATAGGTGTGATCTTTGTGAGAATAATGTTGAGTCTATTTTTCACATTTTTCTAGAATATTTATTCACCTACTCTATCTAAATATCAAGTTCTCACCCTTAATGATGAATGGAGATTCCCTCGGTATTTTAAACTACCTCAATGACCTTTCTCCCCCTCTTGGAATATCTTAAAAATTATTAAAAGCTATAAGAAAATTCACTCCATAAATGAGGAAACAATTGATCATCTCTACCATGGAGGTAGTGGAAAAACTATTTCTTTAGACAATATGAGTTGTTTTATGGAAAACATCACATTGGTATGATGGAAAATCTTTTCCTACTAAAATTACTTGTGGAATAATTATGAGAAGTGGGGTTGATTGCAATTATGTGATCTTGGGAGAATTATTGAATGACTTGATAATAATTGAAGTTTATCAAAATATTTATTTGGGTTACTCCTTTAGATTTATCACAATCTACAACTTGGAGTTCAATGATATCACTATTTTTCTCTTTATTTGTAAAGGATACTACCTATCAATCAATCTCCTTATTGATCCCTCTTTGGGAATCAACTTCTTTCATTTTTTCCAATGAGACTTAATAATTCATCATTTTCTACTTGTTTATGGACTAGTACATTTGGAAGATTATCATGGGAGATGAGAGACTATGAATAGAGGCTTATTATTGTCAATAATACAATAAAAAATTTACTATTTGGCAATCCTTGTGAAGGGTGAGCTAAATCCATTTATATAATACATAGATAGTTACGATCCATTAGTTCATAGAGATTTCATTGTACAATGGAAGAGTAAGAAGGTTATTGTGAGGGATCTGAAATTCTAAGACTCTAAAGAGCTCAACATTATAGTTGCTATCATGTCTAAGAAAAGAGCCAAGACCCATCAAGCGAGCAAATGTCAAAGAAAAGAAAACATTGACACTTTCGTAAAAGGCTTTGAGAAGCTCATTAAGTGATAATTAAGATATCTCAAGGAGGCTCTTCCTTAAAATGAATTCAACTTCTTTCTCATTAAATATTTTACCCTAAATGAGAAGTATAAATTATCTATCTTTTGTTAAATAACTTTCCCTTTGTAAAAAATATAAGGCATAATTACCTAGTATGCTTTGCTTTGTACCTTTCATTATATATCGAGAAATAAGTCATGAATGAGATTCTAGGTAAGAAAGAATGGTCCACTGCACCAATTTTTTATAATTTAACTTTATAATTATGATAAATCCAATTCCTTACTTCTCAAATCCAACCATAGGGTGGTTGTTAATGAAAAAGTGCTCTTATTTTATAAGAATCAAGTCTCTTTTATGTGGGAAAAGATTCTCTAACCCCGAAAAAATGTGATCACTAAAATTTCTCCCTATAGTTCCCATATTTTTAAATCTTACAAGAGGTCTAGTCTTGGTGAGGAAACTACAAATGTTCCCACTAAATCTTCACTAGTCCTAGTGTTATCTTCTTTAAACTTATTAGACCTATAGGTAGAGCTAGTATTAGTAGAAGTCCTACCCCCTCTAATCTTAGTGTTGAGGTGATCCATCTAATATTTCCCCTATTGATATCATCTCCCCTCCCTCTAATACAAAAGTAAAATACCTAGATATCATTGGTTCTTCAATTGAGTTTATTGATAACCCTAGATTTAAGAATATATAAACAACTACTAAAAGGAATAATAATTATATCAAGGAGACTATGGCCTAAAATGAAATCAATCAATGATGGTTTTAATCTTCAACATAGATTCCTAAAGTGGTTCAAGAATGAATTTGAGAATGAAACTAAGGATGGAAAAAATTCATAAATAGGTGAATATGGATGTTACTAAAATTGAGACTAAAGTGAGATTGTTTGATAAGGATTGTACAAATACATTGTTTGGATTAAGATTCTATTTATATTGTAATCATATTTCTATCTCATGCATCTCGAACACTCTTAGAATGTGAATTTGGATTCCTATAGTGTATAATTATAGAGGTATCTTCCATTTATATTGTAATGGTATCCTTGGCATTATTTTTCATATTACATTTGACTTTAGACTCATTTAAAGTATTTTCCCTTTCTTAAGTACTAGAAGAAGAAGTTGGGAATCTTGTCATAAAAATGAGTCTCACATGTGTTAGTGGCTCCAAAATAGAGAACTATATTTAGGGATTTAATCCATAAGATAGTTATGGGTCGAACATGTCTTTGCAGTTTTATTTTGTATTTAGGGTCTCATTGATTGAGCCCATATGACGTCCATGTGAATTCATTGATGTCCAAGGTGGGTATTGGATTTTTTCATGTACTAAGGCCTTGGTCTATTATTTTGGTGAAAAAAATTATGGCTTTTGTCTCTTTTCTTATGTATTAGTAGTATAAGATAGTAGTTTAATATCATTTTGTGCAGGGTTTTTTTTCAATGGTGTGAAATTTAAACACAACAATGGAATGTGTGATTTTGAAGACATTCAAAAAACTAAAAACTCCACATTGTGTTTCCCAAATTTCAAATTAAAAGAACTTGTAAAACCCTCTACATTTAAACAAGGAGATTCAAATAACTGAAACCCAGCACTGTGTTTCCCATTCAGAATTATTTTGTACAGTTTTTTAATTGAAACCCAGCACTGCGTTTCCCATTCAGAATTATGTTTTGCAAAAAAAAAAAATCAATGGTATGAAATTTAAACACAACAATGGAATGTGTGATTTTGAAGACATTCAAGCAACTGAAATACTCCACATTGTGTTTCCCAAATTTCAAATTAAAAGAACTTGCAAAACCCTCTACATTTAAACAAGGAGATTCAAATAAATGAAACCCAACACTGTGTTTCCCATTCAGAATTATTTTGTACAATTTTTTATTGAAACCCAGTACTATGTTTCCCATTAAGAATTATTTTTTGCAAATTTTTTTTTCAATGGTGTGAAATTTAAACACAACAATGGAATGTGTGATTTTGAAGACATTCAAGCAACTGAAATACTCCACATTGTGTTCCCAAATTTCAAATTAAAAGAACTTGTAAAACCCTCTACATTTAAACAAGGAAATTCAAATAAATGAAACCCAGCACTGTGTTTCCCATTCAGAATTATTTTGTACAATTTTTTATTGAAACCCAGCACTGCGTTTCCCATTCAGAATTATTTTTTGCAGTTTTTTTAAAAATGGTGCGAAATTTAAACCCAACAATGGAATGTGTGATTGTAAAGACATTCAAACAACTAAAATACTCCACATTGTGTTCCCAAATCTCAAATTAAAAGAACTTGTAAAACCCTCTACATTTAAACAAGGAAATTCAAATAAATGAAACCCGGCACTGTGTTTCCCATTCAAAATTATTTTGTACAATTTTTTATTGAAACCCAGCACTGTGTTTCCCATTCGGAATTATCTTTTGCAGTTTTTTTTTTAAATGGTGCAAAATTTAAACCCAACAATGGAATGTGTCATTTTAAAGACATTCAAGCAACTGAAATACTCCACATTGTGTTTCCCAAATTTCAAATTAAAACATCTTGTAAAACCCTCTGCTTGCAACAAATGTACCCCTCACCTCAATTTCGTCTGTATTCTCCTGCAAATCCTCCACGTGCACTCCACACTTCAGCTTATTTGGTTAGTATTCTCCTCGAATTCATCCATGTGCACTCAGACCTTCAGCTTTCCCTTTCAACGAGCAGATAGGAAACAAAACAAATAGTATTTTCGCCTTGCTTTATCCAAATAGAAAAGGCCCACGTCATTCCCTTCCACTTTTCCCGCACCAGACAAAAGAAACTTGCTGACGAAGCTAACCCGCCCGCTTTTTCGCCCGGCAACAAGCGGAAAAACGCACCTAACGGCACCGTTAACTCCCGCTTGACCATCACTCGGATGTTTTGTCTCGTCCGCCAGTTTCAGGCGTCTGGCGGGCCCTGCACTACGACGTCTCGTCATGTTATGTATGTATCCATGTATGTTCTTATGTATGTTTTTCATGCGTTTTTTGATGTACATAGGTGAATTTTGTCTAGTAGTTAGCCTACTAGGCTCAATCCTTAAACAGTGGTTAATCTCTCTTGGAATAGCCAATGAGCTTGTAGACTATTTCAAAAAAATTGTTTGGTTTCTTATTTGCATCAGTTAAGCTACATATTTTTTATGGCAAATATTCACTCCAAATTTTTTGGTGTAGTGTGATTCACTCTACAGGTGGCTAGTAGGTGAATTCCCAGATACCAACGCAAGAGAGCGCACGAGTAAAGAGGAGGCTCTGCATCAAATTTTCAGGTGGTTTAAATAGTCGGCGCTTGGCATTGTAAATAGGTAATAGTTGTGCCTGCAGAGAGACATTACACAGAGCTAATGCAAGATGCAAATATCGGTAATTTGGGGTTTGGACAGTTGGCAATTAGGGTTTTTTTTTGCATGCAAAGAGACATTATACTTGAAAGTTGCGAACAGATCAAATGGGTCATCTGTAGTTGCATGGTTTCATAGAGCAACTGGGAATTATAATTACTTCAATTACTTGACCGATAATGCAGGTTCCATGGCTAGAAGAGAATGGAGCATGACGGAAATGAGGTTGTATTGCAAAAATATCAAGAAAAGGTTGAGTTTTCCATGTGTTCTTGCCTATAAAAAAAAGATATAATGTACAGCAAACAAATGCGTTTCGTTTTTTCCCACAACACAATACTCGTTGAACACCTATTTCTACTTTGTTATAGGAATCTTGTATTGAGAAGCCGCCAAATAACAGAATAATTAGATTACCTATTTTTTTGCTAGTGGTTGTTATGAAGGGCATTGCCTGCTTGCATGATCTGGCAAGATTATCAATCAATGAAGGTTGGGTTTTTCTGAGTGGCCTTCTTTGTTGGCAGTTGAAGAAAGGCATCGTCTTAGGTTTTGGTGGATTGAAGAACAATTCACCATTAAATTCTGAACAAGGAATTTAAGGTATGGAATTAACTCAAGTTTTTAGTTTTTATGCAAAGTCTTGCTTGATATAGTTTTTTCTACAAAGCCAAAATGGTTTTTTAATATTGTAAGGGCAATAGATACAGTCTTTGATCCCATTATTTTTTGTGGTTATTTGTTTTTGTTTTGTTTTTTAAGTATGATTAATTATATAACATTAATAATAAATTCAATTTTAATTTGTGTGTATGATCTTTGTTCAACTTAAGTGATGTTGCTCTGTTTTTGCCAAAACAATTTGTGGGTATGATAGTCAGAGTGTCTAATTACACAAATTATTTTGTCTCGTTGTTGTGCAATAAAAAATGAAATTAAACTATCAAGTCTCAAGGTACTATACATTTTTTTCTCTTAATAACAATGTCTTGGACAAACTTGATGAGAAAACAAGACTTATAAAGGACGACTACAATGCAACTTGTTCTGAGTTGTTGTTGTGATGGAAGGGAATGCTACATTCTCATTCAGTATGTTTCACTGATGGGTTGTATTGAGCAAGAACAGTTGTTGGGTTTGGCATTTATGGAGGTTGCTTTGAACAACCCACATGAATTTTCTTCGGAAACAATGGATAAAAATAAATTGTTCAATGCTCGGTACAATTCAATTTGGTTTCCCAATAATATTCCTAGAATAGGTGAGCAGGTCATCTCTACCTACGTCTTTGGCTTTGAAATGGGCCATGGCATGTTTAATTATTTTTCTTGATTTTTCAAGTAAATGCATTTGGTTTTGTGTTCATTCAATCATGCAATTTTTAAGTCATTTTGTATTGTAAAAACTATCCATTTGGCAATTACTTTTTAATTTTCAGAATTTTTTTTAATTTTTAGAAATGCATCTTCTATTACTTGGGCATGGAAACAAATAATTGCATCAATCTAACAATAAGGATATATGAGACCAAGAGAATCTAACATTTGGACTCTGCCTCTTTAGAAACAGTTGATTTTAATAGCATAATTAACTCTGACGTCAAAAGCCAAAACTTCATCAGCTTTAGAGAGGAAGGGTACGATATCTCCTGAAATTGTTAATAATTATTTAGATATAACATTTCTTCTTTAGTGTTGTGATTTTGAAAGTAATTTAAATATTAATGGCCTTAAAGATGAAAGCATTCAGGTCAGAAGCTGATTGGCTAGTTTTTTGACTTGCGCAGGATTGCAAGGGTTTCAAATGGGACATGCCCTATAAATACTTCAAAATTTTGCTTACATGCCTACTAAAGCAGTTGCAACTATAACATTGAAAAAAATATTTGTTCCTTTATTCTTTGATTATAACTGGTCTTTAGTTTTAGATAAAATTTGGTTTTGTTCTCAATGATGCACAAGGGTGCAGATGCACACAATTAATACTTAATCATAATTATTATGTGGAAACAACTATAAAATTTGCTAATAATTTAATGTAATGTTGTAACTAGGGCATCCAACAAATCAAATAATTCACTTTCCTTCAAAGAACCAATTGATTACAATGTAGAAGGCTCTGCTACAGCCTTGCCAGTTTATGGTTTTGATTGAATGGAGCTCCTTTTGTAATAGATGCAGAATGCATCTGATATGGGGTGATGCTTGTTTGTCATGGATCTTGTACATATTCATCAAAATTGAACATGGTTGTTGTTTGTAACTTTGTAATTATTGTTTTTCGTTTCTATGACTCCATAAAAATTGATGACACTTTCATTGTACCAGTCCCTCTTCAAAATGCAACCTGGTTAGTTAATTCATAACATCTATAATGCTTTTTTTGTGAATAATTGGTGTTAGGGTAAAGCAGAATAAGGAGTTTCCAAGAACAATGTTTTTATAGACAACCATAATTATGAACATTTTGTGCATAGGTAAAGTATAGACTTGTTTACTAAGAGTTTTGGTTTGATTTTCAACAAAGAAGGCATTTTTTAATGAAAGCAAGGAAGAATTATATGGTTTTCCTTGGATTATAACTTATAGTAACATGTTAAATACTACAATGTATATCCCCCTAATACATTAGGATATTTCTCATATATTTTTGTCCATCCAAGAAATGTTCATCAATTAACTAGGGCATTTCATTGTAAATCAATGAGCATTTATGTAACAGTTACAAAAGGAACATGGAGACAATTAAGTGACATCTTTCTTTCAATTTATTATAGACAACTGCACTAAGCATTGCGTTGATTACTTATAATGCAATCTTACTTGATACTTCTGATGCAAACAAAGGCTATATAAATCACAAATTTTGAGCTTAAGCTTTTGATCGGGTTCCAAAATAAGGTGGTTGTTTAGAGTTTTGTAGATGGTTTAAGTAGAATGCAGATTGTTCATAAACATACAAACTAAAACGGATTAACAACTGGAAAACTCAATGCTGAAAACTTCACCTGAAAAAACAAAACAAACAAAACAAGACAAAAACCGTTCTTGCACACTTTGGCAGGAACTTCGTTGCCCTACAGCTCTTGTTTCGTTGAGTATTATGAGGTTAAATATGTTTTTGCAGCTCTTGTTTCCTTGAGTAATATGAGGTTAAATATTTATTTGACTATAGTTTGTCACGTGGGATTCATTAATAACTCTGTAGATAATAGTGTTTTTAAAAGTTAATTTTTACTCTTAGAAGTGACAATTGTATCATAAGATGGAATATTGCTATTGATACCCTATTTTCATGTTAAATTAAGAAAAGTTGTGAGAGAGTAGACTTTCCAATTATTTAGTTTTGTAATGTTATTTTGCATATGAATTAGGTAGTATTGGTCAAAATAACATTTGAAACATAATTAGAACCTTCTAAAACAATACAAATTGCTAGAATCTTTCTCACATTGTTGGAAATATTAAATAGTTGGGTGCATTAAAGTAATTATTAAAAAATCAAATATATTTTTTATATGTAAAATGATCCCTTGAAAATTTTGTCACGTTTTATTACCATTTTATTTTTGGGTGCTACTATTTTGTTCTTTCTAGGGTCTTTTATAGGTCTCTAGATGAATTACATAATTGAGAGACATTATGACTTAATATACTATGGGGTGTTGGGTTAGTGAAAATAATCATTGCAATTTGTTTAAAATTTATTTTATTTTATTGTTATATAATGATTGTTTTTACTATTATATTTTGTTTTTAATATATATAGATTTAGTGAATTTTTAGTTATTAGAATATATTATTTTGATATAATTTTTTATTTTTAAATGTCTTATTTAAATTATTTAAATAAAAAGACATAAATAAATTATAATATTAAATAATAATTTATTTTCTTTATTGGGGCAGGGTCCTATTTCGATTGGTCGCGAGGTCTAGTCTCCCCCACTCCTGTGGTATCGGAGGGTGTGTCGCACCAACACCCCCGATCACGTTAAAAAGTTTGCCAAATGCACTGCAGTTTATAAGGAGTCGTGCATGTTGCGCCAGCACCCCGATCACGTTAAAAAGTTTACTAGACGCACTGCAGTTTATAAGGAGTTGTGCTACCCGAAGTTTACTAGACGCACTGCATTTTATAGGGGGTCGTGCTACCCGATTTCTGCAGTCTAAAAGAAAAAAAAATTATTAATACAATTCAATTATATTTTTTTGTTTGATAATTTTTTTTTAAAGTGATATTAAGATTTCTACATCACGTGAAAGAAAAAATGTTCATTAAAAAAAAATTAAAGTAAGGATTTAAAAACTTACAAAACAATAAGAAATTAATGGAAGTATTGGATTGAAAAAATAATATCAATGACCTACAAAAATTACACACATGGTCTCTATTTTTATCTAGAAACTCATTAAATTAATTTGAAAGAACACCAAATGACATAATTTTAAATATGATTTATCAAAAACATATTTGTAATCTCATTTACAAAACTAATTGTAGTTGATGGAATTGCACAATTTTTTATCTAAAATAATATGTTTCTTGCATAATTCTCTCATGATAAATTAATTAACCATTATTAACATCAAATATTCTCATAATAAGATATGAGAATGATAAATATGTACAATTGTAAATGCTCAAAAATTTAAATATTAAATGTAAGTACCTTCCTCTAGGATGAATGTTGAATATGACTATGCTCTCAAGTGTTTCATCATTGTTGTAGAAAATAAGGGTTTGTTGAGCAAATGAATAAGAATCTATAATCGAGGTCATTTTCACGAATGTGAAATTGATCGGGCACGAGTGTAGATTTGAGCTAGACTTGGGAATTTGTTATCTATATGGGATCTAGTCTTTGTTAATTTTTAGAATTTTATTTTTATCTTGCCTCAAAGCACTTAGTTTCTATTCTCGAGAGTTTGTATATAACAAAGATAATTACACCTTTGTGTCAAACCCTTGAAAGGATGCCAAGACAATAAATTTTGAATAAAACTTAGTACATAAAGTAGTCATATAATATACCCTAGGGTGTTAATGTAGCCTTGATATTACTAGATGCTTCATAAGTAGGCCCATGATGTGTGCTAAAAGGTGTTCAATTCATGTGTTCATTAGATGTTCTAAATGTAAGGGGTTGTCTTTAAATACGACAACCTAGCATGAAATTTAACTATTTTATACTTCAAGTTAGATCACAATGTTTAATTAGAAATAAGACAAATGGGACCAATTTTGATTTCAATTTTTATGATAATGGGATCATTTATGTGACTTCAAAAATGGTCTAGGATATACAATGGATAAACTAAGGATTAGGTCTAGACCCTAGGAACGAATACAGATTGGAACAAAATTAAAAATTAAGATCAATATGTTTTCCAACTTCCATGAAAAAATAGTATATTAACACACTAGTTATTGCATTAGATAAATGGGTCAAAGTGAGTTTAAAATGAAGGGGGAAGGTACAATATATGTAATTTTTACCTTTACATTTTCCCCCAATTTGACTTGCATGTAAACTACCATGAGAATGCATGTCAAAGTGAAAATAAACAACCAAGATGAAAGTAAAAAATATAGACTCCCAAAAAGGTTATAAATATAGAAGTAGATGTCATTTCAATACATGCTCCCTTGTGAAGAGTTTCCCACTTGGAAAAATTGCAAACATAGAATAAAATGATCCAAATAAGTAGCATCCATAAATATTTAAAAATAAGAATAAACACAAATACTAACTATCTATAATAAAATCAAATGGTTGCACCTCTCAGTAGCTAGATACTACATACATGCCTAACATGGTACTACATGAGCAACTAGATATTACTAATGCAACTAATATGGTATTAGACTTAGAATCTATATATTGGATAAACAACTAATGTGATACTACACTTTGCAACTAGATAGTAGATAAGCATGTGATAGTCCTTGTGACTGTATGAAAGAGAGTGGTGTTAGTAAAATTGTAAGCCCCCTCCAATTACTTTCAAGCAAAGAATGCAATTAAGTTAGAAGAGAGTAGATAAAGATATTGAAATCTCAATGATCATATAACAATGCAAATATAACATGTAACACCATAGGAAGATACTAATGATATGCTCATGAAAGTGCATATAAAGGTAGCCAAATATATTCCCCAATGTTTCCTTCAAGTAGGGAAATGAAAAGTAGCCATGATTGCGAGATAAAAGATCTTGTAAGCATGAATAAATTTTAAATATCATCATAAAAAGTAATGAGCATGTGATATAACCATAGGATAAACATGGACTAAGCATAGAATCATGGGATGTGATTGTGATAATCATAGAAATTCTTGTAATCACTAGAGAAAATATCATGTTAGTAACATCTGATAAAAATGATAAATATATTCATCACATGGAGGACTATGGAGGTCCTATACTTATAATAAAAAAATATCATGTGAGTAACATCTAATTGAAAAAGATGTTTTAAAACAAGTCATGTTGTTGTACAATGCGGATTTGAGAAAAAATCTATGACAACTACATAGTGGAAAGGTGCCTCTCAATGGCATTATATGGTAGAGAAGAAATTTGAACAACATAGGAGTTTTTCAGAGGTGGTTGCACCAGAATCACAGGGTCTTGAGGTTTCCCCTCTGGATGTCTCAAATGGTGGGGTTGTTGATGTTGTACAAGATTATCTTGTTGAAACTCCTAAAGAGCGAGAGATTGGGTCTCAGGCTTCCATTTCTAGTGATAGCGCTTCGGCTATCATTTTTGGTGGCTTTTCTGATAAGTCTTTGCCTACACAAAGGAATAATGATGAAATCTTCAAGACTGTGGCTGCAAGCATTCATCTTCAAGAATTTTGTGAGCTGACTTGGCATGATAAGGCAGCGCAAGTGGGGGGAAGTTGGATTACTATTAAGGGCAAGAAAGCTAAATTCTCTAGGCCTTCTTTTGACATGAATCTATGTTCCCACAAGATTAGTTCTAAATGTAAATCTTGACGGGTCTTGTTTGGGGGTTGGCTTTTGGCTGGCTGCAAGTTGTTCTTTTTGTAGCTTTGTTTTTGGTTGTAAAGGGTTTTGGGTCCCTTCAAAACCTGTTTTTACCTTAATCAAAAACATCTAATTGAAAAGTGTATTTACATGAATACAAGAAATGTCACAAACATGGACAAGTAAGATAATATCATATCATGTAAGTAGTCATATATGTTGGAGGACCTATAATTATATAAAAATTTGTATCATTAGCAGAATCTACACGAGTACAATAAATAATGATAATCATGGAAAATATTAAGTTAATATTTACAATTTCATATAAACCTACATGTGTGAGCATGAAATATGGGAAGCTTGCAAGTGCGGTACATGGCTTGTAGAAAAAACTCTCACATTGAGTTGAGAAACCAACTCTTCATGAGATTTATAATAAGCTCTCAAAATCACTTGTGGAAGAAAAGGAAATAAAGAACCAAAAAAAAACACAAGAAAGTAAAATTAATCTAAGTGAATGGTTGGGAACCAAATCTCTAGATAAGATGATTATTTATCAATTTAATTAATCACATGAAAATAATTAATAAAGATTCCCATAATATAAGAAGAAAAAAATTATCTTTATGTGAAGCAGAAGAGAGATAAATTCAATCCTGATTTCCTTTATTAGTCAAAATAATAGTTCATAGTTAAATATATATGAAGAGTTAATCAAAGATAAATCATAAAAAACTATTGAAATTGAAAATAGATGAGAAGATATTAAGTCTTAAAAAATTAATTGAGTATAGAGCTCTTATTTATACCAGTGACAATAAAATGTAGACATAAGTTGTATTGTTTATGTCGAAGTTAATCTTGTGGCAATGCAATAGGAAGAAATCAATAAGTGTGATAGATAACACACCCATAACATAAAGGTTCATATAATTTTATAAATTAATGGACACTATAATATAGGTCTACTCATATATTCACGTGTATATTCTATCTACATTATAAAATATATACCACAAGCTAGATATAGACATCACATATATTTGAGAAGCTTCTCCTTCTTTTTTCTATTATATTAATTTTAACTCTTATATCTCTATTCTATCATTGTGTGGTACATATATATGTGGATACATAGAGAGATGTGTCCATCTTCCTTTAGATATCTCTCGGATGTGTTGTAGAAGGTACCACATAATACTATTGTCTCTGGAACTTATCTTTTGATGATTATTGGTTTATCTTGTTTGTAGTTCCTAGCTTGGCAACATCCTCTTAGGGCCTAAAAAAGTCCTCAATAAACCATTCTCTATTTGAGTGAGTCTAGGGTAGAATAGTTTTTACAGGTCACTTTGATCTACTTGTACTTTTCCTCCCATTTATTTATCATGTATTAAAATTTTGATGTCATGGATTTTTTTTTGCATATTCTCGACCTACAATCACTAGGATAGTTGGTACCACCATTTAGGAATACTTTTTTGTACCTTGAGGATAATATTAGATAATAATACCAACTCCTTTATTTGTGTTATTATCTTTATTGTTTATTTAATTAGGTCCAGGCATGTTGGTTCTATATGTTTTGGAGTTGCCAACGTTATGACTCGTCCAAATCTATCATAAAATAAAATAAAATCTTGAGGATTGTAAGATTTGAGCTTCCAAATAATTTATCTGATTCTTTGAGGAAAAGTAATTTGAGGCCAATTGATTGAGTATTGACACAATACAAATATGTTACTGCAAGTATCCTTCATCTTCTTGAATTGTTGGTCCAAGTTGTGTTGGCCATTTTTCCATTTGTTGTGACTTGATCAACTTCTTTTTTTCATATTCTACTATAATTGTTTCTAAATATTTTATTTTTCTTGTTCTAAATTGCTTATGAGTTAACAACCATTGTATGGCTCCTTCTAGCTAAATAACTACTTTTATTGATGAGTTTATTTATATTTTCAGATTTTGTTGTACTATGTAAACCATATTCTCCATACCTTTTTTCTAATGTGATATGCCTTTCTAACCATTGTATGGCTCCTTCTAGCTAAATAACTACTTCAATAACTACTTTTATTGATGAGTTTATTTATATTTGCAGATTTTATTTATATTTTCAGATTTTGTTGTACTATGTAGACCATATTTTCCATGCCCTTTTTCTAATGTGATATGCCTTTCTATTAAATTTTGTTTTCATTTCTACCGAAAGCTTATCTGAATACCATACTTTTGGATTCATGATATCTATGTGAAATATATTTGAGGTCCCAATAGAGTATGCATAGGGCTGGTTGGGATTATTGTCATTGGTGAAACTAGTTGCTTCTACTTTTCCAAATATTCTTTTATCTTTCTTATTAGATCAATTTATTGTTATTTAGGTGGGGTAACTATTTATTTTGATGCCTCCTATTTTTCTATATTTTTTGTCCCTTCATTTTCTCTTTCCTCTTCCTCGTCTTCTTCCTCCCTTTCTTCTTCAAATTATTTCTAGGGATTATCTTCAATCTCTACGTTTTCTATATTTAGACTTGCTGAAACCATGTACAAATTGATATCTCTATTTTTTCTTGTTATTTTTTCCCTCTTACTTTTCAGTGTGTTTTGGTTCCTTTTTTTTGGTTGGGGTTTCTTTCTCTCTAGTAGTTTGTTACAATCTTGTGTTGTTGCTATCACTTCTTCATACAATTTATACTCAACCTTTGTATTCTCCATGTTGTGTGGTAGTGAATCTATCATGTACTTTTCTCAACTCTTGATATTGAAATATTTGTACCTTTCTTGTTGTTATTAACAAGCATTTGAGCTCCTTAGCTAATTATTTAATTACTCTTATTTTTATTGATAAGTCTATTTTGAAAGATTCCTCTTTTTTCTTCACAATTTTCTTTTGTAATTTTTTTTATCTCCTCCAAGAATCCTTCAATGTTTTGTTCCACAGTTTATGAAATTATTATTATAAACTCATTCATAGTTCAATAATTACTTCTTTCTCATTTATAGTGGTAGTAGAGTAAGTCTTAAATACTTTTAATGGTTTTCCTATTGTATATAATTTTCTTAACAACTTATTTTTGTCCAAAGAAGGTATTTGAGCTTTCTCTTGTATCGCTTTCTTCCTTGTCCTTTGTGTTATTTCTATTTTTGTAGTTTTTGGGTAAAAGCACAAACCTGTGTCACACTTTCGACCTAATAAATAGTTATGAGCGAACTAATTTCAGCCGGAAATGTTTCGGTCGAGTATGTTTCGACAGAAACCAAAAAAAAAAAATTCTCCTTGCCAAATTTACAATCGGCTTTCAATTTGGCTTATTATATGTGAAGGGGTTTCTATTAGAAGGTTTTCAATTGAAACCCTTCCGATAGAAACCCTTTCGGCCGAAACTGTCTAGTTGGCATCCTAGTTAGCAGCCAACTCAGCTTTTTTCAGAATTTTCTGAAACTTTCAACTTTAACTAAGTATTTATCCTATTAGAATGATTTTTTTGCAAAAAATAAAAATACCCTTTTGTAGAGCTCAGAGTGAAGAATCCAAATATATAATTTTTTAAATATTTTGATTAGTTTTAATATATGTTATTTTTAAAACAATGCAAGTAGGTTGTTAAAATTTAAAAAGAGGTTGATTAGAAATTAAAAAACAATTAGTAAAACATATTAAAATTCTTTAAAACTTATATCATCCGGTAGAAGAGAGAGTCTTCTTCAAAAGGGTATAATTTTTTTTTTGAAAATGATTAAAAAAATTGAAAATAGTTGACGGCCCATGAAAACTGTCAAATTCTGACATGTTTGACTTTAAAACGTTATTACGAGAAAAATATACATCAAAATTTGATTTCTTTTCATGTAGTAGATATTGAAGTTAACTATTTGGAGAAAAACAAATTAGGGAGAAATGAAGTTTTTTTCAATTTTTTTCTTGCGGCCCGTGAGGTCACTCTTTTCTAAAATTTTCAGTATTCCAAAATTTGTTCTTAAATTGAAAAAAACATAATGAAAACAATTTTTTTTTTAATTTTTAAAAATTATAGGAATAAACTTCATCAAAATTTCTACATTTCATTATTTTACACCATTTTGAAATTCAAAACATAAAGACCACTTTTATGTGGTCGAAGTTCAGAATTTTTTTTGTTGTTGGCCGATTCCTTTATAAAGTGTGACACAGGTTTGTGCTTTTACCCTTCTTCTTCCTCTATTTTAAAACTATCATCACACTGCACTGATTTATTTAAATCCCTACATTTTTTTCTTATTGTTCTATTAGGTTATTCACATGTTCCTATCTCCCTCTCTAAGCTCATTTATAACAAAAAATCTATGTTTTTTTCCACTAGAGTCTTATTTTGTGTGGGGCTATCTTCAATATTGACTTTTTCTACCATATATTGTTTCCTCTTTCCACTTATTTATTTATTTTTTATAGTTAATTTCTTGCGCTAGAAAATCTCTATCTCTCCAATATACCCAAGTAGTTTATTCTCATATGGATTGAGTATCTTGTTGGATAGTGACTTCTTCAATGATAAGTGGTAAAGGATCTCATCTTGTTCTAACTTTTTTTCATAATTTTCTCCTTCTCTTTGGTAATTTTTTAGTAGCCTCCTTTTATTTCTTATCTATGAAATCCCACAATGCACGTCAAACCTTTTAGTAGTGGTACTTTTGGATATGAGAGTAGCTTTAGAGTTGTATACTCTATTAATTCATTGGAAGCTTCATATGGTAGTGGTGGGATAGGAAAAGTATGCAATCCAATTGCTTCTAAGTGACTGAATTATTTGTCAATGATCAAGGCCACATCGTTTCCCGATTTCCTTACTACCCCATAGATCAATCATTCATGTTTGTGTACTCTTTGTTAAATTTTCTAATATAGTGACTCGTACCCATACCCAAAAATGATAATTATCATGAAAACCCTTTATATTTTCCTCGATTTGCATTGTAATTGTTTTGTTATATCTCCATAAATGTGGTGAAATTTTAGGTAATTCATGTAAAAAATACAGGTATAAGCACATCAGTGGTTCATACCTAAATTTATATTGGCTTCTTTTTGTTTTCTCCAAGTACTCCAACAATTGCTCCCTTAAGGTTTCGTATAGGTTATAAATTTATAACTTCTTTTATTTGTTAAAGAACATTATACATCTAGGAATTTGGATCCTAGAATTCAAAAAAAAATCAAAAATTTATCTTGATTAAATCCCATTGTTTGGTTTCTCCTTTTTCCCCTGATGGATAATATATCAATCTTTTATGGTAGGCATGAAATTTCTATAGAAAATTTGTTCTCTTAGTCTTTCATTAGTTTCCACTATTTCCTTTCATGAATATTCACAAACATCTATGTGATCGAATGGGCCCACTACTCCATCATACTCCCTTATCCCATCATTGTCTCCTTTGAGATAACTATGTTTTATCAAGACTGTGAATTCTTTCCAAGTAGGTATATTGTCTTGATGAGTCTTTTACTAATGTGTGACACTTAGGATTATGGTTTGATCAAAATATTTTATTCTAGTATATTAATTTATGAGTTTTTACTCTTTTTCCTAAAGATTTTGTAGTAAATATCCTACTCTAGAGTAGTGGGGTAGCTTAACATGTGTGATATCCCTCTTTGGATGAGGTTTAGCCTTTTATATTGTGGTGAAATCCCTAGACCTCCAGTATCATTTTGTACTATTAAAGGGACTTTTTTTACCATAAAAAATATTCTAGGATGTAGGATCTTATTTTTATATTTGTTGGTTCTTTCCCTGACCATGCTTCTACTACTTCATCCATATATGTCGATTTATTAGTATCTAAAAATATCTCTCCCTTGGAATGGGGTTCCCCATCCCATTCCTTCCTTGGTATAACACTTATATATAGTGCTTTGGTATCATCATTTTTTTTTTTTCTTCATTCTCCAAGAGTAATTCTTCTACATAGACCCCTTTCACCCCTTCATTGAATGGTATGTGTACTACTCTACCATTATCATGTAATATCAATTCTTCTTCAGCTATATTGAAAATGCCATTATTCTCCTCAAATCATGAAATATTCAATGTAATGTTAGATATTTATTTTGGTCCTATAATATATTACAAAATTTTACAATTTAATTTGGTATTTATACCTATGAAGTCTATTTGGATATTTTGTCATGTACCATAATTGGAAATATTGGTCTTCCATTTTCTAAAGATATATTATATGGTGTTTGATGGATTTATGGTTTACTAAATGCCTCCCAAATTTATATAGGAATCACATTTATATCCTATCCTAAGTCCACTAAGGCTTTCTTAACCATTTTTCCATTTAGCATAAATCATAGGAAAAGAGAAGGGTGAGTCACCAAATATTGAAAGAAGGAAAGCTTATTTGCATGGATTAATAACTCCATAGAATATACCTCTCCATCTATTGAATAAAAGGGCATAAAAGTATCAAGGATGAAAGGATCGTGTGACACAAACTGAAGGAATACATCAAAATTTGTAATATGTTCATGTATGCTAACAAGAGGCAATGACCTATGAGAATCCATAATAATATAGTAAATATGTTCAATCTAAGGGTGGTTTGGATGGGCTCAAATAGGTATGACACAATAGAGGTCCATGCCTTAATTGAGATTATTATAACATGAATAAGGATGGATCCAAACAATAACCAAATTTAGAAGGTGGATGCACTTAGAAAATTATATTTGAAATGCTAATATAGAAGGCGAACAAAGCCTAGGGGAAAACCCTAAGAGGTGCAAGAAAGTCAAGTTAAAAAAAGAAAAGAAATAATATACTTCTCTACATAAAGCTAGTAGGCTAAATTTTAATTAATCATCATTATCACCAAATATCCTAGGACTAAGAGATGAGAATGATAAATATGCTTAAGTATAAATTCTTAGAATTTTAAATAATAAATATTAAGTACTTCATCTAGGCTTGACATAGAATATGACTCTACCAAGTGTTCTAAAGTGGTTATTCAATGTTGTTAAAAATTAGGGTATATAAAATAAATGCATCAAAATTTGTTAAAAAAAAAATCTATTAGGATCATCTCCCCAAATGTAGGTTGACCTCACAAGTGTGGATATAAACCAATCCTACAAATCCAATCTCTTCATTTGGATTTGATCTTCACTAATTTTTAAAATAATTGCTTTTGGCTCATCTCAAAGTACTCATTTTGATCTTCACATAAAAATGATTTGCATGCTTGAGAGTTTGCACATGAAAAAGCTCCTTTGTGTCAAACCCCTTTAAGGATACTAAGTAAATGTTTTTTGAACAAGATTGAGGACATGTAGTCATGTAACATATCTTACAATGTTGATGCAATATTGATATCACTAGATGATTTGGTTTTATGCTTGTGATATGTGTTATAAGGTGTTTAGTTCACCTATTAACAAGATGTTCTAAATGAATTAGGGTTTCCCTTTATATTAAACACCCTAACATGCATTTTAACTATTTCATACTTTGAGTCAACTCACAGCAATTAATTGATCCCAATTTTTATATTTTTGAAAAAAGGATATCGATTTCACAAGTGTAGAAGTGATATAGATCACTTTCATTATTACAAATCTACGATTCACAATAAGAAATGGATAAATTAAGGATTAGGTCCAAAACCTAGGGAATGAGTATAAGTAGGAACATCCAAGATCAAAATATTTACTTTCACAAGAAAATCATCATTTTTACATGCTAGTGATTCCATTGGGGACAAATGGGTTAAAGTTAGTCTAAAATAAAGGAGGAAAATTCAAGGCATGTGATTTCTACCATTACAATGTTAAATAGTCCTAATAATTTTGGAAATTAAAAGATATTGGACCCGCCTAAATGTGCTTCTTCATAGGTCCACACATATTTGTATGAGCTTCAAAGGTTGATGTTTAATAGTAGCATCTTTTTAAAAAAAAACTATGCATGATATTTCATAAGCATATAAGCTTCACATACACTACTAAGAGGGCGTGTACGGAAAATATATAGATCATCCATAATTTATCTTATTTGAATATATTTAAGATTCGCCTACAAGTATAAAAGGGAAAATTCCACAAAAGATAGAATTGTGCTACCTTGATTAGATTGCAACCCAGTTGCATCCTAGCCTACTCAAATTCTCTAATCATCTTTGTCACATGATACTAATTTTAAAATTATAGATTTGATTTTGTCTTTGTATCACATTTTTACAACAATCAAAATTTGTGAACTTGGTAGTTTTCAAGATATGTCCTAATCTATTTAAGTGTCTTTCAATTTATACTTTATATTTTATTTACATTTAACATTCTCAACTTAATTTATAAGATATTTTATGATGAAATTTGAAATATAAAAACCCATGAGTAACCAAAAGAAATTAATAGACCGCCTAAAAAATTATTTAATAAATCTTATAAATAAAAGAAATTAAAATCATAATTTACAATGAGCTGGCTTATCTTTTAGAAAATAAATTGAAAAAATATTTTTTTTAAATTACATTTATGACTCCTAAGAATACAACTCTATTAAATTCCCTCTTACATATATAAAATAATATTTTTTAAGAATGCAAACTCCATACTAAATTATCTCACATTCACCATAATGAATATGATCAATTAGAAAACCATTGTTTTTTTCACCTGATAAGATGTGTAAAAACACTACTCAATAGGTGCTACGAAAGTTCTGAAGGTCATACGCTATGACAGTCCACAATGATGAGAGGAACGCTCTATGGTCAAAATAGCTCATTTCCTGCGCGCCTGTTCTTCAAATTCTAACGGATTTTTCTCCGTTAAACCAAAAGAATGAAAACAGAGAGACAAAAACCTATTCGATCTCCAACTGAAATTCTCTATGTTATTCAAATCCTAACTACTTAAATCGTAACTTCTGTTATGAAAGTTCAAAAACAGTACTAATGGGTAACAAAAAAGCAGAAAATATCATATGGCGAGCTGCTTCTGCACTTGGAGGATCGTACTAGCAGAGAGCTTGAGCCGCTCGTTTTCCTGGGGCGTCAATGGAATTTCAGCAACGCCCAAAACCCCTCCCCTCCCAAGCAGAGCAGGCAGGCTGAGAAAAACCTCCTCCTCAATCCCATGGAAGCCCTTGGCCAAGACAGACACGGGATGAATCCTCCTCTGGTTTCGCAGCACGCTTCGGGCCAAGCTGGCGGCGGAGTAGCCCACAGCCCACGAAGTATACCCCTTCAATTTAATCACCTCATAAGCGCTATTAATTACTCCCTGGTGAAGGACTTCCAAGGGGAAAGGGCTCTGCTGCGTTTCGAGAAACGTAAGCAGGGGAACGCCCCCAACGGCGGCGGTGGACCAGAGCGCCACCGAGCTGTCTCCATGCTCGCCCACGATGAGCGCCTGCACGTCCTGCGCGTTCACATTGAGCTGCTCGGCAATACTGAAGCGGAGGCGGGAAGAGTCCAGATTTGTGCCGCTGCCCACCACTCTGTTGGGCGGCAGACCCGAGAGCTTCCACGTCATATAGCTCAGCACGTCCACGGGGTTCGACACCACCATAAGGAGGGCCTCCGGACTGTGCTTCACCAACTGGGGAACGATCGATTTGAAGAGGCTTAAATTGCGGTGCAGGAGATCGAGGCGGGACTCCCCTTGTCGCTGCCTCGCGCCCGCCGTAATGACGCAGAGATCGGAGCCTGCCGTGACGGCGTAGTCCGTGTCGGCCGTGATGTTGGTGCGCGGTAGAAAGGCGGCGGCGTGCTGCAGGTCCAGCATTTCACCGCGCAGCTTGTCGGGCTGGATGTCGAGCAGGGCGAGGTCGTTGGTGAGGTCCTGGGTCAGAATCGTTTGCGCTATGGCCATGCCCACGTTGCCCACGCCCACCACCGTTATCTTGCCGTTTCTGCGCTCCAGGGAAGGCGGCCCTGTTCCGTGGATCGGCCTCATCAATGCATCCGCTCTCTCCGCGGTCATTCCTTGACAAGACTGTGAGGCTTTTGGGTTTGTTACCGCACATCTTAAGCGATTCTTTGCCTGGAGTTTCGTTGGCTGCGGGTGAGAGGGAAAGAGGCAAATGCTGATGATGGGGGTAGTTGCAGAGACGGACATGGTTTCTGTGCTCTGTTTTGCTGAGGGTAACGACGTTTAAGGAAGCAAGTTTGAATGGGAACAGGTCGGGAGAAGCGTAAGTTTGGTCAGTTTCAAACTTGGAGAGCCGCTTCAACGAAAGTGAGAGATCGTCGGGCAGTAAATTTTGACGCCATTAAAGTCTACTGTGTCCTTCCTGTGTGACATGGCGCTCAGCTAAGCGTAAATTTGACGATCGACGAAAATTGTTATTCCAAGTAATGAATCTGCAGCTTCACGCGTACAGTAATTTTTGAGCTTGTTTAGTGAAGGCAGAGATATATTCTATGATTTTCTTTACTTTTTATTTTCCTTGTGGGGCCTCATTGATGAATTTTTAAATTATTTTATTTTCATTTTCATTGAAAGGTTGGTGAGACTTGTTTTGCTTTCAGCAGAATTGTTTTGAAACAATTTTTGAAGGTTTGAGAGGCACTTTCTAACATGATCATTAATTAAATTTGGTTCATGTAGAGGCAAAACAGCAATTATAGGGCAACAAATTTTAAGGAGATTGTATTGTGTGGAATATCTTTTTAATTTCAAAGGAAAATGTGATTTATTCTTTAGTAAAATCAAATCAAATCAAATGATATGATTTTAATTATGTCTATAAGATTAAAACAGTCTATAAAATAATAAAGTGAGAATAATATTTTCAATTTGAGAGATCGTGCTAAGCTTAAATTTGACACAATTATCATTTGTTGCATGTGAGATGGTTGTTTTTAAGAATAAATCAAAGATTGTTGTAAAAAAAAAAAATTAGGGTTAATATGAGTTAATTGAACAATGCATATAAATTAAGTATAAATAAACTTAAATTAATTAATTGACGAGAATTACTAATTGAACAATATGTTTTGAGTTAAGAATCTAACGTAATATATAAGGTGTACTTAGCTTTAAAATGTAAGAGGGAATATAAAAGGTGATGATTTATAAAGTTGGAAATGAATGATCTTGAAGTGGAGACTATCCTTGAATTTTGTAGGCTTGATTTTTTATGCAAGTTAACTTAGTTTTAAAATCTAAGAGGGAATATTAAAGGTGATCACTTGTAGACTTGATTTATCACACAATATTGGAAATGAATGACCTTGAAGTGTAGACTATCTTTGAATTTTTTAAGCTTGTTTTTTTGTGCAAGTTAATCATATAGCTATAGGCCAGTCCTATGTTGTGTGGATCTAATCTAAGAAAAAATATAATTTTACTCTCTAATTCGTCGAGTTCTTTGCTCCTTACTAACCATTAAGGATTGGTAGTATTTAAAAATACCTCGAGGAGATTACGAGATTGCTAAGGTCAAGTTCTCCCAAGTCAATCCCCTTGAAAGACTAGCTTTATAGTGATAAAGTCTAATCAATACATAAGAGACAAGCAAGCAAATGATTTTCACCAAAAACTTTCTTTGGTCTAAATGGGGCAATAAGAAGGGAATGCACATTTTTTCTTGGGCTCACTACACTTAATCAAAGGACCAAGGTAGGTTGGGCTTACTAATCCTTAACTCAAGAAACTTGCCTCATTACAAAGTGCATCTTAAAATCCTTCTCTAGCTCTATAAAATAGAAGATTTGGATCATGTATTGTATTCAAACAACCACTAATTTAGGCTCATGGTCTTCCATTGGATGGAAGAAAAAAAATTATATTAGCTCCTCGCTTCAAACTCATGTTTTGAACCACATGTTAACAATATAAATTGAAAGCATGGCAAATAGTCTCTCCCCTATTGACATAGTATAATCAATCTTTGTGGCATGGGATATGCCTCCTTACATTTTCCATTTGTTGGAATAGACTCATAGAGGTCGATAATCTTCTTATAGAGGCAAAAATTTATCCAAGAAATGTTTTCTAACCTTCAAAGACATATGGGACCTACCAAATCTCAAATACATTTAAGGCAACTTTAATTTGATTTCAAGTCTATGATAGTAGATAAACAAGTAATTTCCCACATTCCCTCCCTAATCCCTCTTAATCTTCTATAGAGAAGGAGGTTCACTGTCCTGAGATTCTCAAGACATGGAAGAGCCTAAGGGAGCGAATTGCCCTAAACTACCTCAGACTACCTAATAAGCTAAAAAGAAAGGGCAAACAGGACTTTGTTTCCCTTAAGTTTTATGGCAGGAGTTTTTTGGAACTGGGTGAGCAAACTGTTGGAACCCTTGAATTTTGGTTCCATTTTTTATAACTCTGCAAAATTTGGCCCTTTTTATGTGCCTAGACTTAGGGTTTTTCTCATGGCTCTTGCCATTGGATTTTTCTTGCTCTTTTTCAAAAAAAAAAACCTAAGCCTTTGGCCTAGTCGATGTTATGTTCTATTGTTGACCTTCTACTTCCTATTTTCAGTTGTCTTAAAACATCTTGAGTCATTAACACTCGTGGGGTGACCGTCCCCTCGTACCTAGGTCTGATACTTATATTTTATAAGGTTTATCAATTAACCTTATTTGGCCTTTACATCCTTGAAAATATTATGTTCTGAGTCCTTAAGGCCTTTTGTTTGTCGTCCTAGGTAGGTCCCCATATTAAAACAACTTACGAGCACATGCTAAATTGTCTTTACTTAAGTCTCATATCGCTCATCACTAATAGCTTTTAAGTTGTGAACTCAAGTAAGCGATGAGCGATGTCTCTTTGATTTCACGCATCACGGATTTGTTTTGAACGTTCAAAGTTGTATTAGTGATGCGCGATGAACTATGTTATCGTCGGTATCTCTGGTATCGCTAATAGCTCATGTGTTTTGTAATGAGGATTAGCGATATGCGATGGCCTTGTTAGAGTAATTGGTTATTTACTTTATTAAGTAAACAATATTTGTTTAATTACTTAAAGTTCTCTTTTACCTCTTTTTCACTTAAGCTAACATTAGGTGCATAATAATTAATTACTTTATTAATTATTATTGTGCAAGCCTAGGGTTTTCCTTTTAGGGTTTTCACCTATATGTGGTTGAAAACTATCTTTTGTATCATTATTCATTTTACATTTTGAGTGAATACATTGCTCCACATTCTTGAGCATTCTCTTTGTTGCTTCTCTTTGCTTCTCTTTGTAACAGGTATTATTTGCTTGCAGAGGTCACTGGGCTCCTATGAAGTTGTATTTTCTCAACTCCAACATGGTATCAGAGCTTCAGATCTACAGCTGCTTGTTCTTGTTTTGAGTTTTTTGCATTGAAAGCAGATCTAGGGTTCTAAGGTTTCTTCTTGTGGATTCAGCATACTCCTATTTTTGGGTTTACTTTGGGCCCAAACGGACAGTGCGATTGGATTCGCAGCGCCCAAAAACCCCTAAATCGACTGTCAATTCGTCGATTTTGGTTATAGTCGACCAGGGAAGCAAATAAAATTTTAGGGTTTTGGCCGTACGGCCCTCCGCAGCAAATATCGCAAAAAAAAATTAAAAAATGAAGGTTTTTTTAATTTTCCATGCGCTGCCTGCACACACCGATCGCATCGCCCAGCGGCCACCGTCTAGCCACCCTCGCCCGCAGCGTTGCCTGCATCCGCCATGTCGCCCGTGTCCGTTGCGCCGCCCTCGGTCGCCTGGCTCCGCGCTCCACCAACCTCCACCGACGCCAAGCCCGCCAACCTCCTGTCGGCTCTCCCAGCCCCGCAGGTGGTCACATGGTGACCGCGGGCTCCGCCACAACTCCAGCCACTTGGTCCGCCCAGGCGACCAGGGGCTCTTTTTTTTAGCTCCAGGGTGCTAAAGGGGGTGTCATAGGGCTTTTTATGCTTCTTTCATGAAATTGGGCGTAAAATGGGCATTTTTTCTTAGATTTTTGAAAATGAGATATCGTCGAAAAGCTGGTTTCGGCGCCGTTCTAGTGGTACTGGTAATTATTTCTGATTTTGTCATTTTGCAATCGTTTTTACCAGTCAAAGTCAGAACTTGATTTTTTCACTCCAGGGGGCGTATCTTTTGCGTCCTAAATCCGTTTTGTGCAAACGAATAGGCGTTGGAAAGGTTTTATAGTGCTCTTTCCAGATATTCAATCTATTTTATCAGAATATTTACCAAGTAATTTTTATTCAACTTTGTGTGTTTTTACACTTTGCTCAATTACTTGGTCATTCTGCCTCCTACATGGGTTTTGTTTGTGTTGAATGGGTTATGTTGATATGATTTATCATTGCTGAGATCATTAGTCTCTGAATTTTTCATTTGAAGAGTTATCATGGGTTTTTCTACTCACCCTTCAGTTGTTATTCTGGAACGGGGTAATTATGAGTCATGGGCAAAGGGTATACTTACACATTGTAGGTGGCTTAATCTTTTGCCTTATTTGTATGATCTCATACTTGAACTAGCCACTTTAGAGGGAAAATTAGCATGGGATATCATTAGAAATCACATAGTAGGACTTATATTGTCTAATGTTGATCATGACACTGTGTTGGCTATATCGGACATTGATTGTCCTCACCAACTTTGGACACGTCTTTGGGAGATCTATGGAGACCCAATTCTGTCTCCATTCCCAAAGGATCCTGTTTCAGATTGTCTCTTACCCATTGCTTGGAGAGAGAATACACCTTTTGATCATGATACTTTAGAGGAGCTTGAGTATTTAGACACCCTTACATGTTCCGATGGATCAGAGGTTTGTCTCACAGTTCCTACTCTTCAGACTGAGACTTCATCAGTATCTCCTGTTGTTCTTGATTCAATGCAGCAGGGAATCATACATCTTCCAGACATAGCTACTTTGGACTCTTATGTTGCAGAGGTATCTTTCTTGTTTGTGGAGTCCTATATTGCAGATTTGGAGGATTATTTTGAGGACATTCATCTCCTCTACCTTGATAGTCAGGTTATCACTGTTCGCCCACCATTATCCGTGCATTCAGAGGTTGCATTTCAGTATTCTCCACATCAGTTTGGATTTGGCATCATTTGTTTCAGTTCAGACAGTGAGATTCTTCAGCATCCTATCATGGCACACATCTTGAGACAGATTGGTTCATCACTCTTCACAGGGTTTCTTCGACATCGTCCTTTGGATCCGTTTCTTCCCAAGGGGAGGAATATCATTTGCCGCTTTAGGATCTCCTTTTGGATTCTACATCAAGCATCTACCATTGTGACAAGAGTTTCTTCATTGTAGGGGGGCCTTCTTCTCTCTTTCTATCTCTCCTATGGAGACCATTGTACATGTACTTATATGATAGAAGTTGTCTATGGGGGGTATCATGTTATCCACCTCCTATCCTTCGTTCATTAGTGCATTGTATTCCTTCCTTGCATTCTATTTTGGGGAGGAGTTTTGTTCCCACTGGGTTTTCTCCTTTTCCCCGTTTCATTTAGTTTGCATTGATTTTGTACATGGGTACCTAATTTGGCCTTGTTGCCGAGACCCATTGCTTTTGCTTTCAGTAGCTTCTTCTAGGTTTTAGCTTCTCCCTAAGTCTAGCTTAAGGGGGAGTGTTAGAGTAATTGGTTATTTACTTTATTAATTAAACAATATTTGTTTAATTACTTAAAGTTCCCTTTTACCTCTTTTTCACTTAAGCTAACATTAGGTGCATAATAATTAATTACTTTATTAATTATTATTGTGCAAGCCTATGGTTTTCCTTTTTAGGGTTTTCACCTATATGTGGTTGAAAACTATCTTTTGTATCATTATTCATTTTACATTTTGAGTGAATACATTGCTCCACATTCTTGAGCATTCTCTTTGTTGCTTCTCTTTGCTTCTCCTTGTAACAGGTATTATTTGCTTGCAGAGGTCACTGGGCTCCTATGAAGTTGTATTTTTTCAACTCCAATAGGGCTTTGGTGCTCTTTATATTTTCTCATATTGCTAATCACGGATCTGTTTTAAGATTTGATGTTTCAAATTAACGATGAGCGATGAGGTCATTTTTTGTTCAGGGCTCTCTTTCACTAATTTGTGTTTCTCTTATGAGCGATGTATCTTGTGCCATTCATTTTTCACCCAGGTGCACATGTCTTGATCTTGCTTCATCACCTTATCTCTCATCGCTAACGTGATCTGGAGAACGAAGCATGAATTAGTGATGCACGATGGAAAGGGAACGTGATCAAGGATGAGTTTTAGATCTGATGGCTAAGATCTCATCGCGTGAGTGCTCACATCCTTGTTTGAACCTGTGGGAGGTAAAGTGAATCAACGATAGGCGATGTGTGATGTAGATTCCCAAAATGAGGAGTGATCTAATGGTCTAATTTTCATCATGCCAATGCCCTCGTCCCTAATTGAGCCCTGAAGGAGTGGGGAAAATTCACGACATGTGATGGGATGTTCTAGGGAATATTCTCTTCAAGTGTTGGCTCTATGTACTTAACGAATATAAATGAGTGGGCACACATCAAGGTTGGCGATGCATGTTAATTTTCAAATTGTGGGTGACTAATGAAGATTAAAGGAGAACGTGCCAGCTATGGATAAAACTCCTTAGAGCTCCCTTTGGGTTGCTATTGTTATTTTTGCATAACCCCAACCTGTGCCTTATATGTTCAAACATCCTCGACCCCTTTTTGCAGTGCCCTCGCCCGCTTGCTCCATGTGCCCACCACGAGCTCTTTGAAGGGGCTTCTTCCCTTGCTTCTTTATCAAGCCCCGCCCTTACACCACGTGTCAGAAGAGCGAGCCTTTGGGAGCCCTCTCTCCTTTGTTTCTCCTCTGAGATCAGCTTGCGTGCCATGTTGCATCATTCCGTAGGCAACCTTTTGGCAGTCCCCACAACCAGTGTTCGAATGCAAAATTCTCCACATGTCTTCTCCATGGGGTTTTTAATCGAAGAAGAGGAATGAACGAGTATGAAGCCCTGTCTCTTCACCACATGTCCTAACCAACTGTGTGGGGTGAGTGACACATGTCACCTGGAGAGTTTTGTTGCTTCTTCCTTGGAACCACGGCCATCATTTGTTGGGGAGTGCATCTTGTTCAAAGGTGATTGCATGTTGTGTATCGAATCTTTCTGTTGCAACGGCTTTGGGAAATCATGGCGATGGATATCATTGCTCATACTTGGGAATATTTTCAGTTACTGGCTCTCTGGCAGTGGATTATCTTTATATACTTCTCTTCCTCTCTGAGAAAGGGTTCAGAAAAATCCTAGAAAAGAGACTGAAAATGATGCAAGAGCATCCTTGGTTCTTTGCAATCCTTCATCAACCAAAAATATTTTCATTTCAGTTTTGTTCTTGTTCAGTTCAAGTTGGCAGATTCAGTATTTCATCATATTTGCTCACCAGACCCTGTGGATCAATGTTTTCATCGTGGACATATTCATTTTCCTTATTCCAAGATTTCAACACGATTGGATCTTTTTCTGGAAAGTTGTCACTTTTAGATTAAGTGATAGTTTCTAGAACAGAGCACCAAAGCAATTTTGAGCCTTACGGCTAATTAGATCTCTTGTGGATTCTTCTTGTAACTTGCAGATCCTTGCATTATGTTTTGAATTGTTTCGTGGAGTGTCCTCAAACTTAATTTAGGTCCACACTTAATCATATGCACCTACCGAGGAGAAATTCAAATAGAAGGTTGACCGATTTCATGCACGTTACGTTTCCTTCATCGGAGATTGTAATGATCTATGGTCAACGCAAATGATTCTAGATCTCGGATGTGATATAAATCATTGTAATAGATCATTAGGATATCAAGTAGAATGAATATTGGATTCGATATGTAAGATTTCAGCTCGCAATAAGGAGCATATAGGACTATTGTGTTTCGAGCATGTTGTATCAAGCCTGTGAGCCCAATTTGTGAACCCGGATGTTGTCGGCCGATTGTAACTAAAATTTCTGATAATAATAATGTTTGAACTTACATTTGCCTCCATATTTTGAGTGGCTTCTATTTTATAAATCTTGTTGCACGGTCCAAACTATTCTCTTTGAGGACCCTCCTACCGTGACTACACCAAATTGGTATCGGAGCAAGATTCATTCCATGAGAGATTGTCAAAGTTTGTGAAGTCTTGTTGAAGATTTGTTGTGGGGTAGCGGACTGGGGATTTGATTTGTAGCTACAGAGGACTTGTGTAAAGATGGTCGGAAGAATAAATGATAGAGGAAATGGAGTGCGTGGAAATGCAGACCCAGCTATGATGGAGATGTTGAGAGGAATTTTCGCTAGATTAGAAGCAGTCGAAACGGCCCAAAGGAGAGGTTGACCTGTTGATGATGTTAGTGATGAAGACGTAGAAGAATAGGAAGAAGGGGAAAGAGAAAATCAACCTAGCCTCAATCAGGGAGAAGAGAGGTTCATAATATCCCTAACCAGAGTAAATACTAAACTGAATTTCAATCCATCGGATTATAGTGGTAAGTTGGATTTGAATGAATTACTTGATTGGATAATGGAGATAGAGAAGTATTTTGATTTTGAAGGTACCGTCGAAGACAAGAAGGTGAAATTTTCTTGTACAAAGTTGAAAGGACATGCATCCCTTTGGTGGGAACATTTGCAGACAAATAGGCAAAGAAGAGGGAAGGAGACGATAAAATCATGGGATTGGATGGTGAATAAGTTAAAGACAAAGTTTATGCACACAGACTATCAGATCAGTTTGTTTTGAAAGTTGCAAAATTTGAAGCAGAAGGAGTCAAGTGTGACAAAGTATACCGAGGAGTTCTACAAGTTGAATATCAGATCCGGACATTCAAAGGATGAGACCGAGCGAGTAGCTAGATATGTGAATGGCTTGAAGTTGTCTATATAGGATGAGATTAGTTTGATCAAGTTTCTGAGTGTAGAGGAGGAATATCAATGTGCCCTAAAATCATAAGAGAAGCTGAATAAAAGACATGAGCAAAGATAAAGAGGAAGAGGTGGAAGATTCTAGAGAGGAAGAATTTTTACTGGAGGAGGAAGAGGATATTTTGAAAATAAAAATAAAGATAAGGAAGTCAATAAGAATGATAATCCATACCATAGAGATGATGGAAACTCTTATCGAAGAGGAGGATATGGTGGTTACCGAAATGAGAGTTATAAAAAAGGTGATAGAGGGTAGGAGAAAAGAGTATTCAGGGGAACTTGTTTTAAGTGTGGTGGAGAAGGACATAGAGCATTTGAATGTAATCAGGGAGAGACAAGCAGAAAGACAGAGAATAGTAGAAGAACAACCTTTGCTAAGGAGGATCATTTTGGATCATCTAATAACTCGAAAGAGGGAGAAGTGTTGGTGAACAGAAGATTATTGAGATGGAGCAGGAACCGTTGCAGAGAAAGAATTTGTTATGAACCAAATGCAAGGTAGCTGGTAAATGTTGTAGAGTGATTATTGATAGTGGAAGCTACAAGAACCTGGTTTATGAAGAAATGGTGACCAAATTGAAGTTGTAAATATTGGAACACCCAAAGCCTTATCAGATAGCATGGATTCAAGATGAGTACAAGATACTGGTAAGTGAACAATGTTTGGTAAAATTGAAGATAGGAAATTATCATGATGAATTTTTGTGTGATACCATGCCTATGGATGTATGCCATGTTTTGTTGGGAAGGCCTTGGAAGTATGATAGACAGCCTATTCATGATGGAAAGAAGAACACATATACCATTGTTGCTAATGGGATGAAGTAGACTTTGATGCCCTTGGAGGATGTTCCTAAATTTTAGGTTTGCACAAGTTATAGAATTTGTTTGGTTGATGGAAGGAGATTTTTGGATGGAACAAGACATGAGAACATGTGTTATGCCTTGGTTCCTAAGAAGGTTGAAGACTTGGAGCATGTACAAGAAAAAGTGGAGGAGATAAAGGAGTTGTTGGCAGAATATGAAGCTATCATTTCGGATAATGTACCTAATGGATTGCCACCTGTGAGGAGTATTATTCATTGCATGGATATGATTCTTGGAGCTAGTTTGCCTAATAAAGAAGCACACTAGATGACACCGGTAGAGAATGAAGCGTTGAATAGAAAAGTGCAAGATTTGTTGAGGAAGGGTTTGATCAGAGAAAGCTTAAGTCCTTGTGCAGTACCTATTGTGCTAGCACATAAGAAGGATGGAGAATGGAGGATGTGTACAGAATCTAGAGCCATAAACAAAATCAAAGTGAAGTATAGATTTCCTTTGCCCCAGATGGATGACATTATGAATTGTTTTAGTGGAGATAAATACTTTACAAAGATAGATTTGAAGAGTGGATATCATCATATCAGAATCAGAGAAGGGGATGAGTGGAAGACAACATTCAAGACAAATGAAGGATTGTATGAGTGGTTGGTGATGCCTTTTGGCTAACAAATGCACCAAGTACTTTCATGAGGCTAATGAATGAGGTATTGAAGAAATTCTTGGTTAAGTTTTTTATTGTCTATTTGGATAACATCTTGATTTTCAGTACGACTAGAGAAAAACATTTGTTGCATATAAGACAAGTTTTGTAGAGGTTGAGAGAAGAGAAGTTGCTGATAAATATTAAGAAGAGTCATTTCATGAAGGAAGAATTGGTATATATGGGATTTGTGATATCTATTAATGGATTGGAGATGGATCTTGAGAAGGTAAGAGAAATTGTTGAATGGATACTTCGGAAAGCATTGGAGATGTAAGATCATTTCATGGATTGGCTAGTTTCTACCGAAAGTTCATTATGAATTTCAGTTCTATTTGCAGTCCTATGACATAAACATTAAGAGGAGATAAGAAATGTTTTAGGTGGACATCTAGAGCAGACTAAAATTTTGATTTTTTGAAATAGAAGGTGACTGAGCAGCCTATATTGGCTTTACCAGACTTTAATAAGGTATTTCAGGTAGACTGTGATGCAAGTGGAAATGTAATTGGAGCAATATTAAGTCAAGAATGAAAACCAGTAGCTTATTTCAGTGAGAAATTGAATGGTGCTAGGAGAAGGTATTTAGTGTATGACCAGGAGTTTTATGCCATAGTTCAAGCCTTGAAGAAGTGGAGAAATTACTTGTTGCCTAAGGAGTTTTTGTTGTATACAGATAATCAGGCATTACAATATTTGAACAATTAAGGTAAGTTGAATCAGAGACATATGAGATGGGTGGAATTCTTGCAAATTTATACTTTTGTTTTGAAACATAGGAGTGGAAAGTCGAATAGAGTCATTGATGCTTTGAGTAGGAGAAGGAATTTACTAGAAGAAATGAGAGTGGAGGTATTAGGCTTTGATGAATTGAAGAACTTGTATGAGGAAGACCCGAATTCTGCAAAACCTTGGAGAGCTTGTAAAGAACCAATCTTGGAGGATAGGAGTCAGTGGTTGGATTATTTCATTCAAGAGGATATTTTGTTCAAACGGAATCAATTGTGTATACCCCAGAGTTCAATGAGGTATGGTTTGGTGGAAGAAAAACATAGTGGATGATTTGCAAGACACTTTGGAATTGATAAGACAGTAGAATTAGTAAGTGAGAATTAATTTTGGCCAAAAATTCATAAGGATGTTAGGAAATTTGTGCAGATTTGTAAAAAAATTCAAGATACAAAAGGGAGTATTCAGAATGTTGGATTGTATAAGCCTTTGAAAATTTTGAAAAGACCTTAGGAGGATATCAGCATGGATTTCATACTTGGTTTGCCAAAGACATAGAGAGGTAATGATTCTATATTTGTGGTGGTGGATAGTTTTCTAAAATGGCACATTTCATACCTTGTAAGAAGACAACAGATGCAGTACATGTAGCAGACTTGTTTTTAAGGAAGTAGTCAGATTGCATGGATTACCTAGGATTATTGTTTTAGACAGAGATAAAAAATTTGTTGGTTACTTTTGGAGGATACTTTGGAAGAAGTTAAAGACAAATTTAAATTTCAATTCTACTTTTCACCCACAGACTGATGGAAAGACAGAGGTAGTAAATAGGAGTTTGGGGAATTTGCTAAGACGTTTGGTTGGGGAGAAGACTAGAGGTTGGGATTCAGTCCTTGCACAAGTAGAGTTTGCTTACAATAATTCAGTGAACAGGAGTACTGGAAACACACCTTTTCAGATTGTTATTGGAGTTCATCCTAGAGGTATATCAGAGTTGCAAGACATCATCAAGGAAGATAAAAGGAGTGCAGAAGTAGAGGAATTTGTAGAACATATGAAGAAAGTGCATACTCAAGTAAAGTAGCAATTGGAAGATATGAACCAGAAGTATAAGGAGCGAGCAAATGAAAAGAGGAGACATAAGGATTTCAAAGTTGGAGATGAAGTGATGGTGTATTTGAAGAAGGAAATATTTCCAGTTGGCACATACAATAAGCTCAAAATGAGGAAGTTTGGACCCTATAAGATTTTGAAGAAATTTGATTCAGGAAATGCATATGAAGTAGATTTATCGGATGGTATGGGTATATCACCTATATTCAACATTGCAGACCTACATAAGTACCGTGAAGCAAAATTTAGTGAAGACAATAAAGAAAAATTGGAGAAACATTTTCCTGAACAACAATCAGATGAGATAGAAGATATTTTGGATATCAGAGATGGGAGGAGATTGCATGGAAGATAGTACGAAGAATATCTTGTAAAGTGGAAAGATAGACCAGTGGAGGATTCTTCTTAGATTTCTTAGGCTGAGGTAGAGCATATTGGTTTTCTTTTAGCCCCAACAAAGTGAGGGACTCACTTTTTAAATAACCTCAGATGTCTAATGCAAGAACATCCTTGGTTCTTTGCAATCCTACATCAACCAAAAATATTTTCATTTTAGTTTTGTTTTTGTTTAGTTCTTGTTTAGTTCAAATTGGTAGATTCAATATTTCATCATATTTGCTCACCAGACCTTGTGGATCTATGTTTTCATCATTGAAATGTTCATTTTCCTTATTCTAAGATTTCAGCATGATTGGATATTTTTTCGGCAAGTTATCGCTTTCGGATTAAGTGACAGTTTTTAGAACAAAGCATCAAAGCAGTTTCGAGCATAACAACTAATTTGATCTCTTGTGGATTCTTCTTGTAACTTGCGGATCCTCGCGTTGTGTTTCAAATTGTTTCGTGGAGTGTCCCAGACCTTAATTTAGGTCCACACTTCATCATATGCACCTGCCAAGGGGAAATTCAAATTGAAGGCCGACCTATTTCATGCATGTTGCATTTCCTTCATCAGAGATTTTAATGATCTTTGGCCGACACGGATGATTCTAGATATTGGATGTGATATAAATCATTGTAATAGATCCTTAGGATAGCAAGTAGAATGAATATTGGATTCGATATGTAAGATTTCAACTCCTAATAAGGAGCATATAGGACTATTATGTTTCGAGCATGTTGTATCAAGCCAGCCCAATCTGTGAACCTAGATGTTGTCGACCGATTGTAACTAAATTTTTTGATAATAAGAATGTTTGGATCTGTATTTGCCTCCATATTTTGAGTGGCTTATGTTGTATAAATCTTGTTGCATGGTCCTGACTATTCTCTTTGAGGACCCTCCTACCGTGACTGCACCAGAAAATCTCTAAGTCTTTGTATTTTATTTTTGTTATTGTATTAATACTTATAGACTGTGCCAATTGTTTGGCCTCTCTATTTCTTAGTTAATATAAGACATTATATTGTGCTACTTGTTGTATTAACTAGTTTATCTACACAACTTTTATAATTACAATAGAAATTTACTGTTCGGATCATGTCTCAGACTCTTCTTGTTCAGTAGATGTATGCGGAATTTATACTATTTCATTGGATTAATTGCTTAGGATTTTCATCCCTATTTTTTGTTATCCCCAGACATGCAAATTGTTGAACGGGCCCTTAAACCTCATCCGAAAGGAAGGTTTCTCATGCCCATATAACTAAATCTCGGCACATTGTCTTAGGGATTAAACTTTATATTTTATATCTACTTCCTTTTCCCATCCTAAACCCCAATTACAGAAAGAGTTGACTTCTTTAAAAACCCGAAGGTTACTCAGTTTAATGCAATTGGTCCCCCATTAACTGAGTTTCCCATAAGGTTGTTTGCCTAGCAACTTTAGGCATCAACAGTTCTTTTATTGGCACACCTGGTTGGACTACATTGAATGTATCTAAATCTTAAGTGGGTGTATGAACCATAGACCTGTTACTAGATCCCAAACTATGAATAACCCTGGCCTACTAGTGCCACCGTTGGTAACAGTACGAACAAGAACCAGTCCAGTAAATGTCCCAACCGCTCCACCAGCTATGTTGTCAATCGCTAATAGACATTATGTGGCATGGGATGCCAAAAGCCCTCTCATAGCACTAGTAGCACCAATCGTTTGTGCCCCTATCCCAACCTCTGCTTTGAAAATTGTACCAAAATTCACCGGGGAAGGCTCAAAGACACCATCTGAACATCTGCAAGATGTGGTGGATGTGTGTCTAGTGCATGGTGTAACTGGTTAGAATGTAGTGTTGAGGCTAGTTGTAGCCTCTTTCAAAGGCAAGGCCCTTGATTAGTACTACACTCTGGGAGCCAGTACCATCGGTACTTGGGACTAGCTTAGAGATCCTTTTTATGAGCATTTTTTGAACAATGGAGATTGGTCCTTGCTATTCCAACAGCTGGTGACCATCAAGTGGGCACCTCAAGAGGCCATAGCCTACTTATTTCCAGGTTCCATATGACTTGGCAAAGGATTCAAACCACGATTCACCTGCATCCTGATTTGGCATTCATGTTCTACCTAAAATCTATCAACGCCGACATCTCAATGATGATTCAGTCTCTTGGTGGGAACACCTTGTTGGACGCGTATAACATTTTTGTTACATCAAAGAATAATTTGATTGATGTCAAAAAGCTACCACCTTAGCCCATGATGCCTATATTTGCAAAATTGTCAGCTCCTGCCCCAAAGATAGCTTCAAGCAATGCGTCTACTCCTTCTCAATCTATGTATGCATATTTAAGCGCACTGCAGAAGGTTGCTTCTACATCTAACTCTTCAAAGGATTAGATGAGTGATGTCAAGGAGTTTTTGCTAAACATATCAAATGAAATAACTACCATCAAGTGAAATCAATCCATGCCCCAAAAGCCAGCTTACCAAAATTACCAAGGCAGAAGACCTACCTACCAACAAAACCAGTTCCAAGGAGGCTCCCCTGCAACGAAGCACATATGCCCTGAAATTGTCTATGTGGAAATCTACAACAAAGAGTGGCGGAATAGCACAGTCAAGGTGTTGCATCAGGATCAAGAGGTTATGCATACACCTCTTCACAAATGGAAAACGTGGTACTGTTAGAGTAAAGGTTTTAACTTAATTATGTTAATTAAGTTACCTTTATTCCTCTCTTAAGATTTTACTTTAGTTTGCATAATGTGACATTTAATAATTATATTAATTATTAAATGTCTACGTATTAGGGTTACTTTTAGGTTTGCATGATCTCCTTTCTTAAGGATTGATCATTGTATTATGACTCTCTCTCTGATTAATACATTTTTCAGCTTTCAAAGCACCTTTGTTTTTTGTCTCCATCTCTTCTTTCTATGACAAGTTATTTGCATGCAGGTGATCTTCGGAGTCTATGAAGTTGGATTTCACAACTTCCACATGGTATCAGAGCTCCAGACCTGTGGCTTCCTATTCATGATTTGAAGATATTTCCTCACAATGATTTTATCTGTGCAAGGGTTTCAAGCTACGATAATTTTTTGCCAGATCAGAGGGTTTTTCCATCATTTATTGAGAAATTTCAACCTTGATCTCTCAGATGGTGCATGCTGGTGCAAATCAGGCCTCACGGTTGCGCTCAAAAGACCCAAAAACCCTTATTTTCATATAAAATATGATAGGGTTTGCTGAAAATTGATTTTTTTGTGTTTTGGGGGGTTTTTCAAAAATGTTGTCAAAAAAATCCGTACGATTATACGATCCTTACAAATGCTTCGATTTTTATGTTAGTTTGCTTCGATTTTGGTGCCATATTTTTTGGGCACCCAAAACATTTTTTATTTGCCTCGATTTTCGTGTCATGTTTTGCCTCGATTTCTATGCTGCCTTGGTTTTCATGCCATGAAAGTACAGCTAAATATTTTGTTAATTTTTTAATGTTTAAATTAATAAAATATTTGGTTTAATGCCTAAATGAGCACTTTTAGTAAAATGGTCATATCTTGGGCATACGGTGTCAAAATCGGGCAAACAAGATATCGTCAAAAAGATGGTTCTAGGCACTATCCAATGGTGCAGGTTTGGTTTTTTGGTTTTTCCTTTTTGATGCCATTTTAACCAGTCAAAGTCAGATGATGGTTTATGCACTCCAGGAGGCTTTTTTTTTTGCGTTCAAACTCCATTTTACGCAAACGAATAGGCGTTGGAAAGGTGTTACAGTTCTTTTTTCAGATCTATAGTCTATTTCATCAAAAAAATTACCAGGTATATTTTATTAATCTTTGTGTGTTTTTACACTTTGCTCAATTACTTGGACATTATGGCACCTACATGGGTTCTATTTACGTTGGATGGATTAGATTAATATGATTTATCATTGCTAAGATCATTAGTCTCTAATTTTTTTATTTGAAGAGTTATCATGGGTTTTTCTACTCACCCTTATGTAATCCAGCTGGATAAGGATAATTATGAGTCATGGGAAAAGGGCATACTTACACATTGTAAGTGGTTCAATATTTTTCCTTATTTATATGATCTCATACCTACACCAGACACATCAAGGGATTTATCAACATGGGTTATTATTCGAGATCATATTGTAGGGGTTATTGGTTGTAGTGTTGATTTTGACACTTTGTGTGCTTTATCCGATATTCGTTCTCCTCGCACACTTTGGCAACATCTTTGGGAGATTTTTGGAGACTCTAATATCTCTCCATTCCCAAAGGATCCTGCTGCATATTGTTACATCCCTCTTGTAGATGTAGATTTCATACCCTATGATAACCGTACTCTAGAGGAGCTTGAGTATCTTACAGGTCTTGCATATGCCAATGGTTCAGAGACTTGTATTCATGTTCCCACTCTTTAGCATCTCATTTTGTTCCTGATTGAGCGCAGCAGGGCATCATACATCTTCCAGACATAGCTACTTTGGACTCTTATGTTGCAGACATATCTTTCTTGTTTATGGAGTCCTATATTGTAGATTTGGAGGATTCTTTTGAGGACATTCATCTCCTCTACCTTGATAGTCATGTTATCATTGTAAACCCACCATTATCATTGCATTCAGAGGTTGCATTTCAAGATTATCCACATCAGTTTGGATTTGACATCATTTGTTTCAGTTCAGACAGAGAGTTTCTTCAACATCCTATCATGGCACACATCTTGAGACAGATTGGTTCATCACTCTTCATAGGTTTTCTTCAACATCATCCTTTGGATCCATTTCTTCCCAATGGGAGGAATATCATTTGCCACTTCAGGACCTCTTTTTGGATTCTACATCAAGCATCTACCATTACAACAAGAGTTTCTTCATTTTGGGGGACCTTCTTGTCTCATTCTATCTCTCCTATGGAGACCATTGTATGTGTACTTATATGATAGAAGTTTTCTATGGGGGGTATCATGTAATCCACCTCCTATCCTTCTTTCATTAGTGCATTGCATTCTTTTCTTTGCACTCTATTTTGGGGAGGAGTTTTGTTCCCACTGCGTTTTCTCCTTTTCCCCATTTCCTTTAGTTTGCATTGCATTTGTAAATGGGTACCAGATCAAGCCTAGATGTCGGGACCAGTCTTTACTTTCATGCATTGTAGTTACTTTTTCTTTCTTGCACATGTTTTTAGTTGCACTCTTTCTCATCTCAAGGGGGGGTGTTAGAGTAAAGGTTTTAACTTAATTATGTTAATTAAGTTACCTTTATTCCTCTCTTAAGATTTCACTTTAGTTTGAATAATTTGACATTTAATAATTATATTAATTATTAAATATCTACCTATTAGGGTTACTTTTAGGTTTACATGATCTCCTTTTTTAAGGATTGATCATTATATTATTACTCTCTATCTGATTAATACATTTTTCAGCTTTCAGAGCCTTTGTTTTTTGTCTCCATCTCTTCTTTATGTGACAAGTTATTTGCATGCAGGTGATCTTTAGGGTCTATGAAGTTGGATTTCACAACTTCTATAGGTACTCACCGCATAAATGCAAGGGATGTCCCAAGAATAAGAAACAGATATAGCTCTTGACCACGCACTCTTCTCATGGATGGAAGAAGAAGAGGCGATGTTTGCAAATGAGGTGTCCACATAAGATACCCCACAAGTGCAATAAAATTATAACACTCACACAAAGAGGAGATTCACGGATGAACTAGTCACTCCACAACCTAAAATTTTTCCCAACCAAGCTCCTGGTACCTTCATAATTGTATAGAAATCTCCACCCCACAAGGAGATTATTATAACAAGGTCTAAGGAACATAAGTCTTTGAATCCACCACCATTCAATATGGTGGAACAATTGAATAAATCCTTTGCTAATGTATCTCTTTGGGATATCTTAGCTATTCCAAAGTAGAAATCATTGTTGTAGAAGGCCCTACTAGAAGATGTGAGCACAGAGCTGACAAAGCAACTCTCTAAAGGAAAGGCCATTGATTTTCCATCTCAGGCCAAAGTCCTCACAAACAATGGAGAAGAAGTCTCTACTAAAAGTAAAGGTAAGCCTAAATTGAAATCCTTCTTCTTGACCCTCATTGTGGGTAAGATATTTTTGCATAATTTTATAATTGACTCTGGTGCTAGTACCACAATCATGCCCAAGCAAATAGTCGAAGTCTTAGGACTTAGCTATGAACCTTTAAATAAATGGGTTATACAGCTTGATGGAAATAAGGTTGAAACTATAGGTGTCATCAAGAACCTCCCCTTGACTCTATTCTCCTACCCTAGCATCACTGTTCCACAAGATACCGTGGTCATTGATGCTCCTCCCATGTTCGGTCTTTGCTTATCCCAAGAGTTCACTTCCAAGATAGGTGGATATCTTTCCTTGGATTGGTCACACTTGATCCTCAGGACCAAGCATGGAGCTAAAATGAAGATAGCATCCAAAATTTTGTATTCAAAATATGTAGCAGATGAATCCATGATCAACTTTGAGGCTACTCATACTTCTATCACAAAAGAGGAAATATATTGTACTGAGTTACTAGAAGATGAGAAGGTCACCGAAGATCGAACTGCTCAGGAGGAAGTCCTCTTGAGTGAATTTATAGACACTGATCCTTACGGAAATTATCATTCCACTGTGTTGGGAACCTATGTCATGTATGATGAGGATTAAGTGATTATGAGGGTCATGAAGAAATCTGAAGGTAGTCAAGCCTTAGAGCTATGGACGTTGAATTTTGATGGAGCGAGATGTAAAGTAGGTGCAGGAGTCGAGATATGTTTAACATCCCCATCCAATGAAAAGCCACTCAGGTCTTTTTGCTTTCAGTTTGCATGTTTGAACAATGAAGTTGAATATGAAGGCCTAGTGCAAGGTCTAAGCCTTGCAAAGCGGATGGGTGTAACAAATAATGGTGTTCGAAGACTCCAAGTTAATAGTAAATCAAGTCTAGGCAGTCACTGCATGAGATCTTATAGACATAGGTTCTGGGACCTGATTGAAATTTTTAAAGCTTTCAATATTCAGGTGGTGCCCAAAGAGTATAATGCAGCTACAGATCACATGGAAACAATTGGATCCCAATTTGACCCTGCTTCCTAGTTGATTGAGAACATACACTCTGTACAAGTAATCATCCAACGTGCAATCCCAGATAATGACTAGAGTTGGAAAGTGTTTGAAAGTGATGAACACATCACCTCATTCATTCAGCATTCAGGAGAGTTCGTTGACCAACTCCAACCAAAAATTGTAGAAGCCTATCAAGGGAAAATTATCCAACTCGGGTCCAACAAGATTCCAAAAGGACTTGTCACTCTTGAAAACCTATTCAATTGTGATGATGCAAGGAATGAAAAGAGGAGGTTTGTAGTGAACAAAAGCGATTATGCAGATCTCAGGTCGAAGATGGAAGGAAGCTTAAGGTAGAGAAAGATGTCCCACAACATGATAAAGAATGACTCATACATTTTTATGAAAGATATGAAGGAGTAGTAGCCTTGTCATATGAAGACCTCAGGGGATATGATCCCAAAATGATCCAGTATACTATAGAGTTGAAAGAAGGCACAAAACCTATCCGCCAGAAGAAGAGGCCAGTGAATCCAAAGATTGAGGCATTAATGGCACAAGAATTGAAAAAGCTTATTCACTCCCAGATCATATTCTCAATTAAGCACAACACATGGGTGTCCAACCTGGTTCTTGTTTAAAAGAAGAATGGAGACATCTGCCTATGTGTTGATTTTTGGGATCTGAACAGAGAATCTCTGAAGGACCACTAACCCTTGCCTTCCATGGAGTCTATCTTGCAAATGGTGGCCGGCTCAAAAATATTCTCTCTATTGGACGACTTCTCCGATTACAACCAGATCCGGGTCAAAGAAGAGGACCAACACAAAACAATGTTCACTACCAAGTGGGGAACGTTTGCCTATGCAAAAATGCCCTTCGGCCTCTCAAATGCAAGAGCTACCTTCCAATGAGCAATGGATATTGCCTTTAGAGAATTGATCAATAATATCATTTTAATCTACTTGGATGATCTTACTATGTTCTCTAAGTCAAAGTATGATCACTTTGATCATCTTGAAATGGTTTTTGAGAAATACCAGGAGTTGGGGATTTCCGTGAACCCAATTTTTTTTATCACTGGAGTACCTCAAGGTAAATTATTGGGACATGTAGTGTCCAAAGATGGTGTTGCTATTGATCTAGATCGGGTGAAGGCAATCAAGGAACTTCCCCTTCTGGTAAACAAAAAGGGAGTTCAATCCTTCCTGGGAAAGGTAAATTTTGTAAGCAAATTCATTTCTGATTTTGTGGGGTTAATTAGGCCTATCACCCTGATGCTAAAAAAGGAGCAACTATTCAAGTGGAATAAAGAAGCCCAGGAAGCCTTTGAAAAGGTTAAGGAGGCTATTTCTTCAGCCCCTGTTCTAGAGAACCTAGAACTATCAAAGGACTTCATAATGTATGTGTTCAATAGCAAATCTAGCATCGCTACTATTTTGACACAAAAGGATGATGAAGGAAAGGGAGAACATTTGATAGCCTTCCACTCTCGGACCTTAAAGGAATATGAGACAAAGTATAACTTTGTCAAAAGGCAAGAATTTTCCATTGCTAAGGGGCTCAATAAGTTTTGACATCTCATATCCTGCAACAAGGTAGTGGTATATGTCACACATTCCAGTGTGTGCGAGTACATTATGGAAGGAGAAATCACAAAAAAAGGGCCAAATAGATAACTAAGATCCTATAATATGACATTGAGGTCAGGCCCACCAAGACGATGCAAGGAAGAGGATTGTGCGAGTATCTGGCGCAAGATGAAGAAGTGACAGCTAAGGAAGAACAACCCAAGCTTGTCCTAACGAATGAACCTAAATCTAAAGGCTGTTGGGTAGTAGACAAAATGAGATTCATGCAAACTAGGAAATATCTGGTGGGCCTCCCATCTCAGAAGAAAAGATTTTATAGATTGCAAAATAATGGATATACGCTCATTGAGGGGATCCTTTTCAAAAGGAACTTTAACAGTGTTCTTTTGTGGTGTGTCACCTCAGAGTAAGAGAAGAAAATCCTAGACGTATTTCACAGCAGTCCAACGGGAAAAAATTTCTTTGCAAAGACCACCGCCATCAAAATTATGTGTGTTGGGTATTTTTGGCCTACGCTTTTTAATGAATCACACTCTCTGGTTAAACGATGCAAAGAATGCCAATTTTCACGAGGATGAGGAAGAACTCAGCAATGCCTCTGAAGCTGATAATGGTTGAAGAACCCTTCACACAATGGGGACTAGATTTCATCAAGATGATTAATCCCACCTCTAGTGCAAGACATAAATGGATCCTCGTGCCCATAGATTATTTCACCAGACAGACCGAGGCCATGCCCTTGAAGAATGCGACAAAGGTGGATATCATGAATTTCCTCGAGGAATTGGTAACGACGTTCAACCTACCAAAGACCATTATCTTTGACAATGCGAAGGCTTTCCTGGGTTCAAAGGTATGTAAATTCGTACTTAAGCATGGCATATTCCTAAAGACATCTTCAAAATATTACCCACGGGGAAATGGTCTAGCTGAGTCGACTCATAAAAACTTAGTCTGACTCATTAAAATAATCGAGTCAAAGCATCAAAAAGAGTGGCATCAAAACCTCAAAGCGGTGCTCTGGGTAGATTGAATAACCCCCAACCAAGTCTTGAAGACTTTTCCATACGAGCTGATAAATGAGAAGGAAGCGCTACTACCTATATCTATGGAAATTCTCGCACTACAGTTGCTTAAGTCTCTGGTAGGTGGAATAAAATAGAGCCATGGAGGTTTGGTTGGCTGAGTTGTTGGAGGTGCAAGAGAAAATAGGAAAAGCTCTAACAATCATCAACAACTGCCAATAGGTAGTTAAGAAGTGGTTCAAAAAAAATACCTTCAACCGAAGTCTTAAATGTAGAGACTTAGTGCTAAAGTTCAATGAGAGAGCCACAAAGCCTGACCAACACAGGAAATTTTATAGTCTGTGAGAAGGCCCTTTTAGTATTATTAGTTTGTGCAGGAAAAAGAAGAATTGGGAATTCCAGTCAACGAAATTCATCTCAAATTGTTCAATTAGCTTCATTAATAATTTTACCTGTGTAAATATATAAATATTTTATGTGTTTTGTTTGGCTTGAGCTTTGGTACGAAACCCATGATGCAGAAAGCAAAGAAGTCCAAAGGAGAAAGAAAATTGACAAAAGAGTTTTATATTCACTATACGGTAAATATATATGCTTTGAGATATTACAATTCAAAATGGCTCTCTGGCCATACTTTTTGCGTATATGTATTAAACGCCTTCTGAGGCATATATACAAAATGGAAGAAAAGGAGTTCATTCTTCAACTGGGGCAGCATCACCATCAGTAGTGGCAGGTCCATTAGGAATTGCATCTGAAACAGCATCAGGAACAACAATAGCAGTAGGAGCATCCATGGAAGCAATGGAAATTGGAGGAGGAAACACCACATTTTTGAAGTCGATGTACCACTCCACATTATAGAAGAGCACTACATTGTATCATCTCAGTAGGAAGTTGCAAGAAAGATAAACCCTTTGGTGGTGTTCTCCAATCATCATAAGGCAAAATCCGCTCAAGAAGGGCACCCAAGGCACCACTGCGTCTTCTTCAATGTATCGACGAAGATCACTTGCTCTGGGGAGACCAAGGCCATACACCACATTCATCACGATTTTTCCAAGGCCTCTGATGTAGCACTTTGGGAAGATCTTCTTGACGATTCTCAGTATCATCCACTTCGGTGTCTAAATGTCGAACAAAGATGCAACAAAATGAGAGCAATTGTTAGTATTAACTCTATACTTGTCCTCATACTCTATGCAATCCCTCCCCAGTACCCATTTCATCGCAATTATTTCCAGAGAATGCTTGTTCTTGGTCATGCGCTTTAAATGTCTGCTAGAAATCTCACTTGGAAAAGCTACTTGTGACTTATTGCAAGTAAGCCTAATAGGAGTATCCATTTCCTTTATCAGAAAACCCAATTACTAGTGTAAATTCTACTAATATCCTTAAGTCTATTTATAGACCTAATCGAGTACATGCATGCAATAAGCATGATGACGATCAAGAGAAAACTTGAGAATTCCCCTCGAGTTGCAAACTCAAAAATCCCACCAAGTTGCATGCAAGCTAAGAAGAAGTAATTAATCAACTTAAACTAGTGGTAGGCACAGGTGATGGCCCGCACAACCAAGTGCTAAGTGTCATGTTGTGGATTCTTTTTTGTTCTTCAAGGATGAATTCAAATCTTTTTGAGTAATTATTACACCCCTTGCTTAATCACTCTTTTCGAAGTTATTAAGTGCAAAAGCATGCGATTTGTTTTTTATATCTTCAATTTGCAACTCAATTTCCCAAGGGATGGTACCGTAGGGAATGATGGTTAATTTTCATCATGAACTATTGTCTTTTTGAGGGAGTGGGAATTTATTTTTCACGTACGAAAGAGTTGGGAGTACATGTCGAATTTATTGCAAAAAGGCAACCATTGTCTACAACTCCAAGTCGAGAATGACAAGTGTTGCATACATAAGAATAACACTAAGGAGTTTTAAATACACAGTTCATTGCAAGGAATTCTAAATGCATATTTTGCTGGGAAGAATCTAAGTGAGTTGCAAAAATTTTAAGTGTCACGAAAAATCCATAGAGTCTTGAAATGACCCAAAATCCTCAAACATAAGCACAAGGAGAGGCGATCCAAATCTTGATTGACACCATGTTAGCAATTCCAATGGCCAATATTTTTGATGTCGTCTCTTATGCCTCGTCAAGATTCCATGGAAATCCAAAGTGGCCTCACACGTAGGTCATAGAAAAGAAGACTATGTTGGCATATGGCTTATAGTGTTATCATTGATGGCAACCTAAGTCATTGATCTGGTGTGCACTTCAGTATTTGTTCATACTAGGAGACAAAGTGAAGAATAAGATATCCGACTAAAGTTGAGTCTGTCAATCTACTTGCATCACCAGTTTATAAATTCACATTGTGGATCTCAGGGAATCTTGTTGAACATCTCAAATATCTTATTCTCAAGTTTTGTGTTGTTGCATCAATTAGTGTACAATCTAGGAGATCTGGTTGACTGATTTTTTGTTTAACAGTACTAGAAGGTCGACTAAGTGAATGTGGCATGTTGCAGATGTTAGAGGAGAAATTGTTTTAAGTATTTTTTGGTTTGAGGATTTTTTTTTGGTTCCTCACTATTCTATGGCTGACTTTGGATGGTGCGCATTAAAAATCATTTGTGGTTTGAGAAAACGGTTGGAAAATATTTTATGTTTTCTTAAAGCCAACATATGGTTGATTAAATCTCTTGTAGTGGATATATATAAGTGATTGGTTATATCATTTCGAGAGAGATGCAAAGTGTGTTGGTATGTGATGCAAAATTCAAAAGGATAGTAGAGTGATTTCACTTGCGCATTAAAAGATTTGTGATGTGAATTGAAGCAAAGCAAAGCAGAAGAGCAGAATCTAACAAAAGGTCAAGAAATCGACTGATGTGCTTAACCAAAACTATTCTCAGGAATTTGTAGATGTTAATTCATAGTTCACCATTCCTATTTTCTTTTGAAACTGATTATAAGGCAGTGAGCATTTCTATTTTTGACCAGTGAGCTCTAGGCAGTGAACCTGAATGCAAGTGCATTCCCATTTTGTAAAAATTATATTTGAGTACTCAAATTGTGGATTGACCTCAACTGTAGTTTTTCCTCTAACAAGGTTTCCATGCAAAAATCCTTGTGTTATGGTGTTGTAGATGATTGCTTTGTGTGCTTGCATCTTCCTTTTGGTTCAATGTTGTAAGGGGTTTAAATATCAATTCAATAAAGTTAAATATTGTAGAACACTTACTCACCCCCCCTCTTAGTGTTCCCTGATTCCAACAAACTAATCACAAGGACAAGACCCTGATAATGGAGGAATGGGATAGCATTCATGACCCTATCCTCGAAACTAACCCTAAGAATCTTAGGGAATCCACCTCCGAAAGGATGAAAAAGACTAGTAGGCAGTAGTCTTTTGGGAAAAAGTTGTGATTTTGCGGTGTCCCACAATATATGGTCCCCTTGGTACACCACTGCCCAGAACTTGTTCACGAGTGCACTTAGCATTTCAACCCAGATATTGACACCATTGAAGGCCGAAAATTGAGATTGTGATCAGCATGGACGCTACTAAGAATATGCTATGCATCCCTACTAGAACGAGCTCCAAAGCAGAGGGCATGGAGATGTTCACTACAGAGAACATGAAAAAATTCAGGAGGACCAAAAAATATGCTCTGGAATGGTATAACCATAATCAAAAAGGTCCAAAGAAGATGCAACAAAGCTGCCACAGTTTCTGATTGCGCACAATGTTTTCAAATTGGACTTGCAGGAGGCCTTCTCTATGATGGCTTTTATTTGCGAAATGGACAATGATCAGTACATTGAGGAGTTTCAAATGGGCTTGGGTTTTCAGTTGAGAAGACATAGCTCTCTATTTTGGTATGACTTCGTTGAGGTCATTGTTTAAGAGATACTCAACCAATTCAAAGAATACAAGACGCAGTGTAGGTTCAAGTTTCCTTCTCTCGTTACTCACATGTTTTTGCACCAGAACCCTGATTTCTTTAGAAACCGTATGGGCTTGGTTATGTTTGATGAAAATGGGGTAAGAAGGCCAGTTTTTGTTTCGACTCCCCTCCTTTCCATGACTTATGATTACTATGCATTCTTCAAGTTTTTCCTGACTTCAATTTTTCAATATTTTAGTAAGGAGGGTGAGGGTTATCGTCTTTCCGCCGAGCAAACAGGCTGGACGCAGTATTTTACTCCTCCCTATGATTGGTTCCATGGAGAGGATTTCTCATTTGTTAGGTTGCATGGTTTTATCGAGGATACATTCTGGCTCCCGGCATGCATCACAAATAGGGTGTTGGCCCTTGAGGTATTTCGGCAACCTTGTAATTATCGACACCAGATTTTGCAAAGGAAAGAAGCAGTAAGGTTTTTCCATATTCCCTTTGAGCTTCGGTTCGGTAATAATGTTAAAGAAGCAAACACATGGTTTGCTAGAGGTGAAGCTAGCTCATCTAGGGCTAGTATTAATTTGTGACAAATGGAATTATAATCCTGATAATGACTTGACAGAGTTGAACGTTAAAGTGACTCACAACTCCCGACCTTACTGGGACGCTCGACAAAATCTACAGTCAGGAGACCAGGATGATCTATTTGTGGACTTGGTCATTGTTCCTACTGATGATAGGAGGTTGCCATGATCTCTTTATATTTTCCTTTGGCCAAGCCCACTAACAAATGTAAAATTGAGTTTACCCTTCGTAATCAATTGGTCAAGCAATGGCAGTGGAATGAGGAAAAGATTGCACAATTCTAGATTTATCGTCAGGAGACCCAATGCCTTGATGCCCTTTTCGATGAGACAGACAAGGATGACAAATTTTATGATCTATGGAACTGAGCACACGATGATACTAATGTAAGTGAAGATGAGGATGAATATCTAAAAGAGGCAGTTATGATAAGCAAGAGAAAAGAGGCGAAGAAGGCCCAAATGTAGAGAATTGGAAAAGCAACGGAACAACCCGACAAATATCCACTGAACACACAAGTGACTACATCTCAATCTACAACATACATGGGCTACGAAGAGACCTAGGGTAGCCCAGTAGACTCAAGAGAACACAAGGGTGGATGATTCTCCACCCACGAAGAGGTCGCACATGGATACAACTCTTGGAGAAGGCTCATAAGTACTTGCCTCGAGCCAAGGATCAGTCTTCGCAAAAACTTAGGTATCTTTCTCTCCCTCTCTTCTCACTTCACAGCCTTTTGCTTCCCCTGCAACCTTTGTGTCTCCCATCACCTCGGGTTTTGGCCTTTCCTATTTTACTTCTACTTCCATGGGAGATTTCTCCTAATTCTCCCAAGTTGGATAGGCAACTTTCACTCCCCTATAGTCTGTTCCACCCTTTGTCAAAGCCCAATCTCAACCCGCAATTGCAAATCCTTTTGCTCCCACTACGTTAGCTCTGATTCAAATCGACCATAAAATGGCATCCTTTGCATCTCCACTTCCACCACCACTCCCTATGAGTCCTTATGTCGCTTCCCAAATTGGACCCTGGCATAGAATTTCCCTGTTCTCCCCATTGACGATCTCCCTGCCAAAGAAAACATCCTCCGAGACCACAATAATTTCATTCCCTTTCGCTCTTCCTCTTGGTGCACCCTTCGTTGGCAAACTGATTAGTTTGCCAACACAATTTATTGATCAAGGCAACAGGACTAAGGTAGCACAGGCTATCAGAGCCAAAAAAAGAAAAGAAAAAGATGCAACAAATCCAACAAAGCCAACAAACCCACGTGTGCAAACCCTTTTTAACAAAGTGCAGGTGTCATTTCAATTTTCAACCATGACTTTGAACACCATTAAACTGCAGTGGGAGATGCAACCTGAGGATTATACCATCCATGCTATGGAGATCGATTTGCACACAACCTGACCGCAAGTCAAGGTTGAGCCGATGGGGGAGAATTAGAGGGTGGTGACTACTGACTTTTTGAAGCATATTCACCAACTAAAGAAGTGGGAGGAGGAGCTCAAGAATATCAAGGAAAGAATGGAGATCCTACAAAAAAAGGAGAAGGCACAGGATGTCGAAATTACATGCTTGTCCCAACAAGCGTTGGCAGAAAAGGTAAAACTTCAAGAGGAACTCACAAGGTTCCAGTCCTAGGGTTCCAACCTAGTTACTGGTCTACAACAAAAAAACTAAGAGCTCCAAGACCGGTTGATTTAGATGGAATGAGAAATGCAGCAAAAATATGAGATCCTCCAGGGCAAGCAGGCTCAATTCGAAAAAGAGATCTGGGAACTAAAGCTCTCTCTGGAAAAAGAATTTGCAACCCAAGGTCAGGCTAAGGAGTTATTGCAAAGCAAGGATGGCGAGTTGGAAACTTTGCAGGAACAACTCTCTGTAGCAAGAAAAAATATTGAGCTAACGTAGGATGTTAGGTCGAAGGAAATGGAGATTGGTCTTTTGAAATATCCTCCCCAACCCCTTACTCCTCAGTCGGATCTCCTTTTTGTCCAACAATTATATATATCCTACTGGGAGAGAGTTAAGGTGTCTTATTTAACTCTTCAATTGGCACTCCAACTCATAGTTGATGTGACAAGTTGAAGCGAGGAGGTATGTGGGACGATGGAGCAGGTTCCACAGTTCATTGCAGAAAAGGTGCTGAGGTAGAGAGGTTGTTGGAAAAGTTGTACACAATGGCGAAAATGGACTTAGTGAATGTAAGAATTGAAGATCAGAGGTTAGCTGCCAAGAAAGCGAGGGAATTCATTCGTTTTCATGTGGCCATCCTCCAGGATAGCAATTTCCAAGAAACACTGAGTCAAACTATGAACAAAATATAGATGTAATTTTCCCAGTTGCCTCACATGGGCCTTCCCTCACCTTTTCTCTTTGACGATTTGGTGGCCACAATGGAACACATTGCAGCAAAGATCGAGGAAAAGCAAAAATATTCATCTGCCTTTCGAGATTTCAGTCAACCTCCCACTGCGATGGATATAGAAGGTGCCACCTATCAGATCACGCGTCTTATCTTTCAACTTGAGTCCAAGACAAGGATCTCTATGGAGATTCCCTTCAAAGAAGTTATCAATATACATGCCACATCGATGCCTTCCAAGGCTGATTGGTTGCCTCTACAGGCTACACTCTCAAAGCTCTAACTTTGTTTCCTAATGGATAAGGCTCTGGTCTTCAAACCATAAATTTTGGGTTCCCATTTCATAGGTGAAATGCCCTTGATAGTCGTCAAACTCTATGGATAAAAAATCCTTAGAGCTCCCTTTGGGTTGGTGTTGTTATTTTTTCATAACCCCAACCCACGCCTTATATGTTTAAATATCCTCAACCCCTTTTTGCAACATCCTCGCCCGCTTGCTCCACGTGTCCATCGTGTGCTCCTTGGAGGGCTTCTTCCCTTGCTTCTCTATCGAGACTCGCCATTTCATCATGTGTCAAAAGTGTGAGCCTTTGGGAGCCCTCTCTCCTTTGTTTCTCTTTCAAGCTCCACCCGTGTTCCACATTGCATCATTCCATGGGCAACCTTTTGGTGGTCCCCACAGCCAACATTCAAATGCAGACTTCTCCACGGGGTTTTTAATCGAAGAAGAGGAATGAACGAGTATGAACCCTTGTCTCTTTGCCATGTGTCCTAACCAAATCTATGGGTGAGTGACACGTTTCGCCTAGATAACTTTTCCACTTCCTCCTTCAGACCACAATCATCATTTGTTGGGCAGCGCATCTTGTTCAAAGGCGACTACATGCTATGTATCAAATATTTTTGTTGCAACAACTTTGGGAGATCATGGTGACGGATATCATTGCTCGTACCTGGGAATATTTTTAATTACTGGCTCTCTGGTGGTGGATGATTTATATATACTTCTCTTGCTCTTTGAGAAAGGGTTCAAAAAAATCACATAAAAGAGACTAAAAATTTCTAAGCCTTTGTATTGTTTTATGATTATTGTATTAAGTCTTACAGACTATGCCAATTGTTCAACCTCTCTATTTCTTAGTTAATATAAGAAATTATATTGTGCTACTTATTGTACTAACTATTTTATTTGCACAACTTTTATAATTTCAATAGAAATTTACAGTTTGGATCATGTCTCAGACTCTTCTTGTTCAGTAGATGTATGCAGAAGTTATACTATGTCATTTGATTAATTGCTTAGGATTTTCATCCTTGTTTTATGTTATCTCTGGACATGCAGGTTGTTGAACGGGTCCTCAAACCTCATTCAAAAGGAAGGTTTCCCGTGCCCATATATCTAAATCTTGGCGCATCACCTTAGGTATTAAAATTTATATTTTATATCCGCTTCCTTTTCCCATCCTAAACCCCAATTATAGAAGGAGTCAACTTATTTAAAAACTTAGAGGTTACTTAGTTTAGCGCAATTAGTCCCCCATTAACTGAGTTTCCCATAAGGTTGTTTGCATAGCAACTTTAGAAATCAACAACAGCTTTTGGGGTCGTTTTACCGTTCTTTAGAAACAAATTGTAAAAGGTCAGAAACGGTGTTCAAGGTTGTCATTGATGAAGTTTTAATTCCTCAAAGATCGATGGTCTAGATTCAAAGTTGAGTTGCTCAATTATAAACTCACTCGCACGACAGTCTCTTCAATCATTAATTTCTACACGCTCCATATCATCTATTTAATATATATTGCATGTCGTTCGATCTCACTGTTTCAAGTTTGTAGAGAATGTGAAGTGTGGGTCATTGAAGGAGTGTGTGGGTGTCAAGTTTTCAATTGTAGAGGATATTGATGTTTTATCCTAGGTGAGTTGGTCTTTTGTGTGGGCTATGTTTTATTTCATGCTTGGGTTCATCTGGGAGTTTTATATTTTTGGGGCTTGTTGAAATTGTTTGGGTTTGTGGGTGTGCTCTCTTGCAAGTTTAATTCAAGATTTAAGGTTGATTGTCTTCACTCAATTTAGATTTGTTATAGCTTCTACCATGTTTTTTGCAAAATGGGTAATTCGGGTGAGTCAATTCAACCAGCTAGGAGGTCTAGACGACTCTCTGTGTTTGAGTGCCATGAGGATATGTTTGTGGATAAGCAAGAAGTCCTTGCGACTTCTACAGTCCAAAAGGTAAAATGAAGACCCATCGTCAAAAGAAAACAATTGTCCAAAGTATCTATAATTTGAGAAACATGACCATTTTAGAAGAATTGGTCAAGTTTAAAGGCAAGGATTTCGTTGAGCCTGCAAAGAGGGCTAGGAAAATAAACAAGAGTCACAAGGCTTGCCTAGGAGAATATAATTCTCCCATTGTGCTCTCTGATAGCCCTTCAGATGGTGGAGGTGACACTGACTTGGGTTACAACCATTATCTTCTCTCTCTAGTGTCGTATGACAACTCTAATGAGGATGTGGTGATGGTTCCTTCGGTTGCATCACGAACAAAGGGTGGTCAGGCTTATTCTGATGCTGACAACTCAAAGTAACGTCTCCTCCTTGTTTTTTTTTTCGATGAAACCATTGCCACTACAACAAGATTGTTCTCTTCAACGTGTCTATGATTTTGGTCTTTTACTCTTCCATGTTGATGTGGATGTCTTCTGGAAAATATGCTTTTTCCAAGAAGTGTGTAGGTTTTTACCTCTGTTGCTGGTGAAGAATCTTTTTGCTCAACGTGGATGTTGCAACAATGACTAATGGTACCCTATGGGTGATGTGGCTAATTTCCTTCAATAGCTTTTGGAGAATTTTGTCTCTTACTTCCCCTTGTTATGCAAAATAATTACACATAACCATTTGGGGGAATATCGCGAATGTAGTTGAAATTGGTTTTATAATGAAATGTGAAATTTAATTGTAATTCAACCAGATGCTTGTCACTCACTTGTTTTATAAAAGGGTTTCAGGGTTGATTACGAGGGTTCAAGTTTTTTGTCTCATAATGGTCTAGGTGAGCATACTAAGCTCAAAAGGAAGCATAAAAGTAAATAGGTAGATTGATGAATATACAAAGAAAAAGTTTAGGGTATGAGTCATGATGTAATGGTCTTAAATGGTTTTATAGTAACATCAGTAATAGGAACATTAGTTCTAAGATATATGTTCTCCTATGTAATTTCCTTGCAGATTATGAATGAAATTGTTAATGATAGTTTCATTTGTCTTCTGTTGTTTAAACTGAATGAATGATTTTATTTTTGCCTCAATTCAAATGATTGATTTAATGATAAAGTAAGGTCATGGGTTTGTGAGGAAAGGATATAGGATTTGGTAAGAAGCTATGTTTTATACATAGTGAGTTGAATGCTATAAAGTAGTGTTTCAATAATCCAAAAATTACTGAATTGAATTGTTAGGGTATTATTGATCAATTACAAGGGTGACTCCATTATCCCGTGGACAAGGCACTGGTCCTTTTCATTAGCTTATCTTAGAGTAAGTTGAGTTAGTACGTACCTAGATAGAGGCTTAGAATGAGAATGAAATCATAAAAGCTTTCAATTATAATGTCCCCCAACATGAAGTGTTGCATTATTCCTTACAATATATGATAGCTTATTGAAAGGTTGGCCAAACCTTTGATGAATGTTGCCCATTTGCACTTTGTAGGATTTCATTTGTGTGTAGAAATGATCTTGTTTAAGGAATATCACATGAGCATGTTTAGGATTTGCCTCTTGGGTCTCACAGAGCCCGAAGTCAAGAAGTAGGGGCCTTAGAATCCTTACTTAGGTGTTGGCCAATCCTTACCCTAACTAATTATTATAACTAATTATTAAATTTTGGAAATTTCATAGGTGAGGGATGAGATCAAGTTTGGTTCATAAAAAATAACCAACACAGACCACAAAGGTCTTAGACTACATACTAAATGGCTCTCTACTAGAGGATGGTAGGGTGGGTGTCGGACTTCAACACACCGCACTGGAGTCTCAAAGATGTGTTGGCATCTTGTACGAATAGAGGGTCAATTAGCATCCAAAAACACAGAGTCTACTAACAACCTAAATGTTTTGGTTTTAGAGTTTGACAAAAATAGTCAAAAATGAAAAGTACAATAAGAAGAATACTTTAACCAAGAAATATAAACTATTCTAATGGCGAAACAACATAGAAGAAAGAAGAAGAATGCCAACTTACTCAAGGTCTATTTCTCCACCTAGCTCCAAGAAAATTAATAGCACCTACACACACAGTAACAAGAAAAATATTGGGGCTAGGTTGTGGAACTTGCATCATTCAAGTCCTTATTGTTAGAAATGAAAACACAACTACCCAAATGGAAATTTGATTTAAGATATTTGTTTGCAACCTTTTAAGTATGTATATTAATGGAGATTGTAACATAAAATATAAACCGACAAAACAAAAATATTCCAGAAGTAGAATGAAGCACACAACACATTTTTTACCATGGATAAAACGCTTTCGAGTAAAAAACTCCACCAAGAAAAGAGGCCAAGTTGTATTATATTCACAAAAGGAGATTACGAATACATTAACTTCCTTTGTCTCTCAACCTTCACTCAAGTAGAACCTGGGTACCTCTAAAACTAATATGCAGTAACAAATACATGGAAAATACTTATAAAAAATGTCTCCAACAAGGCATAGGCGTCCACTTTCTCTCACCCACATGCAAGCATCCAAGTGGCATCAACATGCAACATACAAGTGTCAAAGAGACCCTTCCAAAGTTTGGAACCCATATCCATGCTTGGCAACTTACAACATCTTATGACACGCCATAAATGTCATAGATACCTCCAACATGCATGCAACCCAAGATGGGTGCCTGGGGCTAAATAGAGTAAATACAACAACCATATCTGTCATATGTGTCATGGTGTCATAGAAACTTATGACAACTTGCAGTTTTCATAGATTCTTTGCATGCAACCACCAAACATTATGACGTGTGTCATACATGCAAAAAATAGATTATTCTCCAAGTGGAAATGCCTAACCTCTCTTACCATAAGATTTTAAATTTACCAACAATAAAATTCACTCTGTAATTACTATAGTTAACTCCAAAACTTTACCTTGCATTAACTCCATAATTATCGTGGACAATAAATAATTTTTACCACTACCGGTGAAACTTGTACATTTCCTTATGGGTAATTACTAATAACAAATAATATAAGTAATAAATACAATATTGGCATTTACAAGGTTAGTGGCACCTTATCCCAACATTCTCCCACTTGACATTATACATTGTAAATCAACCCATAGGAAATCAAATGAAAATAATCAGGCACTCGAAACGAGGCCCATGGCCTCTCCGCACCACACAAACTTCTTTGTGCTCATAGGTTTGGTCAATGAATCTGCAACATTCTCTTGAGTGTCAATCTTCTTCAGCTTAATCTATCCATTTGTAACCAACTCTCGAACAAAGTGATATTTTACATCAACATGCTTAGTCTAAGCATGATACATAGGATTCTTGGCCAAACATATAGCACTCTGGCTATCACAACCAATCTGAATGATCCTACAATCAAATCCAATACCTATACACAGTCTCCTCAACCAAATTGCCTCCTTAGAGACATGAGTAGTAGTTATATACTCTGCTTCTATGGTGGACAAAGCAACGGTGGGATGCCTCTTACTCATCCAACTCATTGCACCTCGAAACAGAGTAAATACATAACCACTGGTGGACTTTCAAATATCCAAGTCACCTACCCAAACTACATCAACAAAACCCTGTATGTCCAAATATTTATCAGCACTATCACTACCAGAATAAACCAAATAATGATCAGGAGTACCTGCAAGATATTTAAACACCCTCTTTGCGTAATTCCAATGTTGTCTACCAGGGTTAGACATAAATCTACTCAAAACTCCCACTGCTTGTGTAATATCTGGTCTAGTGCAAACCATTGCATACATTAAACTCCCTACAACACTAGCATAAGGAACATTGGATATATCCTCATGATCATCCTCAATCTTTGGACACATATCTAATGAAAGCTTAGTACCAATCGGTAAAGGAACTCTAACTGGATTACATCCTTGCATACTAAACCTCTGTAAAATAGTATTCACATACTTACTTTGTGACAACCAAAGCTTTATGTTACCTTTGTTCCTTCTGATCTCCATTCCCAGAATTCCTGACAGCTCCAAGATCCTTCATATCAAATGCACCTAAAATTTGGGCTTTAAGCTCACTAATCATATCCTTAGTATTGTTGAAAAACAACATATCGTCAACACACAAAACAATAACCAACATAGAATCACCAACACAATGAATGTAAACACAATGATCCTCCTCGCTTCTAACAAAACCCAATTTCAAAACAAATAAATCAAACTTTTGATACCACATTCTAGGGGATTGCTTTAAACCATAAAGAGACATTTTCAATCTGCAAACCCAATGTTCTTTTCCTTTTCCCTCGAAACCTATAAGTTGTTGCATATATATTTATTCTTCAAGATCTCCATGAAAAAATATAGTCTTAACATCCATTTTACCAATCTCCCAATTATAAGCTACAATAATGGATAAGAGAAATCTAATAGAAGTCAATTTAGCAACATGAGAGAATATCTCACCAAAATCAACTCCCTCTCTCTAGGAGTAGCCCTTGGCTACCAGTTTAGCCTTGTACTTCTCCAATGAACCATCTACTCCAAACTTCTTCTTGAAGACCCACTTACATCCTATGACCTTTATTCCTTTGGGAAAACAAACAAGATACCAGGTGTTATTAGAGTCTAAGGCCATCATCTCCTCCTACATGGCTAATTTCCAAGACTCACTATTATCTATAGAAATAGCTTCCCTATAGGATCTAGATCCATCGTTAGTACTCAATAAAGCATATGCACAATGAAAATATGGTGGGCTATACCTATCTACTGGATTTTGTTGTCTTTTGGATCTCCTCAAGGGTGGAGTAAGAGACTCAACTGGTTGTTATGCATGATCATCTGTACCAACTTCTTCTATGACAACAAATTCATCTTCATCAGAACCACTAGAATCTTCTTCTTCTTCTTCACCCCCCAATCCATCATTTTGTTCTTCCCGAGGTGCATCTTGATGCTCTAAGTCAAAGTGCACTCTCTTTTCCTTTTCTTCTTTTTCTTTTGGTTGTCCCAGTTCAGAAATAGCTCTAAGTTCCCTGAAAATAATATCTCTAGAAAAGATAATCTTGTGGGTTAGAAGATTCCAAAGCTTATAACCTTAAACATTATCACCATATCCAATGAATGTACACTTTTCTTATTTTGGATCCAACTTAGATCGTTTTTCCTTAGGCACATGAACAAAAGCCTCACGACCAAAAACCCTTAAATGTGAAACTGAAGGTTTCTTACCAGTCCACACTTCATAAGGTGTCAAATCAAGAGCCTTACAAGGAGATATGTTTATCAAGTAGAAAGAAGCACACACAACCTCTCCCTAAAATAATTTATCCAATTGTGCATCACTCAGCATACTTCTGGCCCTTTCCATAATTGTCCGATTCATCCTTTCTAAAACACTATTTTGTTGCGGTGTATATGGAGTTGTCTTTTGTATGATTATACCTGCATGGTTACAAAACTCATAAAATTCCTTAGAGAAATATTCCCCTCCTTTGTTAGATCTTAATATTTTAATCTTTAAACTTGATTGGTTCTCTACTAAGACTTTGGATTTCTTAAACTTAGTGAAAACTTCATATTTATTTTTCATAAAATAAATCCATGTAAATTTGGATACATCATCAATGAAGGTACAAAATAACGAGATTTTCCAATAGATTCAATATCCACAGGCCCAAACACATCTGTATGAATAAGTTCTAACTTCTCTTTTGCTCTATTGCTATCAGAAGGAAAAGACTTTTTGTTTTGTTTCCCAAACACATAATGCTCACATAAATCAAAGTCCTCATCAAAATAGGAGAAACCATCCAACAAATTTTTATTCTTAATACTTTTTAATACATTATTGCTTGTGCGGCCCAATCTATGGTGCCACAACATACATGCATTATCAGTACTAGCCTCAAATACATAGGAGGCATTACAAACTATAGTGGCTTCAAGCTTGAATAGTTTTCTCAATCTCTCCCCCTTCACTACCACCAAGTTCCCTCTCATACTTGTCAAAAGTTACATGCATTCCCAAATCATTCATCTTTGAAACAAAAATCAAATTTCTAGCTAATCTAGGAACATGATAAATTTTAGGGAGGGATTTAATCCTCCCATCACTAAAACACAACAATACCTTGCCTTTCCCAACAATCAGATATGAAGAGTTGTCTCCAAAGAATATATTACCTCCATAATACTTATCATATGTGGAGAACCATTCTTTATGCGGAGTCATGTGAAACAAGCATCCCGAGTCAACCAACCAGTGTTCATTAGCAACAAAATTACAAGCAAAAATTAAAACATCTTCACATGCATTTGAGGACTTATCAGAAGCATTCTCCTTCTTTGGATTTTTGCACTCCTTCTTTACATGTCCCTTTTTATAATAGTCCCAACACTTAAATCTATTCTTTTTACCGGGAATCTAATTAGAACAACCCTTGGACTTGTCCTTAGCCCCTTTCTGATCTCATTTCGATCCCCTTTCCTTAGACCTTACCCTGACACTGAGAGCATTCCCTGAATTATCCAAACTCTTCTTCCTCAATTCCTGTGCCAGTAAAACTGTAACAAGGGCATCCAACTTCAGACCTACGAGGTTAGCAGTGATAGCCAGGATAGCATTCTCCCATGACTCAAGTAAAGAACAAAGAAGCAAGATACATTTATTATCTTCATCTGCTTCAACATCTACTGAAGCAAGTTGACTCATCAACAAACTAAATGAATTTAAATGCTCTGTAAGTGATTCACCCTCTTTCATTTTCAAAGAAAATAAATTTTGTTTTAAATAAAGTTTATTTACCATACTCTTGGCTTGATAGATCTCACTCAAACGATTCCACGATTTATATGCGATCTCTTCCTTTGTGACATTCAATAGGACAAAATCTAAAAGACATGACCAGATGGTTCCTCGTGCCTTCTTATCCAATCTATTTTAGGATAGGAGTTTTATAGAACTGGGTGAGTAGACCACAAAGATCTCAGACTACGGAATAGATGACTCTTTTCCAAAGGACAACGATGTCAGACTTCAGCACTGCGCATTGGAATCTCAGAGACACATTGGTGTCCTTTACGAATAAAGGGTCAAGTAGCAGCCAAAAACACACAGAGTCTATCAACAACCCCAATTTTTTGGTTTTGTAGTTTGATAGAAATATGCGGAAATACAAAGTACAACAAGAAGAATAATTTAACTAGGAAATATAAACTATTCTAATGGAGAAATTACAAAGAAGAAAGAAGAAGAATGCCAACTTACTCAAGGTCCAATTCTCTAGCTAGCTCCAAGCAAATGAATAACACCTACACATAGTAACAAGAAAAATGTTGGGGTTGTGTTTTAGAGCTTACCTCAGTAAAGTCTTTGTTTTAGTCTTCCCACCTCCACACACAACCAATAGACCATAAGATGTAGAAGAAAAAAGAAGAATACTTTAACTAGGAAATATAAACTATTATAATGGAGAAATGATGAAGAAGAAAGAAGAAGAATTCCAACTTACTCAAGGTCAAGTTCTCTAGCTAGCTCCGAGAAAACAAATAACACCTACACACATTAACAAGAAAATTTTTGGAGTTGTGTTTTAGAACTTACCTTAGTCAAGTCTTTGTTTCAGTGTTCCCACCTCCACGGATAACCAATAGACCATAAGATGTAGAAAATAAATAAAGGAGTAGATATAATAGACACAAAGAAGTAGAGAGAAATGACAATCTAAATGCTACTCTATCAGTAAGATAATACAAATAAGAAAATAGATAAAATATCACCTCTCTATTTACGAGTGCTCAAGGTTGACAAAGAAAGGAGAAGAACAAGATCGCCATGCCAATGGGGTAGAGCTTTGACAACTTGTAATAATAATGGCACTAGAGCTGGAAGAATGGTGTGGAAGTGAAGAGTAAGAGAAAGGGAGTGAAGCATCGAGTGAGAATGAGATAGAGAGTGAGAGAGAATGATTAAGAGAGTTGATAGAACCAAGAGAGAGCTTGAGAGAGTGAAATAACTCTTAGTTCAAATGACCAAATTGGAGGAAAATAGTTTTTCCCAGCAGTCAATATTTGAAGAGGGACTTTACACTTGTAGTTGACAAAGAATCATAACATCCCTAACATCTCTTGATGTAGGAATCTTATCAAGACAACAACACGACATGTAGATGTTTGTGCGGTACTTGCGCATCCCTGATATAAATTCCCTTCACCAATGCTAAACGAAAGGGACACGTGGGTAGACCAAAGCAACTATGGTAGGTTTTTACATTATCGGGGTTGTAAGGCTAAAATGAGCGTAAATTAATGGGAAATTGCACGAAGTGAAAAATTATGCCATTACATATTCAAAGAAATTTGTCTACCTTTTGCACCTACAAATTCCTCAAGGACTAGAGGTGGATATGAGAAGTAAATTATTTATCTACCCACTTAATTTTATATAGAGAGTCTTACCCCTCCCTCAAGTATGACTATCATCTTAATGTTAAATGGAAATGCTCCTTCTCTAACCCCAAAATGGTTCAATCTCAACTCTACTCAAGTTCTTCAATACAAGTGAAAATATAAATCAATAGTGTTCAAATTTGATTAAATTAATTATGGTACATGTGATTAATTAATTAACTAAAATGAAACATGAAGAAACATATAAAGTCAACAAACTGTGATAAGCACTAGATATATTTGGAGAAACCCTTTTGGAAAAAAATCCACCATCAAAGAGACATCGAGCATGTATTAATCTTAAGAACAAGAGAATCAATACAATCAATTCAATCTTCTTCAATCCAATTGTAGACACCTAAAAATGTCTTGATGGATCACATTGGCTAACATCATTTTATCCTAAAACCCATCCACTGTTCATTTATTTGATTAAATTAGCCTAGCTATTTAATTAATTGCATCATCTTCATCTATTAATCTAATCGACCTAGTTAGATTAATTCACCCCCTTTTGTGCTAACCTTTCATCCTATTAATTTTGATAAATCAAAACGTTTAATTTAACACCCTAAAGTCCCCTTATTTAATTAAATAACCCTAAGTTATTTAATTAAATATCACAACACTTTCCCACTTTTCATTAAATCTTTTATTTAATGAATATCATGTAATTCCCCCAATTTGCATTTAAATATTGTTTTAATTATCAAATTACTAATTAAATCCGATCCTACCACTTGTAAGGGAATATTCCTCCTTTGCACATTCCTCCAAAAAAAGGAATATTCCTTTGCATAATTAAATTTGGTTTTAATTAACTACATATCTAATTTTTCTCACCCATGAGAATATTCTCTTTATTCACTCATTAGCAAAAGGGAATATTCCTTTTTGAAACAAACTTTCAACAAGACTTCTTGTGCAAGTTTTGAAAGTATGTTTGTTTGGATGAATGTAAGCCCTTGATTAAATATCAACTTGTATTCTTAACCCTTGATGGGAATCCATGATCCATGCCTCCATCTTCCTTTTATTTTGACCATTGATTAGCTTTTTCAATCTTAACCCTTCATTTCTCATTTGTCCTCCTATAAATAGGTAACTATTTGGAGACAAATGGATCCATCTTTTAAGAGAAAACTTATGTTGTTAAAATCATTCTAATATTTCACTCATATTTCATGTTTTAGAAAGAATTTTTGGTTAATTTCTTGCATCATATTAGCTTAGCTTCTATTAATGGCTTCCCGGTAACTTGGTTGCATCCATTTAGCATATTTTATAATTAGGGTTTTAATATTTTTAGCTTAAAATCCATTTAGATTAGCTTTGCATACACCCATATTGATCATCTTAGTGTATATCATGTTAAAATAGCTTTCATCATGTTAATTTAGCTTTAAATCATGTTTTTATACACATATTTCATCGGTTTCATCGATTCTTTTCAATAGAATCAATCGAAACAAGCTCAATATCCATGGGATTGGGAAAGGGTTTCCATTCCACATCAATACGACACCACTTCTCCGATAGGATTAGTTTCAATGAATTAGAATAGGTGTTTGTGAAGCTTTCATATTTTTATATGTTGGTTTTAATGGAGTCTTAGTTTAGTTTTGCATTGAATTCAATCTTATTGGGATTGATGCATAATGGCATGATTATAATTTAAATCCTCATGGATCAAGTGTAGTTGTGTGTAGGGAATTTGTTTAAAGTAGATTGTTGAATATTGCATATGATTTGGTTCAATATATTCTAAACTATTAACCTACATTTCAATGAGGTTTCCATATGTCAAGGTGTGAACAAAAACTATCCTACTTATTTGCAGAGTCAAATTCCATGTCACTAGATACAATGTCATCCTGGTTACTAATACCTTGATACATCATTTCTATGTGTTATATCAAACATAAGGAATGATGGAAAATCCCAATCCCAAGATATGAGCAAAATCATCATCATCTCTCATGACCATCTCTAACAAAGTCTCAATGGATCAAGGACTTGTTGGAAATTTTGAATCAATCTTCAAAATCAATGGTCAAATCATTCATCTCATTCTTATATCTTCTTTCCATGCTAACTTGGTATCATGACAGTCAACAAAAACACCATCATGCATCCACCCTGCATCCACAAATCATCAACATGCATACATCTCGCATCATGACAGTATATCATAATAAAAGAAAATATAATCCATTACATCATCATTTAAGTTGTTTTGAATAACATAGATTTCTTTTTCTAAGCATCGTAATACTGTAGGCATAAGCATACATTGCATTATCAATATCATAAGCATGAACATCTGCATTATCCATATGCACACATCATCACATCATAAATTGCATGGAAAGGTACATAAAAAGAAATACATCCATCACATTGCATCCATACATATTAGTAATGCATAAACATCACATCACATCATATCATGTGCTTCCATATATTCATAAAGCATGATAAAGGACATCACATATCGAATCTGGATCATCTCGTCTATATATCAAAAAAATGACTATCATGGTACAATATTTGAATCAGTGTGTATGAATATCAATCAAAAATATAATATCCATGAGGCTATCAAAAATGATCCCATGAATGTATATATGTATAAATAATCGGGCGAACAATAAAAAGGTGTCTACAAAATGGCTAGCCTTGATGGCTACTCGACTCACCTTAACTGATGGTTGATCTTTAGCTCTAGGTGGTGCTCTACTCTGCTATAAAAAAATCAGGTTGTCTCATCACCTGAGGAACATCTTTATGGTAATGCATGTAATAGTAAGCAGCCTCTGTCACTACCTCTCTATATAATCGATTAGACACGATTTGTCCCTGTGATGCAGCTACCACTGCCTCCAATTGCTGCCTTCGCCCAATCTCCTAAACTATTTGTAAGTCCAATAGCTACCGCAACTGAACCTTGTGATCTCTCTAAGTTGTCATAGCCTGTAACTTCTATTGCAGCTAATCTTGCTCCGCCTATAGCTGATCTCTCTCAGTTGTAACAACTTGTATTTGTGCCTGTAATTGGGCATCTGGTTGTACAATTGGAAGAGGCAATGGTACCCCTAGAACCTATCCTTCATGCCCATCCTAATGTTGTGGGTCTTGGTGACCCTAATCTAGTTGTTGTTGGTTCCCATCACCTAGCACCTATGCCCTATCCTACTTTGGTTGTTGGCCTCTACCTCGGCCCCCATCTTTGCCTATGTACCAACCACCATCTCGGCCTCTACCTCTACCCCTACCCCTACCCCTACCCCTACCTCTACCTCTACCTCTGGGGTATCCCTTGCTAGAGTTAGGCAAGTAGATGGCCTGAAGCATGCATCGTAAGCTAGGGTGGTCCCCACATCTGGAATACCCTGATCATATGCCTATGGCTATGCAACAAGTTGTTTGAACCCATATATTTCCAGAGTGGGGTCAATCTATGCTCCCCACTGCACCTCCCTCTAGGATCTGACAAACACTACAATGTAATCATTAGCTGGTACATCTTGTACCTCCCCAAATTGTCGAGCAATGCGATCTAGCAAGTATCGCTCTATCACGGTATGCTCTCTCCCTGTAAATATCAAGTCTGTCGAGCAAAATACAACTATTTTTGATCATCATATCATGTTGGATGTTGCAGCCACAACCCCCTTTTGAGCATGGTCATGTCATCAATGACATGACACCAATAATCTAGACTTCTCGACCTGATGTGTTGTAATGTCATCAAAACCTTGTACCTAAAGACTACGAGCTCATCCTTGTGAACATCTACCATAATCACCAAGGGCCTCAAAACTATAATATGCTCATATGCTCAGATGTGGAGCAGCGTAACACCTGCTCCAATGCTTCTGCCCTAGCGGTAGACGACCTCATACATGCCATGGTATAATGAATCAAGAAGAACTGGACCCTGTGCATACATCGCAGTCCTTCTAATAGTCCCCTCCCATGTCGATCCCCATCTAGGACTAAAACATCTGCCCCATCAATCTAGGACAATCACTCCATAGATCAATGCTGGTACAAACAATCTAAATATCTCCACCCGATCGCGATATAAATCAAGGTCAACCTACGAGATCACAAAAAAAAATATGTCGTCTGTGTAGAAGGGAGAGACATGCTGGTGCAGGAGCACCCTTAGATTGCCTTAAGTTATTTAGGAGGTTGACTAGGACAACTTGGTCTAGGACTACTAAGCAATCTATCTTGTCTCATTTCTGTGTGTGCCTTAGTGGCATTTTTGTTGTGTCTTGCTCTGATGAAGGTCATGTTGACCATAGAATAGGTGTCAAAGGTTTGAACTCAGATCGAGGTTTAGGACTTTGAGGAGGTTTTGTGAAGTTTTGAAAATGTTGCTCAATGGGTGCTACAAGCGGCCAAGGAGAGGTTAAGGGAGAGGATAATTGATTTAGTGTCCCTATTTATGGGATGCATCGGCATTGGAGTGAGGTTGGAAAAATTTAAGATTGTTTTGAAGTTTTGAATTCAAGGAAAGCAATTGTGATTTAGTGTGAATTTCCTGGTTTTTGCCTTGAAGTGGTGTGTTAATGGATTGATCATGGCACTGTAATGTGTGTAGGATGTAGAGTAATTATTCTTCAAGAATTGTGTGGCACTAGATAGTTTCTTTATTCTGTTTCAAGCTTTGTTTTAGTTGATTTTGGTTTTCATATTGTTGCTAGTTTGAACTAGGCAGTTTGTAAGTATGAAGTGTTAGTTCACTTTCCCACCATAAAAATTGTATGGCCCTTTGGGAATTGTGACTAGACTCCATGGATGTATATATAGTAGGGTTAGGAGTCCTTGACAGCACTGGAGTCACTGTGAAAATCTTCGTATAGGCGAGCCAGGAAGTGTCTGGCTAGGGAAGACTATAGTGCAAAGCACTTGATTTGCAGGGATGTCAATTTCCTGAAAAATTACAGTTTGGAGAGGGAAGGTATGGGTCTTGCCAAGACATAGTAAGGAGAAGGAAACTCCATCAATCCATCTGGCGAGGGAAGTACTTAACAGTTTGTAGTGAAGTCAGGGAAGGGTTTGAAAAGGCCTAATTTTGCCCATTTTTAGTTTAGGGCTTTGTATGGACAATTGAGGGCCAAAACCCCAAAAATCCTTGAGAGGTGGGCATATGAATCAGGAAACCCAAGGAAATTTTGGGGCATCCTTTGGAAAGACTAGGAGAACAAACCTGATTTCTCGGAGAAGGAGACCTAATAGGGCTAATAGGGCTAGTATCCTTTTAGGCCTAATTGTGGGATTTTGTGAGAGCGACTTGCAGATGGAGTTAGGTGAACCTCAACACCCTTAGTAGGATGGGTTGAGGACTTTAGAAGCACCTCCACACCCCTGCAAAGCTAAATTCAAGATTTTGGAGGATTAGTAGCCTTTAGGGTGGATTAAGGGCTAAAGCAAGGGTTACGAAATTGCACCAAGTGTTGACTTGGAAGGAAGAACTTAATTGATAGTTGGGTTGGCAAGGAGAACCAGCGGATCCTAAGAAGGAAGGGGTCCTATAGGTTCCAAGTGGTGGAATAAGACACCCCATAGGTCTACCAAGCAAGACCTAGAGCATGAATCGGTGATTGATTCATCCAACCTCCCCATCACATGCATCTCTCTTGGCATCCAAATCATAGATGACATGCTCGTCATGGATAGGCAATCAAAACATGTGCCACAAATCCTCCAGTGTAATAGTGGCCTCACTAGTGGGCAGGTGAAACAAGGAGGTCTCGTTATGCCACCTCTCAATTAGTGTTGTCATCATAGCAAGGTGAGTTCAAACCTCGGGAAAGAAAGCAATGAAACCTAACCCTACCATCCTGAGCCACTCTACCTCAAATTCATCAAAATCTCATGTTGTTGCCAAAATGTCTCATCAGTGCTCTCGTGACATCAATGATGGAGGATACTCCTGCACACATCACACACATAACGTCGATTTGCCAAAAAAGTAAAAAAACTTATCAAAATTTGAGACTTTGCATCCAAAACATCAAAAGTGTCGCTGAAATCAATCACTCTTTTATGAGGGCGTCATTGTATCCATTTTGTTGGTGCATCACCAATTTGTCAACGTGCGCCACTACGATGAATAGTGAATCAACATTTGCATGTGTCGCTCTATTAAAAAATTGGGGTGTGTCACTAAAATCTATGTGCATCACCCACCACTTTCAAGTGATGTTGAACCTAAATAGCTTGTGTGTCATTGTATTAACCTAGTGACTCCCTAATCAAATGTGTCGCCCAACCAAAAAATGGTAGTATGCCACTGGACAAAAGGTGCATCGTTATAAAATCAATAGCGATGCTTTTAACGCATCAATTGCGTTGCTATATAGTGATGCACCTAGAAACCTAATTTTGACCCCCTATTAAATGCACCTAAAAGCAAAATTGAGGCAAGTTTCGAGTCACATACCCGGGGTCTTGCATTTGCTTATCGCTGGTACTCTCGAACCCGCTCTAAAAGGTGAAGAGGAAGCACTCGTTGCACCATTTCGTCAGGAGTTTAGAGCTCAAAATGCAACAAATCTCTCAAGTGTGAATGCACAGATGAGTTGAAAGTGATTCTTCGTCACCCATTTAAGTCTAAAAATTATGATTTTTTGCCCTTATTTGAGCCAAAAGCTAGGGTTGTGACCCGTGTTACCTATTTCCACCCTGTGCAACCTATTTTGGTCCATTTTTTGCATTTTTTAGGCAATTTTTGGCATCCTAAGGCCTGTTTTAGCACCTACACCTATATTTAACCTTTGTCGAGAAATCAACCCAATATTTAAAATTTATGCCCAATTTCTCGAGGGGTCAAGGAACCAACCTATTCCTTCTATTAGGGCAATAGTGGGGCATCCAAAAATCATAATTTATTTATTTTTATCTGAGCAACAGTTTTAATCTGAAGAGCGTCAGTCTTTGAACCAATGTAACATGTACCTTGCTTCAAAGAAGGGCAAAATGTAGACACTTAAAAATGTCCTAAATGATATCATGCACTCGAATCGGATATACTAACATCATTTTTTCCTAAAGCCCATCCTCTTTTCATGTAATTGATTAAATTATGCTATCTATTTAATTAATTGTATCATTTTTCATCTATTAATCTAATTGACCTAATTAGGTGAATTCATCCCCTTTCATGCTGACATTTCATCCTATTAAATTAAATAAATCAAACTATTTAATTTAATCCCTAAATTCTTCCTATTTAATTAAATAACCTTAAGTTATTTAATTAAATATCATAACACTTTCCCCTTTTCATTAAATTATTTATTTAATGAATATAATTCCTCTAATTTGCACAAGTAAAATATTGTTTTAATTATCAAATTACTAATTATATCTAACCATCTCACTTGCAAGGGAATATTCTAAGGGAATATTCCCCCTTTGCACATTCCTTAAAAAAAGAGAATATTCCCATGGAATATTCCTTTACACAATTAAATTTGGTTTTAATTAACTAAATATCTAATTTTATTCACCCATGAGAATATTCTCTTTCTTCACTCATTGGTAAAAGGAAATATTCCCTTTTTGCAACAAACTTTCAACAAGACTTGGTGTGCAAGTTTTGAAAGTGTGCTTCTTTGGATGATTGTGAGCCTTTAATTAAATATCAACTTGCATTCTCAACCCTTGATAAGAATACATGATCCATGCCTCCATCTTCTTTCCATCCTGACCATTGATTGGTTTTTTCAATCTTCACCATTAGTTTCTTTTTACTTATTCTATAAATAGACCTTGCATTTATTGAATAGGGATCCATCTTTTGATAGTAAACTTATGTTGTTAAAATCACTCTCATTTGTATTTGTATTTAGCACATATTTACCATTTTTAATATAAATCTTGATCATAATAGCTTAAAGCATCCATTAATGGCTTCCATGGTAACTTAGTTGCATCCATTTAACATATTTTGGAATTAGGGTTTACACATTTAAATCTTGCATTCATTGAGAATAGCTTTGTATATACTTACATCGCTCATCTTAACTTTTATAGATTGGGAAAGGATTATTATTCCACATCAATGCAACACCACTGCCCCAATAGGATAAGTTTCAATGTCTTAGAGTAAATTTTTATCAAGCTTTCATGTTTTAGAATGATAGTTTTAATGGCTTATTCGCTTTGTTTACATTGAATGATCTTATTGGGATTGATGCTTAATGGCTTAAGTATGCTTTGAATTTGTATGGATCAAGTGTAGTTAACCTATACTATGTCATTGGTCATATTTTAAAAATATGACCGACGACATAGTATGGGCTAACTACACTTGATCCATGAGGATTCGAAGTATAATCATGCCACTATACATCAGTCCCAATAAGATCATTCAATGCAAAATTAAACTAAGAATCCATTAAAACCAACATATGAAAATACAAAAGCTTCATAAACACCTATTCTAATTCATTGAAACTTATCCTATTGGGGGAGTGGTGTCGCATTGATGTGGAATGACAACCCTTTCCCAATCCTGTGGATAATGAGCTTGTTTCGATCGATTCTATTGAAAAGAATTGATGAAACCGATGAAATATGTGTATGAAAACATGATATAAAGCTAAATTAACATGATGAAAGATATTTTAACATGATATATGTTAAGATGATTGATATGTATGTATGAAAAGCTATACTAAATTAATTTTAAGCTAAAAAGATTAAAACCTTAATTACAAAATATGCTAAATGGATGCAACTAAGTTACCACGAAAGCCATTAATGGAAGCTAAGATAATATGATGCAATAAATTAACCTAAAATGAATTTTAAAACATAAAATATGAGTGCAATATGAGAGTGATTTTAACAGCATAAGTTTTCTCTTAAAAGATGGATCCATTTGTCTCCAAATAGTGACCTATTTATAGGAGGACAAATGAGAAATTAAGGGCTAAAATTGAAAAAGATAATCAATGGTAAAAATTGAAGGAATATGGAGGCATGTATCATGGATTCCCATCAAGGGTTAAGAATGAAAATTGATATTTAATCAAGGTCTTACATTCATCCAAACAAACACACTTTCAAAAATTGCACAAGAAGTTTTGTTGACAGTTTGTTTCCAAAAGGAATACTCCCTTTTGCCAATGAGTGAAGAAAGAGAATATTCTCAAACAATATTCGCGTGGGTGAGGAAAATTAGATATTTAGTTAGTTAAAACCAAATTTAATTGTGCAAATAAATAGTCCATCATAATATTCCCTTGCAAGCGGAAGGATTAGATTTAATTAGTAATTTGATAATTTAAAACAATGTTTTAATTATGCAAATTGGGGGAATTAATGATATTCATTAAATAAATGATTTAATGAAAATGGGGAAAGTGTTATGATATTTAATTTAAAAAATTAGGGTTATTTAATTAAATAAGAGGACTTTAGGATGTTAAATTAATTGTTTTGATTTATCCAATTTAACAGGGCAAAAGGTTAGCGCAAGAGGGGGTGAATTAACCTAATTAGATTAATAGATGAAGATGATGCAATTAATTAAATAGCTAGGCTAATTTAATCAATTAAGCAAAAAGAGGATGGGTTTTAGGATGAAATGGTGTTAGTTAGCCAATGTGATCCATTGAGACATTTTTAGGTGTCTACATTTTTCCCCTCTTTCAAGCAATGTACTTGTTGCATTGGTTCAAAGATTGATGTTGATTTTGATGTTGATGATGATGCAAAATGAATATCGATGATCTCTTTGAGATGTTGATAGCTAAGCTAAATTTTATTGATCTAATTGATTGATTCATTGATGACATTGTTGAGGATTCACAACAATGCAAGGATTGTGTTGAATAACACAAGGATTGATAGGGAATGATATATCCCAATGATGGTTGATTTGATAGATTGATCAAGATTTGCTAGCAAGGCTAGGAAAAAAAATCATTAGATGATTTGATATTGATATGGTTGAAATATGGTTGGTTGCCCCCTCAAGAGATCAATCGAGGAATAAGGTGTTCTGATCGGGCTCACAATAGGTGAAAATCAGCCTTATGCTTGAGATGCTTAAGATTTTAGGATGCTTTTGAATCAAAGAGCTACATTTTTTAGATTGTCGAGTTGAAGATGATATAGATGCCCCATTGTTCCCCAACAAAAGAGGGATTATTGGTGTGCTAGCTCAAATATTGATGTAGATTGATTTCATGATGTATAGATAGTCATCGGCCATGGATAGCCTCATGTATATTTTGATGTAGATCACACAGATTTGATGCTCGGATAGAAATGCTAGTAGGATAAAGATAGAAGAATAAGATGATGGAAGTAGAGGAATAAAATGGTTAACAATTGATTTCAATATTGATTCAAAATTCCAACAAGCCTATGATCCACCTAGACTTTATTAAATATGGTGATGAGATGGATGAATTTTCTCATATCTTGGGATTGGGATTTTTCATCATTCCTTATTTTTGATATAACACATAGACACGATGCATCAAGGTATTAATAAACATGGTAGTGTTGTATCTAGTGTAATGGACTTTGACTCTACAAACAGATAGGATAGTTCTTGTTCACATATTGACATACGAAAACCTCGTTGGAATGTAGTTTAGTAGTTTAGAATATATCGGACCAAAGAATATGCAATAGTCAACAACCCACTCCAAACAACATCCTTACACACAACTAAGCAAGTATACACCAAGATTATTTTATAAGAATACCCACAAGCACAACAAATGAAAGATAATGATCGATGACCCATTGCTGTCCATCTAAATCATTTTTATATATAATGGGTCATTAAGATAAATCATAAGAAAAGATTAAAAAAAAATAGTCAATGTTATCTATATCTCTTTCCACTTTAACGTAGCTAAGGTGATTTCTGATACTAATGCCCATCGCAAGAAGGATGCATCCTAAGACATGTTGATTAGGTATTTTGATTAGGATGAGATGTGTGATAAGTGATAAGTTGTTGTTAGGTCCCATTAATTTAGAATATAAATCATCAATAAGTCGACTGGGCAATGTCCAAGGCAGTTTGCAATAGAAGGCAACTTGATTAACTCTTTTAGATTTTATGGTTTCTTAAAGACAACTGAAGTTAATTTTAATCGAAGGTCGACTAACTACTTAACTAGAAAATAACTTATTCTAAGAAAACTAGAAAACATAAGATAACTAACTTAGAAAGCATGATAACTAAACTAGAAAGCACAAAAACAAGTAAACTAAATAGTTGATAAACGACGGAAGTGGAAAAACTAGTAAACAAACCATGAAACATCCTCATGAATAGTAAAGATTCTAACAGTTATAACAAGTAACTTGTGATAATGAAAGACAAAGAGTGCTTCAGAACTTCAAACACGACAACAACAGATTTAATGATTTCCTAAAAAATGATTATCCATGTTGTAAAAACAACATAAAGGGAAGTACTTATCTATTTAAGCTATCCTCCCTCAAGTGGCCAACTCGCAAGTTACTACGTTCGTTCTCAGGTCACATACACAACTGGGTCGAGAACTCTTCCATTAAAAATAATTTAACTCAATAACTTAGGAAATGATACATAATAATTTCTTTATTCATAGAACTTTAGGAGACAAGTTGACAGCATAACACTACTATATTTTCTCGTTATTTTTTGTTTCTAGAGATTACATTTTTATAGAAATACTTCTAACTAAATCCTAAATTTCAGATGGCACGAAGGACCATTGAAAAAGTCTTTAACAGATCTCAAAAAACTTTAAACATTCATTAAATTGGTATTAAAGAGGCTCAAGTCGAGCCATAAAGTCTTTTGAACTTTAAAACATAACTGAAATAAAAACTAACAACGACTAAAATTCTGGTCCATTATCCTATAGTTCAGGAGCAGTCTTCAAGGGCATATCTTCAATTTTTTTGGAGCACGTGCTGCTACATAATGTCAAAATATTAACCTACAAAACACTTGAAACAACCCATTAAATCCGTATTGGTAAAATACTTCAATTAATCATAAAAAAAAAATTTGTACAATTTCCCTTAAAGATAGGCAATTATTTATCCTAAAGTTTAATTAATTGGCAGAGGATGAGGATTGTGCACATATGAATAGGATTTTCTGGTATATTATGATGAGGTTATTTTTACCTCATCATTTCCTCCCCTTCCTAGTTCCTGGCAGGTCCTCCTGCTCCATAGTTGTAGCCCTGTCCTTTGTTTCATTTTTCATACCTGGCACTAATGCCATACTCATATTTTGTTGTTTTATCAAAATTTATAGGCTCATGGATGAACCCTCTATGAAAAGCAACTCCCTCTTTCCATTCGTTGAAAAATCTATCATTCTAATATGTGTTAATGTGGAAAGCAGGGGGTGGACTGAGCAGCAAAGGAGGTCTATACCTCATCCCTATCCAATTTGTCTTGAGGTCTTTTAGGATTTTAGCTAAAGCATTTTCCCTTTTGAAAGACCATTTAATATTAAGAGGAGAGATGACCTCTCTTTTCTTTAGATGATCTGGTAGTGGAGTATATATTCCTTCACAAGCATGCCAAGCTTTTCCAATTAACTTTTGTCCATGTTCCATGAAATGATTGTAGCAGAGTCGAAGACTGTTATCATATCTTCCTTTCATGTTCTCATCTAATGTCAGAGCTAGAAAGGTATCCTTAAAATCTGTCTACTATTAGGGGATCTCATTTGAAGGCCCATAGTTCTTTCGGCTTGACCATATTCTCTACTGTGCTCCTGCCAATGAATCTGATTCTACATAGTGGACAGTAGAGCCCTCAGTTGTACTTGTCCAACAAATATATTAATGAAGAAATCAATATGATTTTCTAATAAAATATCATGAACACAGAACTCACAAAGCAGGTCTTGATCTTCGTGAGTTGATTCCAAAAATATTTTAACAAATTCCTTATCATCAGGCTCATATGTCTAATCATTATAAATTTTGAACAGTTTCCATCTTAACCATTGTTCATTTAGAAACATTGAATATAATATTGATGGCCTTCTACAGGATAACAAACATTCTACTAGTTGGCATGCATCTTGTTTTCCCTTTATAAGCCTTATGAAATTATTCCTTTAGAAGTACCAACTCTTTTTTTAACCTGTAGTTTTCAATCTTAGCATCCCTTAAGAAATAGCACCTTTCCATCCATTTCATAAGTAATGGAGGAATTCGGATCTAGAACCACTTAGTTACAATTGGCTAAGTCTGAATTTCTTGTGATTTCATCATTGGCTTAGTAGTGATTTCTTGTAAATCTTGTTCTAACTCCACAATCTTACTAAGAGAGGCGTTTAATTCTTCTTTATGTGTTTTCTTTTCTTCCTCAAAAGCTGAAAACATAAACATAAAATTCTTTTTCAACATTTCAATTTCTTTGTTTTTGTCAGAAATATCAACATTATAGGTCCTATTTTCTTGAGTCAACTTCTGAATTTGTTCTTTCAATTCATGAATCAATGTATCTTTTTCTTGTACCTGCAATTTCAAACCCTTAATTTCTTGATCTCTTTTACTTATCACATGTTCAACATGTACTGTTAGCTCTTCTTTTTGCAGATCAATTTGTTCCTTGTTTTTGTACAATTGTTTTCTCAGATCATCAATTTCTACTCTGATTTTTTCCATCTCTGCATTAGTATTCTCAATTTCAACAGTCTCTACAACTCTATTTACAATGGGAGATAAGTGTCCTAAGATATTATCTTCGCCTTCTTGTTCCTTTTCTTGAATTTCCTTTACAAGGGCTTCTTCTACATATTTTGAGTGGGAAGGAATTTCCTCAACATAATTTTTTTTTTCTAGAGGCATTTCCACACCGTTGGTAGGATCAAACGTTTCTATGGGTTTTGTATATCTCTTGGGCTTCTTTTTCTTTGCACTACTTCCTATACTTTGTACTGGGGTTTTTGTGGATTCAAAGGATAAACGTTTGCTTCTCCTTAGGGGAGGAGTATTCTGGAAGGTGACAGGTGTTTTTATTTTTCTTTAGCTCAAAGGAATGCTCACATTTGGATAAATAATTCCGACATCCTCTAGCTGATCAGGGGTTTTAAATTCTTCATTCAAAGATTTTGGCACTTCTTCACCAGGGGTTGTGGGAATTTGAGTTTCCGAAGCTTGAGAGCCCTCAGGGGAAATTGCTCTGGAAGGTGAAGCAACTTGTTTAGACATTTCCCTTGGTTCTGATTTTTTTTAGCCGAGGAGTTTTCAATTTTCCATAAAAATTTCTCCCACTTACTTTCAAGTTTCTTACGGAAATGATATTTGCAAATTAACTGAATTAACCCATGATGTTTAAGTAGCCCTGACCCAGTCTTGTATCTTTCTATAGAAGAATTTACATAATCACACAATTTTTTTGGCAAATTAACCCTAAGAGTAGGGTTTTCCTTTCCATGGCGCAAATGAATTAGCATGCGAAATGCAGGTCCTACCACTGTAATGAGTTGTCCTTCATAGGTGAAATATTTTATAATCCAAGCCACTGTAGTTTCCCAGGGGTCTAGTATAGAGATTCTTTTAAATCCCTTATTTTGCCCTCTATTACTGATAACTAAGATAGGATGCGGGTCTCCCTCTCTAAGAAATAACTCAGATAATTTTTGGTATGTAATTTGACACGTTTCAAACAGTTAAATGCCATAATTACTTAACCTAGAGAGGCGAGAAATAATTTTTGAACTCACCTTGAAGCATTTTCCATGAAGTGTCACCTGACCATTTGAGTAGTTCTCTGCAAATGTGTTCACCAAATTTTCATTATATCCCTCGAATTTCCTGATGAAGTCTAACCAACCTACTTCCTCGAACAAACCAAAAATATTACTTAACCCCAATAACTTCTCTGCATAAGTTAGCTCAAACTTCTTCTTTGCACCCCCCATTTTTTTTCTTATTTGTCACCCTGTTGAAGGATTCAACAATGCAAGAAACTTGTACACAACTATTTTTGAAAATATAATCTACTAAGATTATTTATTTTTCTTGCTTGGAGCTTACTGTGCAATGATATTAATCTGCATGGACACGTACGAAAAGCTTTTCGTACTAATAGTTGATCGCTGAGTGGCACAAGTTACTAAATTAGGAGGGGGAAATTTGTGCTAATTAATTATGCTTTATTCAAAAATAACTACTTACTTAAAACAAAAATTGGTACTTACTTGCATTCTATGATCACTTGAAGATCTCATACCTTTTCTGATTTGATAGGATGACGCGATGGTATTCATTGAGGTGACGACAAGGTTATTATGATATGAGGAGGAAGTTTGCAACAAAAGAGTCATTAATGAAGACAAGTTGTTGTGGCGGCATCCATTTATGGTGAAAAGATGATGGCTTTTACTTATGACAAGATTTTTTTATTAAAAACAAAAAGGAAGGCGTGTGTACCGAGATGTGACAATTAAAGCATCAAGGAATTTCAAATTTATGGAAAAGGTAGTGGGATGAAAATGGATAAGTTCCAGAGCATGCAAATGAGTATGTACTCGAAACTAGTGAATAAGTTTCGAAGAACGCGAGAGGCATGCATTCAAAACGAAGAAGGTGGAAAATTTCTGGAGCATCACTGAAAGATACTGTCAGAGTGGAAATGGAATGAAGGTTCCAGAGCATCACCAAAAGATGCAGTCAGAGTAGCAACAAAATGAAGGTTTCAGAGCATCGCCGAAAGGTGTAGCCGGAGCAGCAACAAAATGAAGGTTTTGGAACATCGTTGAAAGATGCAGCCAGAGCAACAACAAAATGAAGGTAACAAATGAACTTTGAACTTCAGGAGCATTAAACCACTCTGTAGGAATGAATTTTTGACACGGTGAGTTGGTGTGCACGTTCCAGAGCACAAGGTGTTCAAACCGTCAAATTCCAAAGCACTGGCATCTAGACCATCAAGTTTCATAGCATCTCGGAAAGGTGCTCTGGAAGTTGTTTCTTCCTTATAAGAAGTCTTGAAAAATGGAAACAAAAATCAGCTAAGTCCAAAAAAAGAAGAACTGATGAAAAATGCTTCAAAAACAAATTGGTACACATGTCTTTTTATTACAAATTTTCAAGATATTATTATTATTATTTATTTTATTTTTATTTTTTTTAATCAGATGGACTCTACCTTGGTAGAGTCAATGCATTGGATCTCTCCTTGCATTTCTACCAAATTTTTAAATTCTTCCTTGTTGATAGACTTATGGTAGATACGTAGGTGATGACCATTGGCTAAGAGAGTTCATGTATCACCATCAATGTGTTTCAACTAAACTATGCCATTCAAAAAGACTTCAGAAATTTCATATGGCCCCAGCCAATGAGTCCTGAAATTTCCTTTATGATCTTTATATCTGGAATCAAATAGCAAGGCCCAGTAATCGTTATGGAACTCTCTCTCTTTGATGTTTTTTTCATGCCACATTTTACATTGATGTTGAACCAGTTCAGTTTGATGGATAGCATCTAAACGAAGCTCATCCAACTTGCTTAACTGCATAACTCCTTCTACTTGGGCTCGTTTCAAATCTAGACCCAACTTCATAGTTGTTCATAGCTTTTGGAGTTCAAACTCAATGGGTAGAAGAGGTTTCTTCCCAAATAAAATCCTAGTTGTGGATTTCCATGTTGCGTTGTACGCCCAAACAACTTTAGGAAATTTCCCGGCCCAATATTTTCTTCCTGAAGAAACTTTTTTTTGTTAATATATTCTCTAGCTCTTTATTAGTCACTTCCAACTGAAAGTTTTCCTGAGGGTGATAAGGGGATGACTTCCTGTGACTTACTTGAAAATGGTTGGTGAATGCCAGGAGTACTTTGGACATGAATTGGGGTCCCTAATCGGTAATGATAGTTCAGGGGGCTCCAAATCTAAGGAATATCTTATTATAGAGGAAGTCAACAACTTGCTCTTCTCTGGAAACTCGTAAGTCTCAGACTTTTGCCCATTTCGTCAAGTAATCAGTGCAAACTAGTATGTATTCTTTCCCTTGAGAGGAAGGATTTATGGGGCCGATGAAATCTAAACCCCATTTTTTGAATGGTTCAAGGACTACCTATGGTTGTAAAGGCATTTCAACAAAAGTTGTTGGTCTTCCTATCGTTTGACATTCATCACAACGGTGAATATACTTTTTAACGTCTTTATGCATCAAAGGCCAATAATATCCAACACCTAAAATTTAATGGGAAGTTATTTTGCAAAGAAATGAACTCCATAAGGATCATCGTGTCAGGCCCTCATGATGTTGTAAGTCTCATCAGCTCTAACACATCTTCTCAAGACCATATCAAGTCCACAACGAAATAAAATCCCATTAATCCATTTAAATGGGGCACTTTCCCTGATAAGTCACTTCCTTTGTTTTGATGTAAACTCCGAGGGTACTTCAGAGGTGGATAAATAGTTGGAAATATCAGCGAACCATGGTGTCTTAATAGAAATAGACAACAAATTATCATATGGAAACTCATCCTGTACAGGTGCATAGTCACCCTCTTCTTGTTTGATTTGAGACAGGATGTCTGAAACTACATTAAATCTCCTTGGCTTATCAAGGATTGTTACATTAAACTTCTGAAGGAGTAATAACCACCTCATAATCCGACCATTAACTACAGGTTTGTTCATTAGATATTTTATAGCTGAATGGTCTATATAAACTGTAACCTTCTATCCTGTAATACAATGGAAAAAAAATTTAATGGCATGAACAATAGCCAAGAATTCTTTTTTTTGTTGTCATGTAATTTCTCTCAGCAGATGTCAAGTTTTTACTAATAAATTATATGGCATATTTTCCCCCATTCTCATCTTCTTGCCCCAACACTGCACCAATTACATCATCTGAAGCATCGACATAAATGTGGAAGGGAAGACTCCAATTTGGCCCGCGCAATATGGGAGCAGAGACAAGCTTCTCCTTAATTGTTTCAAACGATATTTGTCACTTAGGTGTCCAATTGAACTCCACATCTTTTTGAAGAAGGAAAAACATAGGGGCAACTATTTTACTGAAGCTTTCTATGAACCTTTCGTAGTATCTAGCATGCCTAAGAAAAATTCAAACATATGTTTGTGTCTGAGGAACAGTCAATTGTTGGATGACTTCAATTTTCTTGGGATAAACCTTTATTCCCTCTGAGGAAATATGATGACCTAAGACTATTCCTTGTTCCACCATTATTAGACACTTTTCGTGGCTAAGGGATAGTCGGTTTTCCTCACAAACTTGTAAAACTCGGTCTAGGTTTTGAAGGGATTCATCATAGGTTGACTCGTAGACTGTGAAGTCATCCATATAACCTTCTACACAGTCATTGACAAGTGCAACAAATATAGCCAGAATCACTCTCTAAAAAGTCGCAGGAGCGTTACAAAGTCCAAAGGGAAGAACTCGGTATGCAAATGTGCCCCATGGACAAGTGAACGTTGTCTTATCTTGGTCTTCTAGAGCAACCCGAATTTGGTTGTAACCACTAAATCCATCTAAAAAGGAGAAATATTTCCTCCCAGCCAAGTTGTCTAGAACCTAATCAATAAATGGTAGGGGAAAATAATCTCGATGAGTGGCTTTGTTGAGTTCTCTATAATCTACACAGATTCTCCATTTCCCATTTTTCTTTGGTAAAACAACCATAGGTGACACCCACTTACTATCGGAGATAGGATAAATGAATCCTGCCTAGAGGAGTTTCTCAATTTCAATTTTGACCAGATCCTTTAATGCAGGATTGAATCTCCTATGTGGCCAGCGTACAGGCCTTATATTAGGATCAATATAAATGTGATGTGCATAAATGCTTGGGTGAATTCCCCTCATGTCTGTATAGTCCCAAGCAAAAGATTTAGACCTCTTTACCAACACATTAAATAATTTATCCTCTTGTATTTTTTCAGCCAACTATTGATGTTTAAGGTTTTTCTCGGCAACAGCATAATCGATTATGTTCCAAGCTGGGTCGAAGTGATAGTATGTATTGGTCACAACAAGGTGTTGAGAGGACAACTATGAGGTATAAGTCAGTGAAATCTAGTAATATCCTCAAAGAAATGACTCGTTCTGGGAATCATATTGGCTAAAGGACAAGGCATTCCCATCGTAATGTAACTTTGATCCATCCCACTTATATCAATTGGTTGTCCCAAAATTTACTGAGCATCCATCATTTCCTCATCACTCGAGCCTATAGCAAGGTGTGAAACATCATCTATTAAATCATCCTCTAATTCCTCTTCATGTTGTTTAATCACTACCATGGCTAACAAGGCCAAATTTTCTTGACCATTAGATTCTTTTGGTTCATCAACCCAGACCTTATTATGTTCGATGGGTTTGTAGGAGTTGAGAAAATACAACTTCACAAACCCCGAAGATCACCTGCATGCAAATAACTTGTCACAAAAGAAGAGATGGAGACAAACAAACAAGGGTTCTCTGAAAACTGAAAATGTATATATCAGAGAGAATGAATTGATATGAAATACAATGGGATAAATCCTTATAAAAAGAAGATCATGCAAACCCTAATAAAACCCTAATAGAAGCCCTAATAGGAAAACATTTAATAATTAATATAATTATTAAATGTCACTTTATGCAAACTAACGTGAAATATTAAGAAGGGAATAAAGGTAACTTAATCAACATAATTAAGTTAAAAACTTTACTCTAACACCCCCCCTTAAGATGAGCAACAATGCAGCTACAAATAAATGCAAGAAAGCAAAAGTAACTACAATGCAAGAAGGAAAACATGGCTCCCGACAACTAGGCCAGATCAGGTACCCAAATACAACCAAATCTCTATAAAGAGGAGAAATAGAGAAAACCTCATGGGAAAAAGCTATACTCCAAAAAGAGATGCAAAAAGCCAAGAAGAACGTCACTGAAGCAAAAGAAGTTGCAAACAATTGTCGAAAATTGACTGCTATGGTGTTGAAGAACCTCCGCTAAAAATGGAAGATCCCTTCCAAGGTGAAACCAAGGAAGAATTAGCACGAACAATATAATAACCCCCCCATAATGCTGAACTGGGATAGCCTGACAGATCCACTGAAATGGTGTGAAACACCCTGTAGTGCATGAAGGAGAAGAAACATTTGAAAGTGCACAAGAAATAACCCGCAACTAAAAAAGTGGTGTGCAAAACAAAGCACACATGCATGAGGTTGGAATCATATGGATCCACTGTCATCGTGGAGAGACACTCACCGGACAAGGATATGATGGCAAAACAAAGGCAAACCACACAACCCCTCATGGCACTTTATAATAACAGTGCGAGTACAAAATATGGCACAACCTTATGTACAAAATCCCCAAAAATGCATGTACAATAGTGTGGCACTTTATCTTAGTGTGTTTACATAAAATATTGCTTACAAATGATGCTCAAAATGTCCAAATAAGGACAAAACTAGAAATACATGAAGAACAGCCAAAAATAAAGCATCCCATGCAAACAAAAAGTTTCCAAGAGCAAATATGTCCAGGTAATCCACCAGAGTGTGAAAACACAAATAACTGAATAAAATATACCTGGAGTGAAATATGGAAAAATTACATGGATGAAACTGAAGAGCTCTGAAATACGGTTCCAACGACGCTGAGATTACGAAAAACGGAGAAACTGATCAAAAGTTATGAGCTTGGGATTGAAAATAGCCCCTTTGTCTTCAACTAGCTATATAATACACCAGTGGAAAAAGGAAGTGATAATACCCACACCACTAGAAAGATGAGAAAACTATCTTTTCGACGATATCTCGTTTGCCAAAAAACGATATTGTATACCCAAGTTACGACCTTTGGAATAAAACGACTCCAAAGAGGGAAAAAAGTCAGCACTGGGTTAAATTTGACGATCATATGGCCGTCGCAGCGAAAAGATTGGGTTAAATTTGACGGCCAAACGACCGTCACCGTAAAAGTGCGATAGGGCATATTACAGAAAAAAAATGTTTTTTTAATAATAAAAAAACAAATTAAAAAAACCTTTTGATTTCTTTTAAAAAAATTAAAGGGGTGGGGGCCGCCGCCGGTTGGCATTAAAGCCGCCAGCGATCGGCAGTACGCCGACCAGCGGGACAGGGCCCGCAGGCCTGCGGTTGCAGGTACCTGCGAGTACCAGGCCTGCAAGCCTTAAAGGCTTTAAATTTTTTTTTTTTAATTAAGAAAAAAAAAAACATTTACAACAACATATATATATTTTTTTTCAAAAAATTTCTAACGTAAATGCAGAAAATGAAAAAATAATTTTTATTTTTTTTCACTAGGGATTTTCTCCGATCCGCGCGTAGACGGGCAGCCGTACCTACTAAAAAAAATTTGCCCTAAATTTTCACTTTGTCCAAAATGGACGAATGAACAATCGATTTAGGGGTTTTGGACCACTACGGACGCAATGGCGAGGTTCGTTTGAGCTGAAAATGCTTCAAAATTGCAGGTATGCCCTAGATCAAGAAAACAAACCCCAAACCCTTGAAGCTCCAAAAATCTTCAAAACAAGAACAGGAAGCAGCAGGTGTGGAGCTCTGATACCATGTAGGAGTTCAGAAAATACAATTTCACAAATCTCGAAGATCACCTGCATGCAAATAACCTGTCACAAAAGAGGAGATGGAGACAAACAAGCAAGGGTTCTCTGAAAACTAAAAATGTATATATCAGAGAGAATGAGAGAATGAATTGATATAAAATACAACGGGATTAATCCTTATAAAAAGGAGATCATGCAAACCCTAATAGAAGCCCTAATAGGAAAACATTTAATAATTAATATAATTATTAAATGTCACTTTATGCAAACTAACGTGAAATCTTAAAAAGGGAATAAAGGTAACTTAATCAACATAATTAAGTTAAAACCTTTACTCTAACAGGGTTTAGCAGGAGGGTACAAGAATAAATATTTACTGTCTAGACCATGAGAAATGGTCATTCCCCCTTCTCTGCAATCAATCTTAGCGACAACAGTGGCCAACCATGGTCTTCCGAGAATTATTAGATAGCTATCTTTGAGCATAAGCGACTAGATTACTTGGAAGTCAACTAGATATTCCCATCCATCAACTTTGACAAGAATGTTTTTAATAACGCCCTTCAAAATGGCTATAAACTAATTTTTCATTTGTAAGACTATGGTTGTGGGACGTAAATCGGTAAGACTTAATTTTTTCATCACATCCATAGTCATCACGTTAATAGCTGCTCCTAAATCCACTAATGCATTTGGTATTGCTACCTCATTAATTGTGACGGTTATAAGTGGACTCCCAGGATCATCATATTTTCGACCGACAGTCTTCCCAGACAAAATTTAGCTAAATAGCCATCAATGTGCATAGTATTTATTTACTTTGGCTTCCTCCCTAATATTTTAATACACAACTATTTGATTAGCTGGTTTAACTCGGGAATTTCCTTTATTGCCTGGAGCAAAGGAACCTCTATTTGTAGTTGCTTGATTTCCTGAATTAATGCAGTTTTAGAAGTCAAAGACATTTCTGGAGTATCTTTCAGAGTTGTTGATTTTAGACATTTCAAAAATAGTGCTTGAGTTTTCTCTTTTGGAGCGGTATCCTTTCTATGTTCAGTTAGAGACTGACCTTCCTCCTCCTGAGCGAATTCAACAGCTCCTGCTGTTGAAGGAGGCACAGTATTATTGGTGGGAGCGATATGGTTGGGTGGCATATCCTTCTCAGGAATTTTAGGCATAGGTTCATCCACAATTTCTTCGATGGTTGGTGGTTGAAGTGTTTTTCCAAAGCGCAACTGAACATTTCCACAATGTATTGCATTAAGTCCGATAACATTATCTTGTTCAGTACCGACGTATTTTGTCAACTGTTCTTAGGATTGGGAAGTGGTTGTGCTGGAAGCTGAGGTTGATTTACCTGTTCGTTCTGAGGAGGGTTCTGAGATGGTGGTAACAAATTTTGTTTTTGATTCCTCCTAGGACTAGTATAAAATTGATTTTGTCCCTGATTCCATTGGGGAGCAGTATGTTGTGGGTACCATTATTGTTGTGATTGGTTTGGCCACTGTTGAGTTCCCAATGTTTGATTTTCCCATTCAGGGGATCCCCAATAAGGAGTTCCCCAATTAGGTTGGGGAGGTAGTGGTTGATTCCAAGATGGAGTCCACTAATTACTAGCCCAGTTGTTTTGTGGTCTCCATGCAGGGTTGGAATTTTTTCCATAAGAAAAGTTACCTCCTTGGCGTTGGTTTAGTACATTTATCTCTTCTTCAAACTAAGAAATTTTTTCTTAGTATTCTTGAGGTCAGCAAGAAGCTCACACTGGTTGGTAGGATGGTTTTGCTTACAGAGTTGACAGACATTAACCTTGTCTAAGGGACACTCGTGCAAAAGATGTTTTTTTCTACACCTAGGACAATAGATTTTCAAAGTCTCAGGTTTACGTGTATTTTCTTGTATGCCATCTAACGTAGTGTTTAGTTGAACAAGTATGTCCATTTTGAGTTTTGTTATTTCTTTGCGGAGCTTACCTATCTTGTTAGACCCTCTGAAAAGATTAGTTTTACGGATTCCTCCACGAGTACGTGAGAAATTCTAACACAACTCACATATTTCCTAAAGGGCTAATTGAGACACGTCACCTTTTCCCATCAGATCAAGAATTCTTCTAGTGCCGTAATTGAGTCCCTTAAGAAATATGGTCTTGAGAATCTCAACACTAATAGCCTCTTCTCCACATCATTTAGACAAGAAAAGAAACCTATCTAGATAGTCCTCTAGACTCTCATCCTCATTTTGTCTAAGTTTAAACATCTCTTCCTTATGATCACTCACCCTAAAATAACTCTGGTATTTTTGCAAGAAAACATTCTCCATTTCCCCCCAAGATGTAATACTCCCAAAACCTAGTCCCATAAACCAACACATGGCCAAGTCCTTCAAAGTAGAAGGAAACAACTATAGTTTTTGGTTATCGTTTTTATAGTCGTAATTTTGACAAAGGACCTTGAATTCAAAAATGAATTGGTCTAGGTCCTCCAAGGACAAGCCACAAAAAATTGGAAGGAAAGCTGGGGAAATTTTTTTCATTGCAGTATCATCATCTGCATCCAAAGTAATGGGATAAGTAAACGTTCAAGGAGGCTGAGGTTCATTAAGGTTGGCATTATTCTGGTTAGGTTCGGCCCTATGATCTCCCATGATGTTCAGAGGAATCTACTCCTCAAAGATAATTTCCTCTATGACAGGTTGTTCTACTGAGTGATCTTCAGGTAAATAGTGGAAAGCCTCTAGTGGATTAGGCTCAAATAATTCTTCAACAGAGTGGTCGTCTGAGCCTTGGGCCTCCCTATGTATGATTGGAATGTATTTTGGGGGGGTCTTTGGTATAAATCCTCTGTGAGGGCCTCTTTTCTTGACCATGCAGAAAAGGAAGCCAAAGGTGGTATTTTGGCCTAAAATGAGGTATTCAAAACGTCTCCTATTAACACTTAAGCAAGAAGGCTATGTTTCCTTAGCAACAGCTCCAAAAAGTGATAGGTTGTCATTAGGTCCCATTACTTTAGAATATAAAACATCAATAAGTCGATCGGGCAGTGTCCAAGGCAGTTTGCAATAGAAGACAACTTGATTAACTCTTTTAGATTATATGGTTTCTTAAAGACAAGTGAAGTTAATTTTAATCTAAGGTCGATGAACTACTTAACTAGAAAACAACTTATTCTAAGAAAATTGGAAATATTAAACTAGAAAACATAAGATAACTAACTTAGAAAGCATAATAACTAAACTAGAAAGCACATAAACAAGTAAACTAAATAGCTGATAAATGACGAAAATGGAAAAACTAGTAAACAAACCATGAAACATCCTCTTGAATAGTAAATATTCTAACAGTTGCAACAAGTAACTTGTCATAATGAAATACAAAGAGTGCTCTAAAACTTTAGACACGACAACAATAGATTTAATGATTTCCTACATAATGATTATCCATGCAACAAAAACAACATAAAGGGAAGTACCTATCTATTTAAGCTATCCTCCCTCGAGTGGCTAGCTTGTGGGTTTCTACGTTCGCTCTCAGGTCACATACACAACTGGGTCGAGAAATCTTCCATTAAAAATAATTTAACTCCATAACTCAATAACTCAGGAAATTATACGTAATAATCTCTGTATTCATAGAACTTCAGGAGACAAGTTGACAACATAACATTACTATAATTTCTCATTATTTTATGTTTCTAGAGATTACATTTTTATAGAAAAAATTCTAACTAAATCTTAAATTTCAGATGGCATGAACGATCATTGAAAAAGTCTTTAACAGATCTCAATAAACTTTAAACATTCATTAAATTGGTATTAAAGAGGCTCAAGTCGAGCCATAAAGTCTTTTGACCTTTAAAACATAATTGAAATAAAAACTAACAACGACTAAAATTCTGGTCTGTTATCCTATAGTTCAGGAGCAGTCTTCAAGCGCATATCTTCAACTTTTCTGGAGCACGTTTTGCTGCATAATGTCAAACTATTAACCTACAAAACACTTGAAACAACCCATTAAATCCGTATTGGTAAAATACTTCAATTAATCATAAGAAATAAAGTTTGTACAATTTCCCTTAAAGATAAGCAATTATTTCTCCTAAAGTTTAATTAATTGGCAAAGGATGAGGATTGTGCATATATGAATAGGCTTTTCTGGTATTATTATGATGAGGTTATTTTCACCTCATCAATAAGTTGTTGATACAAAATCCACTGATTCATTTAACTATGATCTATACTTTCTTATTTTGATGTACACAGGTTCTCACTTTACAACTTGCGACACTTGTTTTCTATTTATTTTACCAAAGGTTGAAGGTGATCATTGATTTATTACTGGTGAAGGTTTATTGCAGGTGAAAGTGAAATGGGATGGATGGTTTTGTATTTTATGGAATATTTTAATGTTTTGAGGCTATTTTTGGTCTTTTTAAAAGTTTATGTGAATGTTTTGGTTTTTGATTATTTGAGGATGTTGAGGGTTTTCCAAGGTTTTCCAATGTGTTTTGGATTTTCTAATTTTTTAAATGTTTAGAGTTTTTTCGATATTTGAATGTTTAGGGATTTTTTTATATTTGAATGTTTAGGGATTTTAAAGATTTCCAACCAAGAACGTAACCTAAAAGACTATCCTAGGGGCCTCGGGGGTTGATCAAAGATTAGCCTTGCCTACATTATACACGTAGAGACCACATAGTTCTACTGACTTGACTTATTATCGATGAGAAATTAATAGTTGATGGATTGCCAGTTTATTATGACGTACTCCTAAAGGTCCGACCTAGGGTGTTTAGGGGGCCGATCAAAGATTAGCCTTGCCTATGTTCAAGCTCAGAGACTCGTAGTTTGACATGGTACTATTTTTGGATTTTTGATGTTTTGACCTTTTTTAGGGATTTTAATTTTTTTGGATGTTTTTTATTTTTACTTTACACTTTTTAAATGTTTTTGGATTTTAACTATATGGAATTTGGATGTTTTGGGATTTTGATGAGATTTTATGACTGATTTTGGGATTTTCGATGAGATTTCTAATAACTTTAAGATATCCAAGAACCCGATTTGATCCATAATGAATTCCCCCTAGCGTTATGCAATAGACTACCTCGGTATAGGAAAGACAAGCTGACCTTAAGAATATGCCAAGTAATACTAAAGGGGAACATAATACTTCGTGATATTAAGCTCACATATGGGTGATGGAATAAATAGGATGAATAATGTGATGGATGGATGGATGTAATGCAAAGGATGAAAGGATAAAGAGCCAAACATAAATAAAGGTGCTTTATTATTTGCTAGGTTTTCACCAAGGTACTTTCCCAAAGCGCCACCAAAGTGGTTTTCACTATAGGATGATTTTTTTCATTACTCTTTTCAATCCTTTTTCTTCTTTTTTTAGATTTTTGATAATTTTTTTATTTTTTTTGTATTTTCAGATTTTACACCCTTCAAGCTTAGGCATAAAACTTTTTAAGATGCAGAAAATTGGTTGATTCTTGCAAGGGTTCACCTTCAGACATTGATAATTGATATGCTCCTGATCCATAGCTTTTTGTGATGACAAATGGACCTAACTAGTTTGGTTCAAACTTTCCATTACTGTCCTGATCTGGAAGATTTTTTTTATTATGTTTTAGAACAAGATCCCCTACCTGGAAAGAGTGACTCTTGGTCTTCTTGTTATAACTCTATTTCAGTTAGTTTTGATATACTTGCAAGTGATTAAGGGCATCAAGACGACGCTCATCCAAGAATTCTAGCTCATTTAGTCGAGATACTCTGTATTCTTTATCAGTGATTAGGTTCTGCAGTGACACTCGCAATGAAGGAAGCTCGACCTCAATAGGTAGGATGGATTATAATTCGTAGACCAAGGAGAATGAGATTGCACCTATAGGCATGCAAATGGTTTGATAGGCCCAGAGAGTAAGATTTAACTACAAATACCAACCACGACCAGTTGAATTGACCATTTTCTTTAGGATTTTTGTAATGGTCTTGTTTGTAGCCTCAACTTGATCATTTCCCTGGGGGTAATACGAGGTAGAGAATCAATGTTGGATGTTGAATTTTTGACATAGATCTTTCACATCTTGATTTTTGAAGCGTGTTTCATTGTCTGAGATAAGGGCTTGCAGAATACCATAACGACAAATCAGGTAATTTAGAATAAACTTGGAAATTTTCTTCCCCATTATGTATGTAATATGAATGGATTCAACCCACTTGGTAAAGTATTCAATGGATGTGATAATAAAATTATGGCTATTATATGAGGTGGGAGTAATTTTTCCTATGAGGTCAACTCCACACTATGAGAAAGGCCAAGGTGTGACCATGGGTTGTAACTCTCGAGCTAGAGCATGAATAATATCTCCATGTTGTTGACATTGGACACACTTTTGCACGTACTGATGGTCTTATCTTTCCATGGTTGGCCAGTAGTACCTCGTTCTCAATAGTTTCTTAACTAAATTAATACCACTAGAATGGGAACCCCATATACCATCATGTACTTTCGTTAAGGTGGTCAAGGCTTCCTCTTGGTTAAGGCATCATAGTAATGTCCCTTTGATCATTTGATAGTATAAGGTATCACCTAGGATCATGAATCAGGATGCCTTTGTAATAAAGGTCTTCTTTGTTGACCACTAGGTGATTCAGCAAAGTTGAGAACCAACTACCGAGACCTTGGAAGATAGGTGATTTGACATTAGTTGTCTTTATCAAGAGAAGTAGGATAGAAATATTTTGCTTAATGTTTATTGTATTATTTTTACCATCAAAAGAACTCCTTGTCCTCCCATGTGGCATATTCAACTAGTAAATTCTTTCATGGATGAGATACCTAGTGATTTTTCTAGTCCTTACCTTCTTTGTACGTGTTTGACGAATGAACTGTGGTTCCAATATGATTCTTCCTTCTTCATCGAGCATAAATAATATTGTTTGTATGGATATTATGCCCAATTACCTTCTTGAAAAAAGAAACATGAAAAAACTAGATGTATCTTTTTTGTTGGTGACAACTCCAATTTATAGGTGACACTACCTATCTTTTGCATGATTTGGAATGGGCCATAATATTTTAGAGACAACTTGTTGTTCTTATTTATTTCTTCAGTACATTTGCTTGTAAGGTTGAAATGAGAAAAATATAGTTCTTTTATTGTGTCTTCCCAAAACCACTTTGAGGGGGCAACCACTCAAGAATACTTGATCCCCAACCTCAAAAAATTCTTTCACTATGGTCTTGCTTTACTTGCTCCTTCATTCGATTTTGTGCCATGGATATATTCTACTTGATTCTTAAGAGTACCTTTTGTTGATGAAGCAAGTGGTCCTCCACTGCCCAAAATCTTAGTGAAACCTTCAATGATGATGTGATAGAAGGATGTTGATATCTATATAGTGCCATAAATGGAGATATTTTTGATGAAATACGAAAGGAAGTGTTGTACCACCATTTTGTTAGTGGTAGCCAATCTATCCATTGAGATTGTTTATATGAAGTGAAATAGTGTAGATATTCTTCCAAACACCTATTAACAACCTTAGTTTGGCCATCAATTTTAGGGTGGTATGAAGAACTATGAGAGAATTGAGTACCCAAACACGAGAATAAATTTGTCCAAAAGTGACTAGTAAAGATACGATCACAGTCACTAACAATAACCTTAGGCGTACCATGTAGCTTTTGTATATTCTCCAAAAAAAATCCACATAATTATTGTAAAAAGATGTGATAATGCAATGAAATGTGCATATTTAGTGAGGCTATCTACTATTTCTATGATGACATTATTGCCTTTAGATTTTGGAATCCCTGTGATGAAGTCCATGGATACCTCTTCCCAACATTGTCTAGGAATAACTAAGGGTTGCAAGAGACCCGGTGTTTTAATTGTATCCCCTTTATTTCTTTGAAAAAAAAATATTCAACCATAATTTTTTGAACATCACCTTTTAACTCTTCCCAAAAAAAATCTTACTTGAATCAACGATATGTCTTCAAAAATCTTGAATGACCACCAACTGGGGACTCATTAAGCTTTGTGAGAATATTTTGTTTAAGAGTGGAATTTTTGCATAGATACAATCTCTTTATACCATAGAGAATCTCCTTTCCAACAAAACTTATCTAAACTACTAGGATCACTCTATAATTGTTGAATGAGATTACTTGTAGCAACATCATTCTACCACTTTACTTTGGCTTCTAATACCCAATATTATTGTAATATTGAAATGACACATAATAAAGCTTCACCCCTCTCATCCTTCCTAAAAATTGCATTTGATATAACATTTTACTTCCCTTTCTTATATACGATCTCAAAGTCATATCCCAACATCTTGTTGCTCTTCAAAAGATAATATTTGTTCCAAATAATATTTTAGGCTATCATGCTTTGTCTTAACCTTGAAGTGTCTACCCGTTAGATACAACCTCCATTGTTTTATTATATGAAGAATAGCTAGCATTTCCTTCTTAGTAATAGGTTTTAGTTGATTCTTACCCTTTAATTGATTACTCTGAAAAGCAATGGTTCAACCCTCCCACATGAGAACTACCCCTATACCATTTAGCATCACATTCTACTATAAAATACTTAGTGAAGTCTAGAGTGGAAATCACTAGATTTGTACACGTAGCCTCCTTCAATCACTCAAATGCTGCATTAGTAGACTCGTTCCAATAAAAATAATCCTTCTTTAATAAATCTATGAGGGGTGTTGCTATACAAATGTAATTCTTCACAAATCTTCTATGGTATCTAGTCAATCCCAAGAAACCCCTTGTTTCTTAATGCCTTTGGGAATAGGCCATACCATAATAGCCTTAATTTTGTTAGAATCCACCTTTACTCCTTCATGAAAAACTACGTGTCCCAAGTACTCTACCTCATTGAGACCAAAAACTCACTTGGATGGATTACCATAAATGTGATAATCTTCAAGAACTTGTAATTCTTGATCTACATGTTGCAAGTGTTCTTCCTATGTCTTGGTATAAATCAATATATCATCAAAGAACACTAATATAAACTTCATCAAGAATTTCTTAAAGATGGAGTTCATCAAATTTTGAAATATAGACGGTGCATTGGTAAGACCAAATGGCACGACCAAAAACTCATAATGAATCTCACGAGTCCTAAATGCTATCTTAGAAACATCTTCTTCCTTAATTTGAATTTGGCGATAACCTTATCTAAGATCTAACTTTGTAAAATATACAGTTTCATTCAATTCATCTAGTAAATCATCAATGATAGGAATAGGGAGCTTATCTTTGATGGTGTATATTTTGAGCACTCTATAGTTTGGGCACATCAGCCAAGTTTTATCCTTCTTATGCACCATCACCATTGGTAAGGATTAAGCACTTTGGTTATGCCTAATAATTACCACCTCTAGCATTTCCTCAACACTCTTTTCAATCTCAATTTTTTGTATATATGGGTACCTACAAGGTCTAATATTGGGTGGCTAGCTCCTTGGAACTATTTTCATGGAATGATCATGATCCCTTCGAGGAGGAATTCCCTTAGACATATCTTTGAAAACGACTAAGTGACAATCAATAATTGCTTGTAAATCTAGATGGGTGGGAACTTAATTTTAGACATATCTCTAAAAACCACCGAGTGAAAATCATTAGCTCCTTTCTTAAGCAAATTTTTCATTTTATTAGTTCTTATTATTTATGGGGAGTTTACCTTCTACCCTCTTAGCTCTATTTTATTTCCTTCTGATTGAAATCTCATGAATAGTTCTTGGAAGATCATCTCAATTGTTCACAATTTAGAAAGCCATTATACTCCCAAAATAATATATGTTAGGTGATAATCTCCCATGGATAATTTAATGTTGTGGAATTTTCCAAAATAACTAACAGTACCACCATCTGCAATCAAAACTTGAAACTCTAGAGCCAAATGTAGTGTCCAAATCCTATTTTTATCATTATTTGAATGATTGTGAGCATTGAATAAATGCAAACAATTAATGTTTTGATCCCAACACTAAATATCCTAGAAGATAGGGTTAGGACCCATATGCCCATAAGTGTATGGGCCCCATATATTGTCGAGGACCAATTTTTAATGTGTTGTTGGCAAAATTTTAACATCCATAATTCAAATTTCAAGTGTTCACTTTTGGAATCTAATTTTCAAGAAATGAGCACAATTGCATATAAATACCTAGTCTTTTTATCATTTGAAATCTATCTAGCACTAAGTACACTATCGATAAAATACTATTTTCAAGAGAAAAATTTCAATGATTCATTGTAGCAATTCAAGATCCGATATCATGTTAAATTTTATGCATGTTTATGTTGTCATTATTTGTGAAGGCTAACCCTTGTTGCAAGTCTCGAAGAAATTCAAGAAATCAAGCAAGAAAGATCCAAGACCTTGAAGTGATGTGCATGACTTCAGCCCTTTGAGGAAGAAATTGAAGGGTGGTGAGTTGCAACACTTTGTTGATTCATCATTCCTTCCTATTATTTATCCATTTTATCATTGACATTTCCATTGAGGAAGTAGAAACACCTACAAGGGGTTTGATTGAGGCAAGCCCCTAAATGGCCCAACATTTTCTCTCTCTTTGAATGTGCAGGTTACATGTTTGAAGATAATTCAAGAAGGATTGAAGGAAAACTCAATTGTTGCATTCAAAGCCCTATAAGTTTTCAAGCCACAAAAAATCAACTATAGAACTACCTGGCAATATGTTGACAACACTGCAATCGAGAAACAAAAGATCAGATCCAGCATCAGAGGACTGCAAAACCAGTTTCAAGACCCCCTATCACAGACGCATACATCCCTAGGTATTTGTGTCCTCTGCATGTTAGATCCAACTTTTTATGACAAGTGCACAATCTCCAATACTCCTCAGATCTGCATGTAGTTTATTGTTTCTACCTGTATACTTTCAAGATATTACATTTATCATATGAGGTCATATAGTTTAATTAGGTTAATCTTTCCAAATCATATCTAATCCATTTATAAGGCTCAAAAGAAGAAGATCCAAGTTTGATTGGCTCACCTTCATGGTTGATAGTCAATCTATTCACCTTGTTGATCTCCCTCTTTAATGAAACTTGGAAAAGAGGGCTTCCCATTACATCATAGGTTCTTTTCATTTAGGACATAGGAATACATTTTCCTTTGTTTCATTTTGGTGAACCTGGCCTATTAACATCATAAACCTTCTAAAAATTGCAATCAATCATCCTAGATCTAGGTTTTGCATTGCATTATTTTGTATCCTTTATTTAGGGTTTTATATTTGCATCATAAAAAGTCATAAAATATTACATCATATGTTGCATCATAGCTTGTATTAGGATTTCTTTCAATCATTTTAGATTAGATCTTCGTTCAAAGTTATATTCTTTTTTGTTCATACAATATCATACATTTGCATTTGAAACACATTGAGAAATTTTGGAAAAACAGTCAATGTCAGACCTGTTTACAAATACAAACAACAACTTAAAAACTTAGCCTTTTAATTTATAAACCAATTGTCAAGGACCAGATGCCCCTAGGCAACCCTATCCTTATATAGGTGCATCAACAAAATTTTTCACAATTTTCTAACTTTGTCTGCTCAATCTGAAGGTACTTGTAGATCTTTGTCTTGAAATCAATAATTGCATGTTTTAGGCATATTGCATATAGTTCATAAAGGTGAAATAAAGTGCATTGTTTGTGTTTCAAAATTGCTAAAATCATCATTTTTAGGCTTTGCATTTTAGAAGCAGTTATTTCAGATCTCAAATTTGCATTTATAACTTGCTCAAGCATCTTCAACATTCTTGCATACTTCTATTTTGCATCAAATTAGCATAAATTAAGCAAATTTTGGGAAATTGTTTATTGTTACAACTATTTGCAAGTAGAATAAAAATCCTTAAGCAATGTAATACACAACCAGATTTCAAATTTCCAAAACCCTGACCAAGACTTAGATTCCCTTGGATGCCCCTGTCTTGATATTCCTTAACAAAAAATCTTTCTCAGACCTCTATTGTTGCGTTCCGTGCTTGCTTCTACTATCTAATTTCTATTTTTGGCCATTTTGTTGTGTTTTTTATTAGTTTATTGTTCATCTTGGGTACACTTACTTATGTTTTGGAATTTGTTCGAGTTTCACAACCTGGTGTTCTATTGTCAATAATTTATTGGGACGTATTTGTAGACTTATGGAGTCCTGTGTTGGCATTACATCCGATTTAGATCATGAGTCTTCTAACTATTTCATGAAAAGTATTTTCAATACTTAGCCAATTTTGGACTCTATTCCTGATGTTACCATGCCAATGGAAACCTTACAAACATCCACCTTTACAAATGTTGAGAATTTGGTTTCCCATGTTCCTAAAGACAAATTGTAAAAATTGGAAAAAGACTTAAAGGGACTTCAAGACTATACGATTATTGAATCTCTAGCTGGTCTTGTCATCCCTATGATAAAAAAAATGATAAAATTGATTAGTGATGCTCATGGATTAGAGGTTTTGCATAGCCTAGCCCATATAGTTGATAATAATGTACCTACCATGGCTAGTTGCACTCAAGCTTTGGGATACACTCAAATCAAGTCTCCCTCCCTACAAATATAGCCTTTATTCCTACATACACCAATCCAACTATTGCCTCAACGAAACAACAAAGTATTGGTATAAATCCAACAGTAGGACTCTCCAATAGAAATCCTTATGGTTTTGGATCTTCACATGTCACACCTCAAATTTTATCCCATTCAAAAATTTGCAACATAGTAGCCCACCTAACACATACACACTTCCACCATATTCACCTCATTCCCAAAACATGTCAAGCAATGATTTTGTCATAAACCAAATTTTGCAAAATGTGACATCACTTTAACAATAAATCTCAACTTTGAACAAAAACCAAAATGGAAAACCATCACAATACATTAAAAGGATCCCATTGTCACTTGAAATATTGAAAGCACAAATGCCACAAAATAGAGAGATACCTCGATTTGACAAGTATAATGGTAAATGGGACCCTAGCAATCACATATCATCATAGACCACCATGTGTAGTGAATTCACTTTTGAGGATAAGCTCTTAGCTAAATTTTTCCCTAGGTCATTAAAAGACATGGCCTTGGAATGGTTTTGTTCATTACCGAATAACTCAATCCACTTATTCAACGAGCTTGTTGATGCTTTCCTTCACCATTTCCAATTCAACCTTGGTCCTAATGTTGCCTTACCAGATTTAATGTGGTGCAAACAAAGGCAAGGTGAAAAGGTTACAGAGTTCATAAGCCGTTATTAGTTGCTTTTATCACAAATCAATCTTACTCTTACTAATGCATATATACGAAGAGTATTTATTGATAGCTTGCAATTTGAAATAAGGGATAAAATATTATTAATTAGATTTCCATCCTTCATACATTTGTGTATGACTCTTTGTGACTATCAGAATTTTATTAGTTAGTATGAAGAAGCATCTTCATTGACTCATGTTGAAAAAGTCTAAATCCATACCCCACAACAACTATGAACCATTCAAGAAGAAAAACAAGAACTTTATAAAGATAAATCCATCTCAAATAAATAATCATGTTGAACCTCAAGTTGTTGCCATAAGTTCAACCCTGTACCAATTTAGAGCGAAAGATAGACAGTTCACCCCGCTACTCAATTCCCTCCATTTGATCATGTTGCAAATTTTGAGTAAGAACCTAATCCAATTACCCTTGATTAGATCTATGGATACAACCATGCTTTTACCTCCATGTTTTAATCCAAGTTCCTTTTGTCAATATCACCACACAAATGGACATGATATAGAATGATGTATGCATCTTCAACATCAAGTTTAAGACCTCATTCATTCTATTCACATTCAATTGTGTGGCATTAATGATAAAGGGAATAAGTCTCACCCCACCTAACTAGAATTTGTAAATCTTTACCAATCCAATGCCTAATCATTCAACCAACTTTGTGCAAGATTGTGATTTCAATAATGATGAGATGAATATTGATACAACTATCGACAAGAACAATGATTAAAATAATAATGAGGATGGTCTACAAACAACGGTTGGTTTCATAGATATTCAACCTCGTAAGGGAAAAACCATTGTATTACCTAACATTGTTTTCACTAACAATGATGCACTTAGACATGCACCTGATGGTCCTCTCTACATTGTTGGTCGTATCAATGAAAAAACTACATAAGGAATAATCATTGATCCCACATGTGTAGAGAATGTGATCATTGAGGTTTTTGTTTTGTGCAAAAGCTTTATCAGGATTCTTACGAACAATCGAAAGCATGACTAAAAACTCGTGATGGTTTTTCTTGCCCTATGATAGGTCCCATCACTCTTTCGCTTAAAGTTGGACCAAAGAAATTAGATGTCTCATTCTCCATCATCTCGTCGTTGAACCAATTCTGTGTGAATCTAGGCTTGTTGTAAGATGGTGTGTCCCTTGGTCTCCCCTATGCAGCGCGACGCTTGGGTTCATGACACAACTTAATCACCTCCTCTGGATCTTGTATAAATATGGTGATTGTATTAGGCATTAATAGGTTGATCTTTCAGTGCAACAACAACCACTAATATAACAATTGGTATTAGAGCTGAGTTCATAGGTTTGAACCCATCGCTTGCATTAGGGGATTGTTACAAGATAGTGTGTCCCTTGGTCTCCTTTATGCGGCGGGACACTTGGGTTCCTGACATGGATTAACCACCTCCTATGGATCTTGTATAAATTTGGTGGTTGTATTGGGTATTGAAAGGTCGATATTTTGGTGCAATGATAACCACCAATGTAACAAGGCTATCCATGGCTACACTCCATGAATGTCATCCTATCAGTCATTCACAAGTACATAAAGTTTCCCTTTGAAAATGAGATATATAGTGCATCATAGTGGGTTTAATCCTTTGTCCTCCCATTGGAATTTATCATTGGATTTATTTTAGCCTTGACCTATGGAACCTATAAATCTTTGCCAAGATTTATTTTTCAATTCGTACAAAATTTTCAAGGCAAAGCGCATAATAGAGTTATCTCTTAGCAATATTCCTGAGAATGATAGGTCCATGGTTTTTCCTTCTTCCACACCCATTATGGATGAACCTATGCCTTGAGCCAAAAACCTTCCAAGTAATCAAGGTAAATACACTACAATCCCTCCACCCATCTCCTATAAGAGACCAAGAGGTAATAAAATGATTCTTTTTGTGCCACAAAAGCTAAAGCAAGTGTATAGACCTATGGAGACAGTGGTTTCCCAACCCTCGAGGGTTCCTTCGATTCCTCCCTTAGAGAAGAAAATAAGCCAATAGTTGATAAACGTCACAACTTGAAAACCATGCAAGAATAAATTTAAATGTTAAAGAGCGTAGGCATAGGCATTGTGCTATCACTTGTCAATTGGAAGAAAAGAACAAAACAGTGCATGATAATCCTATTGGAAATTTGAAGAAAAGAACAAAACGGTGCATGATAATCCAACACATATGAAAACAACTTAAGAAGAAATGAAAATTTCACCAAAACAAGATATGGAACTAAAAAAGGAAATGAAATAAGAAAATTTAAATGTAATTGTCATAAAACTTGCCATTATGATCAATTTGGATCGTGAAGATGGCATTGCTAAAATTGATGAAGAAGTGCATAATGAGGTTAATGTTTTATTTTAAAAGCAAATGAATTTAGATGTGGGAAACCATGATGATCATATTGATGAGAGTGACTCACCACATGTTGTACCTGGAGATGCTCCTTGTACGACACTTGTTGTGGTCCCTTTAGCTAGTTGTCTATATTTCATTTATGATGAGCAAGATTGGGATGTGGACGAATTGATTTAGGCCAGTTTACATGTGTAGTACTCCTTTATGTTTGTTTCATGTGTTCTTTTTGTTTGCTTGCACATGATGTGACCTCCCATGTTGTGTTGCTTGGCATGTCTTTTTTTTGTGAGTTTTCTTTGGATGACCATTGTTTCTCTGTTGTGTAAGGATACAAAGAAAGAAATCTGTTGTAACATTCTTCTATTTGTATCTTCATTCTTCTATGTGTTGTAAGCTTTATCTTTTCTTTTTGTCTAGTGTTTTTCTATTTGGAATGATGCAAGGCGTTCAGACATTTAGGTCTCTTCCATGTTGACCCAAAAGTTTGTTTGTCTTCTCTCTATGTGCCATTCCTTTGTTATGTTTGTTGCTCCACAAGTATTTGGGGAATGATGTTAGTTTTGAGTTCTATTATATCACTGTAGCAAAGACATATACTGACCTCAGATTCATGGATCCCTTATGTTTTCATATTCTATGTTGTTTTTTGCATTGTGTTTTGGGGCAACCCCTTGTCATGATGTAGCTTTATTTGGAAACATATCATTGGCATAGAGCTTTCCAAATAAGCTCTTGTGATCCTTTGTTGTGTGGAATTTATCATTTTACTACTTTAAAGCAATTGCTCATTGTTCACACTTTGTTTTTAAAACATATTGTTAAATATTTTAGAGAAAATGTTTTATGAAGGTAGAAGAGGCAAATTGGAAAAGTGATGTAAAAAGAAAAAAAATTGTCTTTGGGTGTCAAAAGGAAAATAGAAGGGAGTTTTTTGTTTGCCTTTGTGAGGACTTACATAGCAAAATTTTAGGGTTTTAATTTTGTTTTATTGAAGAAGTCCAAAGATCTTTCAAAGGGATGGCACGAAAAAAGCGGTTGGTTGCCTTAATTTTTGCCCATGTTGCAAGAGAAAAAAAAGGATATGGTACACGACTGAGTTTGAAGATGTCTAAAATTCATCTACTTGTTTTCCACATTGCAACAAAGGAAGAAGTTGCTCATTAGCATTGAAGGGATCCAGGAAAAGAAGGAGATTTTTTAGGATATTGTGACAAATCACTTCCACGCGCCCAAATGTTTCTAAAATAAAGTTGTACGTGTTTGTTCTCTACTTTATGTAATGTTTGTTTGTTGTTTTAGGGAGATTTTGACAAGTAAATACAAATACCATTAAGTTTTCTAACTAAAACAAGTTGCATCATGGGAATATTTTTAGTTTTCTTTCAACAACTCATTCTTTTGTCTTTAAAAGCTCTTGAATGTGAAGTGGCAATGTTAAGTTTTGGTGTCAAGGATCCCTATCAAGGTGCTTTAATGAATGTTTCCAGTTTTTGAGGGTTATTGATGTTCCTATTCAAAACTTCATAAACCTTAGATGATGTTGTCACGTAGGCACAATGAGTGAGAAGGTTGTATCAATTACATTGATCTTGCACAAAATCAACAGTAATTCAAGGGGACACTTCATGAAAGAGAGAACAACAAAGGTTTTTCACATTTACAATCCTTCACAATCGTTATGGTTGTTAGTTTTGTCTCTTACATTTTACCTAGTTGTCTCTTCACATTTTTGTCATTTTCTTCCATGGATTTGTTGGACAAGTCCACACAGTGTCACAACAAATCAAATTTGGCTCTAGATTTCACAGTTTGGGTATTGGTGTTGTGACCCTAAATTGGGCTGCAAACTATATGTTAAAAAAAATCTTTCTCTACTAGATTTAGCTTTGCACAGGTGGCTACAACACTTACTCGTGTTTTTTCTCTATAATGGAAGTGAATAAATGAAGTAAAGTAGGTCTTCTCTAAATGTAGAAATACAGGGATATATATTAAAGGAGGCATAAATCTTCATGAGATATCATGCATAACACATTGGGATAGTGTCATGGAAGTAAAGGGTGACAGAGATTTGATAGTAAAGGGTAACCTTGAAGACAAAAGAACAAAGTATGTACAGATCAACTTTGAGTTATGAATGAAAAGTGTTATAGGAGATGATGAACACTACATTTTTTTTTGCTTTATGACTGAGTAGAGGGCAAGATAATCACAAGGAAAATCCTTGTAAGGGGTAGAGGTCAAGTTGTGGATAGTCAATTAGAAATAATTATAGGGGTTGATGATAAAGTGACAGTCCTTGGTTGGAGAGACACTGGAAATATATGTGAAAATGAGTTTTCCTTGTTGAGCAAGTGATATTTTCTTTAAATATCTTGAATGACTTGACTACAACTGAGTTTATGAGTGTCCCTTTGGAAGCATAGGATAATGTTAAAAAGGGAAATTATTTCTATGATCGTAAATTTTTTAGTCATTTCTAAGAGCATTAAGTATTATGTCAAGAAGAGACAACCAATGCGAGATTGTTAACAATGAGAATAAACTATAGTGACAATATTTGTTGAAGGGGAAGTTATCCATGCATGATAGAGAGCTTAATGACAGTAATATGATAGTGTTTCCATGATGATTATAGTCCATATTGCATGTTAATATTGTTACAAAACAACCATGGTTTAAATGAAAATTTGAGGTTGAGAGAATATGAATATATGATCATAGTTTGATGAAAAGGGAACCGAATTTATCTAGGACTATGCATTTGATTTTTGAATCTCATTTTGACCGTGTGATGACAAATGATAGCCCTACATTCATAATAGGACAATCATCTCAAGTGAAGTAGTGGTAGTCCATGGAGGGTTCCTTATCTATACATTGCATAAGAGGACAACAAGGATTAAAGTGTGCAATACGGTAACCATGAGTCAAAGAATGAGCGCAAGGACAAAAGATAGTCATGTTTGTTGAAAAAGGGTAGAAAGAAGGATAGTGACTGTCCTATCCATATTCCATGATGTTTTCTTCCCAAATTGTTGTGAGAAGACTTTCATGAAATAGTAGTTATAAAGGAAACAAGGATGCATCAGGACATGGAAGGATAGCCACAGGATGGTCATCTAGAGAGGGGTAGTTGGTCATCTTGATTCTTTAACATGATTAAGGTAAGATGCAACGAAATCAAAGTATCATTTCTTGTGGCTCATGTTAAAGTTGTCTCACATAAAGGACAAGGTATTAACAAGCACCTACAATCACAATGACCTTGCAATAAGAGGGTAATTTTCAACCTCTAACACTATTGAGAAGCTTTTAGTCTAGGTCTTTAGTAGCAATAAAGGGGGTTGTGACCTAAATGAAAAAATTGTTATGTATAGGCCTCTAAAAGAAATTCTATAGTGAAAGGGAAAAGTAGACAGTCATGAACATAAGGTAGTGATCTACAACTCTTCAATGAGTTATACACTAAATTTGACAGTGGGAAATAATGCACAGACATATAATGGACAGTGAGTATGTTTAGAACACAATACCAAATGAAAGAAAGTTTAAAAGACTAGAAGGTTGTCATAAGAGGACTAATATAATAGTTTTGTAAGGAACTTATAAAATTCAAACATAGGGATAGTTCTATAGAGTTTTCATGGAGTATATAGAGCAGTCACTCAGTGTACAATAGCAATCAATAATGACAACACAACAAGTCATGATGCAAGATGGAATCAAGCAGGTCTTATGCTTCATACAATGGCTATGCATTGTGGCTGCAAACTTCCAATGGAGATTGTGTTGCTTGGAAGACTTGTAGGAAAGGCACATAGTTTAATGAGATACGAGACCACACAAAGGGTTGTAATCATGCCTCAGATTTGAAGGCAATTCAAGGAACATGGACAGTTCTAGCAAGTTGATAGTCTTTTTAGTTTTAATAGTCTATCGAGGGATACATCTTCTGTGAAGTTCATGAGGTAATAAAATCAGAGGGATGTCTTCAATCTATGACAATAATTGAAGGATAGTCATAATGCAAAGGGATGAATTATAGTTAGAGGGAAGCATTTGAAAATTGTTGAGTGTGTCAGGTCAAAAGGTATATGATGTTAAAGAAAGCAAAATGGAACTTCATCCTATGCCTCAAGGAGTTCAAACCAAGTTAGCCTCCAAGAACCACATGGCCTACAAATTTTCATTAGAATGATACAATAGAGGATGTAAGGCAATTAAAGAAGACATATGGTCTATAAAAATTTAAGGGAGTTTAAGTTTCAAGTACATGTGAATAATTTTTTTATAAAAAGGGCATTTATGGAAGGGAAGTTGGGTAGTTTCCTAGTCTTTATGAGCATTGAATGTCATTTGCAAGCATACAGTGAAGTGTTTTTGGTCAGTTGGTGAGTTGAACAACAGTTGAGAGAAAATAAGGAGGCAGTTTGAATAAAAAGATAAGCACGTGCAAGTGATCTAGTTGGTCAAGGAGCATATATAGGAGCAAACAGTTGAAAAATCAACATTTCTTCCCCTCATCACCTAATTGGAACCTTTTTGGGAGAATTCTTCAAAGCAGTAAAATGTGAAAATTCATTTAATGTTTTTAATGTTGTCCTACTTTTCCTCGAGTGTAGGATAGACAAAAGGCAATCTGAATCACTTTGTAATCAATTCTTTCACTTTTGAAAACAACATTGTAAAGTGAAACAAAGTTTCTTTTTGTTTCAACTGTGCATTGTAGCTCGTATTTTTTTAGTTTTTAGAATGAAAACAAACATTTTGTAACACATTTTCAAAGAGAATACAAATTTCAGATCATGTATTGTTGTAAGCACCTCTTCATCAATAAAATTTGAGCATCTTGGCCTTCAAAAGTACTATTTTTATTAAGTGTATGAGGTAATTGATATCATTTTTTGTGATTTTCCATTATAAGGCAATATATGAAAAACATTGAAACCAAATGATTTCACCAAACAATATACAAAATGATAGAAAAATCATTGAACTGGAGCCAAATCCCTCAACATGAGCACACGATTATCCATTCATAAGGGGGTGAAGGAAACATACCTAGGAGATACTAATTTATTTTGCTTTTTTGTTCTACAATAGAGTTACTAAATGATATTGTGAAAGGAACACAAAAATTAAAGGCTTCACCCACATGCGAGTACGATTGGATGGGCATACTAATGTTATTTAAGAATGGTAAAGAATCATTATGAACAAGAGAGGGAGAGCCTGAGGGGGATTGTCAATTCAATAAATATTTGAAGTTCAGCTTTCATGGGGGAATTTGACCAAGATACAACAAGGGTTTGAGTGGAATCCATGATCATGGTTCACAAGTTCTCAACCTTCATGATATGTTTGATGCTACTAATCTCAAATTTAAACTTTAAGATGTACTATTCGAGCACACTCTTCTAATGTCGCCAATTGAAACATTGATATTTAGAATGAAAATGATAACTATCTTTGATTCAAGTATTTAACCAAAATTATTTTCCAATTACTATCCTTTTGTAATCTCGAATCCACACCACAATGTCTTTGCCTCAACCACATTATTTATTGATTAGGCTAAGCCTTCATAGAAAAATAATGTGGATTCACTGAATTTTTTTAGGGATTGAATAATTTGTGCATTGTAAGTGTTGTATTTTCTTTGACCAAACCTTTAAAATATAGTGAAAGTTGATGTGAATAATCACAAGATTAAATTTTATGATAGGGATTTACACATTTTAATAGGTCCTACAAATTGATCTAGTTTAAATGAAATTAGAAGTCAATGTTATCACCATCCCCACCGCCATCATACAATAGTAACTCACGAAGTCATGATTTCGTCATTTAAAAGTGCATATTTCCCTATTCCCATCACCATCATATTATATTAACTCACTAACTTACAATTTTTCTCATTTAAAATTCCTTATTACACTTTGGGTGAATGAAGTTTGATATAGCTTTTTGTGAAGAAAGAAAACAGTGACGATATTAGTTTTATTTTATTAAATTACAACAATTAGCGAAAAAAGGCAAGTGTCATTTGGTTTATTGGTGAGGTTATTTACCTCACAAAGAGCTCACCAAAGATTATTTATTGCTTATTGCAAAAGCTTAACATGATAAAGAATAAGGTGAACATAAGTTTCAAGAGAATATGCCTTAGTCACACCAAGATATGTATTAGATCTTACATCAAATGATTTACAACAAAAAATGAATTGTAAAATAATGATTATATTAAAAACTCCTAAACATAAATTTAATAATCATTTACAAACATACACACAAAATCGAAACTTATATTACACACAATTAAATGGTATAATTTAAATATTCAAATATAATATATAAATTAATTTATAATTGTATTATATTAATATATAAGTCTAAATCATTTTGAGAAAGGATCACATTTTTTAAGTTGAAGAAGATTCGTGACTCTAAGCAAGAATAAAATTCATTACCACTCTCTAAGTTGAAGAAGATCCATTACCATATATTCTTATTCAGTAGCAAAGGGGTAGTCGAGACAAAATGGCATTTCATCATGGATTGCACATTTTACAATGATATTTATATCTAGTATGAAAACAACCTGAAAGGAAGTAAATCTTAACAAAATTGCAAGTTTTTTTATTAAAATTCGTGATGGAAAATATAACATGGAGATAAATTTTAAAATGCCTTAACATTGAGGCTTATGACCCCTTAAATGGTAGACCACTATCATCAAAATCTTTTATTCATTCTATTGATGCCACCCGGGAGGAGATTTTGAAAGTAAGTAAAAAAAATTGGAAATTAAGAAAACTTTCACATCCATTACATTGACAGTTTCCAAACCGGAATAGAAGAAAAGAGCAATTCTTCCTCGAATTAAAAAAAAAAACTTGAAATGATTTTAAAAAAAAAGTGAGTTGCATTGCCATAGTAAATGTAAAATTGACACAAGAGAAGGATAATACTAGCAATCACACCTTTGTGTGCAATGGGTACACCAAAGAGATGTGGAAGGTTAATTTTGAAAAAAGTTTATTTATTTTTTGTATATATTTGTGTAATACATGAGATAATTGATATAACATTTAGGAAATGATGTTTTCTGTGCAAAAGGTCTTAATGGAGAAGTAATAGCTTCAAATGAACTATGCATCCACTTAGAGGGATTGAAAAAACTGGAACAAAACCTTTGAATTAGGAAGATAATTGGGCTCCATTATCAATAAACAAATGTTATGTTTACAATAGGGAGAGAGGGAGAGAGAGGGATGGATAGAGGGAGACATAGAGGGAGAGACAAAGAGGAAGAATTAGAGAGAGGGAGAGGGAGAGGGAGATATCAATAGTGAGACAGAGTGATAAAGAGATAGGGATATAAGGAGATATAGAGAGAGGGGGAGAGGAAGAGAGATAAAGAGATAAAGAGATAAAGATATACAAATAGAGAGAGGTAGGATAAAAAGATAGATAGGGAGATAAGGAGGGAGTGAGGGAGGGAGAGATGGGGAGAGATAGAGAGAGGGTATATAGAGAGAGGGAGAGAGATGGAGGGGAGAGAGAGATAAAATTTCAAGGTATTATTATACAATATTTATTTTTCTAATAAAAAAATAATAATTATAAATTGAACTACTTCTAATAGCTTTTATTTATTATTGTAATTTCAAAAAATAGACATAAATAATTAAAATAATTTCAGTTTAAAATCTAAATTATAAACTAAAATAGAGTAAATAATTATATATATATATATATATATATTTTAAAAATTATAGTTGAAAGAAAATATGTATAAAAAGTATAACTAATATAAAACAATATTAGCAATAATAGAAAGATAAACCCAGTACAATTATAACTAATATAAAAATATTGTGTTTATATATTTGTAATAGAATATTATATTACTATTTTTGATAGGTAAATAGTATTTTATTGATAGCAAAAAAGGTTTACATCGTGCCCTTTCATGGCGGCAGAACCAAAGAGTTCAAAACCCAGACACACCAAAAAACCATATCTGACCTCAACTATACACCTGGATGCTATACCAGAAAAAAAACAAATAATTTCCAACTTCCAAAACTTCAGCCGCCAAGGCCCTGCACGCCAAAACTACCACCTAGACAGAGACCACAACAACTACCAAGACTTCCTCAACATTGCACCAAAAAAACACAACTAGCATCACCCCCTATCCGTCCAACTCCATGCCTTTGGCCCTTAGATAGTTGTTGAAGAGCCCCCTCCAGTTAACACCACCTGATAACTCAAAATGCAGGTGATGTTTTAGAAATATCAGCCCACACATCGCCTTGTTTCTATGCTCCATGACCTTCTCCCCTTTCAGGTCCAATAGAAACAAGAACCATTTGACTCTCACACCTGGCACGAGAGCTTGGTTTAAGTCGTGTGGATGAGGGATTCCCACATCCAGCTGTGCAATGATTATAACATTCTCCACCCCCTCTGTCAAATTATCTGAGACCAGTTTGTGAATCATCAGTAGAGCCAATGGCTTAGGAACCTCGAAATTGAGAAGCTCTGCCACAAATCGAACAACAATGTTTGCATTGGTTCACCATCTTTTCGTCAACAACATAAACTGCTTGCCAAGCAACATCACGATCGCCTCTAATACAAGATGATCCCAATCTTTGTGTAAGACCTAGATTTTTTGGAGATTAATGCTAATAGCTGCACATATTACAATGATCAATTCTAAACTAACAAATAATCTAAATCAAAACAAAAAAGAGTGAAGAAATTAAAAATAATTAAACTAAAAAAATCAATTGGAAAGCTCTCATCGAATATGCATCCCTACAACTCTACCATCTCTACCTCTTTGCCGTCCTCTCGGCCCTGTGCCTCATCTCTCAATTGGTGCCGACTAATCCAAATTTGTATAAGAAATCGAATGATGCTCTGCCCACCATGCGTCGTATGCAGGCGTAGTCCCTGGATCTGCTAATCCATCTCTCCATCCCTAATGTACTGATTGTAAGGCTTGTATCTCTGCCTCTGCAGTAGCTACTAGAATCATGGGCCCCCAGTGTGGAACCTCTCTGGACGATCAAGCAAAATCTACTCTACCTCGAGGCTCATCTTGAACCTATCTGAACTATCTCAAAACTCGCTCTAGCAAGTGCCTCTCTATGATGTGCACGCTTGAAACAGTCCTCCCAATGAGTACTGTGTCTGTCTGCAATACGGTAAATGTCTATCCTCATCAGACCACTGCTCACAGTTTGTGTATGGTCTCCAAGTGAACTGATCTAAGATATTGAGTTCATGTCTCCAATATCTAGTATCTCCCACATGGCTTTGAGTGATGTTTCCTGTGTATCGGAAAACATACGGAGATCTCGCCTGTCGCTCTACAGTAACTAGAGGACGAAAAATAGCTATCCTCTTCCATGCCCAAACCATCAGTAGAGTGGTCCCACAACTCATCGACTACGCATCTCTGTATGCAATATCATGTAAATGGAAATATAGCATCCCTAATAGACATGGACCCCAGGCATACAAGGTCTCTCTCTCTAACATGCCCACCAACATATCCCACCATCCAACCGAAAAACCATGACATTGTCGATCTAGTAATACTATCCCACCTATCAGTGTACATAGTATGCAGTTAATCCTATCGTATTTGTCTACTAACACCACCCATCTGATCTCATAATGCTCAATGTCGAGCCTATTATTATCGTCCACCTAATAGAATCTAGCTAGCTTCGTCAATCCACGTTGGGTATTGTACATCACCCGCTCTCCTCTAATCGAAAGTCTCAGTATCCTATACACATCCTCCAATGTGACAGTTGCCTCCCCATTCGGCATATGAAAATATGATGTCTCGAAGTGCCATTGCTCACACAACGCGGTGAGCATCCCTCTGTTTTCCCGAATAGAGGGCATCGAAAGACAATGACGAAGACCAAGTCTCCACAAAAACCGTATCTTTGCACTAATCAGACAATCTCTCAGATCGAAGGTGTCTAGACGTGTCTCCCGTGTAAAAATAGGATCTAATATAACCTACATATCAACCATGTTGTCAGGATTTTCAAAGGTTTTTCCTTACAATTTTTTTCTCCAAAACTTTGCCAGCCAAATGCGGCTCACAATGACAGATGCGGTGCATTCATACAAATGTGTTGCGTAACAAGGTATTTGCGTCGCATATTACATATGCGTTGCACATCACCAACCAAAATATCTACCTATTGCAAATGCGGTGCAAAATAAAAATAAAAAAATCAAATGCGATGCAGAAAGAAAATGCGATGCATTTCCTATAACCTGTCTATCTGCTACATATGCGTTTCACAAATGCATATGCAGTTCACTAACCTACATGCGTTTATGCTTGATGTAGATGCGTTCTATAATCACATATGCAGAGCATTTTCTTACAAATGTGTTTAATGCCTAAAATTCCTACCCTAGCCTAGACGTGTTTTCACATATGCGTCGTTCCACAATCAAATGCGGTGCATATGATGACATATGCGTTGATTCTAAAAGATTGCATATGCTAATTAACTTTTCAAGGCCTAAATCTACGTGCAGAACAAAAATTCAAAGGCTCATTTTTGGGTACATATCGGTGGTCTTGCGTCGGCTGGCTGCCTGAGGGTTCAGATCCGATATCCTCAATGCGCAACATAGGGAATGGGAGCCATCTTCGTCCACTTGTTAGAGCAAAATCTCAGTTCTTCAAACTCCTCGAGGTGCAAATGAATTGGTTTTCAACCTAATTCTTATTTATAGCTAGGGTTTGGGTGGCATTTCTTCTGACCTAGTCTATTGGCCGCTTAACTTTCCAACTTCAAATGACCCGTACACGTCCGTAACAACTCCAAATTCAATTTTTTCAACTCCATTGGCTCCCCTCCACGACACTCACTTATACGGGGCAACCAAGCTACTGTACCCATGAAACTCCCATGGCATACATCTCATCTCCACACATAAACCATAAGAATGTAAGATGGCTTCACAGGGCCGACCCTACTGCGCCAGCAAATAGGTAGGCTTTTGGCAAACTACAATAAATGGATTTTTAATTCGAGCACCCATTCATGAAGGCCACGCGAGAGGCGCTATCATAATAGTCTGCAGAGGTTAGGTTATGCAGGTTTCAAAGCACCACAAGGGTACTCGGGAATCAATGGCTTGTCCGTAGGAGCTCCAGTAATACCGAGTTTTCCTCAAGTATTAAAAATTCTATACTGGTTGGGAGTCGCTGGCGATAAGCGCGTCACTCGTTTTGAGTCATGTTGGTTACTCTTAACCACCAACATAGGTCCAAATTTTCTAAAGTTAGTAACTGTTTCTCTTACACCTAGGATTGCACGAATGCGCAAGGGGAGAGGATACTTCGATATACCAAATTGGGTTCTAAGCTAAACAATTGCAAACACGAAAAACACTGGTTTATTCTTAAGCCCAAACGACAATTTTCTAAACTACCAAACATAAAAGCTTTCAAAATAAAAATATCAAAGTCATTAGGTCCTGCATGCAAACTGATCAGTAGTTTATTTTTCTTGTCTTCGACTTTCGTCCTGCAGAAAAAGAATGCCTTTGGTTTCTATTGTCTTCTATGCTTCGTCCTGCAAAAACTACGTTATTCCCCCTTAACACAACTGCAAACACACATTAGCGAAAAAACTGAAATCACACAGAAAATGAAAAAAGAAACGTGGATGTACGAAAGTGAAAAAAGTGAAAAAAAAATTACCAGTCAGATGCGATGTTTCAAGCCACAAATGCGGCTCGAAATTGATTTGTGAATGCGGTTTGTGTTGATAATCGCAAGTCGAAATGTTGACAGTCAGATGCGGTTTGGGGATTCGCGAATGTGGTGTGTAATGGCAGATGCGTTGTAGAGTTTAGCAGATGCGACTCTCAGATACAGATGCGTCGTGGATTTCAACAAATGCGGTTTGCTGTATGATTCCTGCAAAAAACCAAAAAAATAGAAAACGAAAAAATGTTACGCGAATTTGAAGCGTGCTTCACGTCAGGTTCACCAAATGTAAGACCTAGATTTTTTGGAGATTAATGCTAATAGTTGCACAAATTACAATGATCAATTATAAACTAACAAATAATCTAAATCAAAACAACAAAGAACAAAGAAATTAAACATAATTAAACTAAACAAATCAATTCGAAAGCTCTCACCGAATATGCATCCACTCCTTTGAATTATCTCAATTATCCTTCTCCATTTTGCTGTTTCAGTATTCTTTCCCTCATATTTTCAGTATTGATGCAAGCATAACTGTGTTGAATGTCTAAGAAAAATATCGAAGATTAAGTTTCTTCTCAAAAGTGTATGGTTTTGGGAGGAGGAATAATGATAATGACAATCCATTTTATAGATTTTGGGTTTTCGAATGATCAGCTCAGATTGAAAATAGAGATTGACGGATGAGATTGATTAATGTCATGCAATGTGAGTTATGTGTCAATTAGAACGTGAGCCATAACATGAGTTAGGAAAGACTGCAGGATAAAGATTAAATTAGAACAATAACTTAATCTTGTGTCAAGACTGTTCGAAAATAGGAAGAACAAGAGTTCAAGATCTTAATCTTCAGTTAAGAGTCTTCAAAAATAGAAGAAATAGACTTTGAATGTCAAAGGCAAATTTATAACTCGAAGATGAAGAATTCGAATGCATACCTAAATTAATTAATTAAATAAATATATTTAATTAATAAACACATTCATGCACATGAGTTAGAACTAGTTAACTGACTAGTTGTGACAGAGAGTCTTCTCACAACAACGATATGATATCGAACCTAGAGATAACTGGCGGATTAAAAATAGATCTTGAGTCAAAAGAATGTTATATAAATAATTAAATAATGAATTAAATGTTAATTTAATTCAACATTTGAAAATAAGAGATTTAAATTAAATAAATAAAGATAATTTATTTAATTTGACTGTTGAAAAGGTGGAATTGAATAATTAAATAATAAATATTTAATTATAGTTGAAAAGGTTAAATTGGGTAATTAAATAATAAATATTTAATTATGGATAAAGGGGGTTTAATTAAATAATAAATATTTAATTATGAAAGAAGATTAATTAGTTAGCGACATAATTAAATAAATATGATTTATTTATTGCCGATATGCGTTTGCGGGCTACTGTAGGGGTTTCGGGTGCTTCGCATGGGTCAAAGATTGTCGCTGGAGAGTGCGATGCAGGGCGTCCTCCTCCCGCTTGGCCTCAGGATGGGAAACCTTCATTGCCGCACAAACGACAGAGCTCTGGTGCGTTGTGTATCCGAATGCTCCCAATGCTCTATAATGTCTTTCAAACTGTCCTCCCGCCATGGCGTCGTCTTTCCATGGATTTGACCCGACTGTGGGGGAATCCCATGTGGGGAAAGAGCAAGAAAATTCATGGAGGCTTGACGAAGACAAGGCAGGAGCTCTATATGGGAAAAGGAAAAAATCTTTTCCAACGGTTGGCGCTGCTAGGGCACCTTTTGTTGCCTCTGCGGTACCCCAACCTAGCCCAGTCAAAGGGAAACGCCAAGCAAATCCTGGTCACTCTTACACGATGGCAGTAGAAGGTCAGGAAAGGATGATCTTTAGGCAAGGAAAAGTGTCATTTCATCAGGCGGTTGATAGGTTTGCTCGGCCTCGATCTCCACAGATGCACAAAGGGATGAGCAATTATTGGGTGGAGAGATCTGGGGTGAAGGCCAACAAACAAGCTCCTAGGGCTCTCCAGTGTGCAACCTCTTCCCCAACGGTTTCCTTTGTCGAGGAGATTGCTGATGAAGTGGTAGAAAATATAAATTATTTTTCAGAACAGGGGTTGGTTGGTAGATTCCGGGGGTTTTGGCCAAGCCTCACAGAGCTTCATGGATGGATTGCGGAATTTTGGAAACCTAAACTGGAGGGGATGTAGAGATCTACCCCATGGCAAGAGGATTCTTTGTGGTGGCTTTCGAAAATCCAAAAGACCGAGACTTAGTTCTGTATGAATACCAATGGAGCTGGAAGAATCAACATTTATTATTATTGAAACCCTGGCACCCCTCCTTCAATCCTCTCATAGAATCTTTCAATCTGGCTCCAGTTTGGATAAGGATGCCTAATCTTCCTCTTCAATTCTGGTTTGATTCATGCTTTGAAGCCATTGGTAGTTCACTGGGGAAGTTTTTGGGGGTGGATGTGGGTTCCTCAAAATTTCTACACACTACCTACACTCGCATATTAGTGGAGATAAATACAACCAAAGATCTCCCTGCGAATGTCCTTCTGAAAACTGCGGGGTTGGAATGGAATCAATTGCTTGATTATGAGGGTCTACCTTTTCGTTGTCGTTGATGTTTTAGCACTGGTCACATGGTTGCACACTGCTCAAAATGTTGGCAAGAAATCCATCCTACTTGGTGGAAAGATGCCACTCCCCATCATTACTCAGTGGAAAAGGATGGGTCGGATGGTGAGGTTGAGAGGTCTCCAAAAACTGTTTATATTGCATCGGGCAAGGCTCCACCAAGCGATTTTCATACAATTGCAAAGGAAACGACCACTTCCTCTACAAAAACGATGCTTGATGGAGATGCTCCTACTGGCAACACCCCAAAGAAAAGAAGCGGGCATCAAATTGGGAATCTTGTTGTTACGAAACTCTCAAAAGAATCTCAGCAAGATGAGCGTCATAGGACTAAGGATGACAATTCAAGAATCTCTTCCCCAAAGGGAAGCCAAATAACCAGAGGAGATGTAGAGGTTATGGGTGGAGGCTTGGTAGAGGAAATTTGGACAAAGGTACAAAGGAAAAGGAAGAAGAACGAGGAGTATCTCAACAAGCAACATGGATCCCACTCTAAAAATGACAAAATTGGGCAAGAAGCAATGTAATTGAATTGCGGGGATGTGGCCACATTGGTTCGTTGCTCCAGTCAAAAGCATCAGGTGCTGCTCCTTAGCAACAATTTACCTATCAAAAAAAATAAAATGATTTATTTAATTAATCAAGTTGAATAAAAGAATTAGTGAATTAATTAAAAGGGGTATTTTAATTAATAGAGGAAAATATGTATTAGAAAGGGTAATTAAATAATAAACATTATTTAATCATGACCATGGATAAATAGAAAATTATGTCGAATGTGTACTCGCAGGCCTAGACCAATTTTCGGTATCTACACTTTGAACATCGACTTGAGCCTCCCCTTGAGCAATATTACTAAAGAAAGCCCATAGCTTTCTCCCAAACCGCAAGCGTACTGACATCTCCATCATCCACAACTGATAACAAAAGCTTCACTTGTAAGGAATATAAAACCCAACATTTCCCATAATTCATGCGGGAGATTGCCCCGCATGAATGCGCTAACTACATACCTCCTACAACCTCCACTTCGAGTTGAATGTCGGCTTGCCAATGGGTACGAATGTCAATTCCCAACCAAACAGTCCTGTAGGCAATTAATTCCCTTTACCGCCAACCCCCCCCATTCGTGGTAGCTATGTCCTATGCAACCCACGAAACACCACCTGGGCCGCACCCAAACCGAGACCTCCACTTGGCTACTATAGGAGTAATAAAATATTATATTATTAAATGATATATTTAAATTTAATATATAATATGTTTAATGTACTTATAATAGAATATGTGTAAAAACGTGCAATCATGTTTATTTTATAAATTGAAAAATGTTTCTTATTATATAGTATTTTTTTAATTCATAAGAGATAATTATATTAAGTTTCAAAAAAGATTACAACACGTCTACATAGCAAGTTGAAAAATTGCAGAAATTGTCTTTATATCTAGGCCAAACACCATTGGATTGACATCCCTAGCCACATCGACCATCAAAATTCACTAGACAAAAGCATAGACGCTACCCAGAGACCATGGAGGCAAAACATATGTAGACACCAGACTAAAATTAGACGAAAAAGGCACCACCACCGCCCAACAACAACCATACAAACTATAATATTCTATAAACAAAAACCTATAAACCAACCGAACCTCACAAATAGAAGCTAAAAGTCGTTCATCTTGGTAAATTGAGCAAAATTTTCCACCCATTCGAAGCCACTAACCTACTCTAGCACCAACAATTTCTTCAGGAAACTGACCCCGTACGCGGCAATTGTCAGTGCTTGACCAAGGCCATGGATTTGAGTTCCAATAGCAAGGGATAAACCTTAATAACCTCGCTCAATACCTTGACTAGTGGAAGATCTTGGGGGCGAGGCACACCACGACTCGGGAGACCCGATTTCATCACCTCCTCCAAGCCACCTACGAGCTCTTTTTTGAAGAGCCTACGGACTAGTTCCTTAGCCTTGGCTTTCAGAGTCTTAACATCCAGTACTGACACCAAGAAACAAGAGACAATATGGGTATTCACTCGGAATGTCTCCCGGTTCGCCATAAAATCCTTCCCCAAAATCATTTTTACAATGACCACCATGTGTGGATCAATCCACAACATTATTATTTTCAACCACTAGTCAGTGATGATCTTGAAAACCTTCCATCGAACCTTATAATCAAGCTGAATGGGCATATCCTACCCAATGCTTACCATTGCTTCAGACAAAATCTCGACAGTGAATTTGGTGCACTCTAGCATGGCTACCACGCAAAAGGCACAAAGAGCAAACTAAAGATGGCGAGAAAATGAGCCCAAAAATCAACATATAAAGAGGCTTCTTCGTCGAGCTTGCCAAACTTACCATGTTGTACATCAATCGTCGTGCCTTGCCAAAATTACTTATCACCTTCCACTTGTCTTCGAATGTGCATGTTGCCTCGTCATGATGCCAACCAGGAGGAGGACTGTATCGATCCCAATTCATCATTGGAGTGAAGCATCATTACTTGTAGCAGTCGATGTTTGAAGGCACGTAGTAGCAGTTAAGTTTTTAATTAGAAAGTCTTTTCACCAACCTAATGGCACAAGCAGAGTATGAAAAGGCAATGAATATGGAAACTGTTGAACGCCCGAGCAAACCAACCCAGTTGGGCAAGCATCAATAGCCACGCAGACCCCGACCCACCAAATAGGCTATAGGAAAAGCCATTCGTCCGCTGACATGTCAATTATATTTGATAACAAAACACTGTTAGATGCGGTCTCTCCACATTAATAGATGCGGTCTCTCCACATCCTCGTTGTGGAGACCCCCCCGAACCGCCCACTATCAGCTCCCATGGTTATGAGTTTAATTCTTTCACCATTGCACCGTCTGCCCCCAGATGGGATAAGTGGTCAACTTCTGAATTACCTTCTCTAAGAATATGATTAAACATTACCTATTCCAATCGATCCAATCAACATAGGGCCAATTCCAATTTTGCCCCCAACTTCTAATTTATGACCTTTGTTTTCCTTAATGCATTTATCACCAGGGCCAAGTCGCCTTCAATTACCACCTTCCTCAGGCCTAGCTTGAAGCATAAGCCCAATCCCAAGATCAAGGCTTGAAACTTTGCCGCATTGTTTGTCCCTTCTGGGAGAGGGGATGCCAATCTTCCCAATGTGCGGCCCTCACTATCTCTAATTATACAACCAACACCAGAGATCCCTGGATTGCCCCTAGAGGCACCACTAAAATTTAGTTTGGCCCAACCCGCTTCTGGTGGCAACCAACTCACCTTGCTTCTATCAACTGTCATGGCCTTGCCTCCAACTCCCACAAAGTCAGGGGCTCTCAAACTAGACCAATTACTTATGATCATTGCATCCCAAACTATAAAGTTCACCTTCTTTGGGTCGAGCTCTTCCAATCTAGTGTTGACAACTTCTACTATGCTTGCCTCAATTTTACTCTGCAGTCTTTGTACTGATAGCTCCTTGTCTTGGAAGATGTGTCAGTTTCGTTCCTTCCAAATCTCCCAAATGAAAATTGATGGGCTAGCAACCCATAGCCCACCAAACATTGCCTGGTTGTAGTGAATTGGCCAACTTCTAAGCATTTCTAGCAGACTATTTGGGAAAGCAAATTGCCAATGTAATTTAGCGCAAAGCCAATTCCAACACCGTTGCAAATATTCACACTTCAAAAATAAGTGATCTCCAATCTCCTCTGTCAGCTTACACAAAGTGCATCTTGAAGGTCCCTGATAACCCAACTTAGCAAACCTGTCTGCGGTTAAGTCTCTACCTTGGGAGGCTGCCCATGCGAAGATGTTAGACTCTGGTAGACAAGATTTGTTCCAACAAAGCTTGATCGAAAGATTGGAGTCAAAGGCGCATGCGTTTGCCAAAATGTTATATCCATCCTTCGCCTTATACATGCCACTCTGAGAGGCATTCCATTTGATTTTGTCACTGCCCTTTCTTATGCAAATCTTTCGACCCTGCAAAATCTGCTTATACAGATCTGCAACTTCACTCTGGAAGCCCAACAATTTGATACTCTTCCATCTGTGGTACACCTCACCTTGCTAGATCGGTCCCTCTAAATAATTTCTTACCCTATCTCCCCATGCCTGTTTTGTAATAGCTCGAACTTGAGCCCAAAAAAAAAAGTTCGTACTTGAGCTAAATCCTCAACTTCTGCAAGCTTCTCAAAGCCATCCCAAGAGTCTTCCCAAAAGAGGGCCGCCTATCCGTCCCTTATTTCCCAAGTTAAGTGATCCAAGATTAAGTCCCTTGAGCTTCGTATGAAATTCCAAATCTGGGATCTCCTCGGAAGGGATCTAATAGTTAGCATGGTGTGCTCTCCATCATCTAGATACTTAGCCCTAAGAAGTTTCACCCATTTTAGATCACGAGTTGAGTGTATTCTTATTATATACTATTTAACATAATGTAAATTAATAAATATATTTTAATAAATTATTGTATTGTAAAATTATATAGTAAATATTTATTATTCATTATACTTATTTTGTAAATATAATATAATATAATATATTTATATTTATTATTATATATTATTGAATCAAATGTAAATTAGAAAAATATATTTAAAAAAAATACTATATTTGATATTTATGTATATTTATTATTTAATTATAATGATACAATTTATATCGGTTCAAAGTTTTATTTAATATAAATATATATAATTTAATATGAATTATATAAAAAATTTATTACATTTATGTATTCCCACGCAACCTGTGAAATCTTCTAACTGTTCAGGATTCTGATTTTGATTCGTTAACTTTTTATCCACTTCGCCGTGAAATCGAACAAATAAGACGAGAGAGAAAAACCCTCGAAAAACAGTGGGCTAATTAGAAGACGGCGGCGAACGTAAAAGACGGCGATCCGAAATCAGTGAGATAGAGAACGGTCACGATCAGTCCGATCGTCTTGCTTGCCTTGTCTGTGATTTTACACCGTCGATGGAGAAAATAAGCTTGGTGAAGTTCAAATAGGTAACGCCTTCGGCGTAATAAAATTAAAAAAAAATATACTTGGTATTTATTTATATTTTGTACAGTCCATTTTCCCGCCCTTGCTTCCTTATAGCACGAGACAAAACCTCGATCGAAGCTTAAGCAGAAAAAAAAACCTTTAATCCCTCTGCCGATCTGTGCGTACGCATTCTTTACTTATTTCTGGTAAGCTATTTGTTTCTCTGTCCTACTCTTTCTTGCAAACAAATGCTCTTTTCTTTCATTTATATATCTTATGGATCTGATATTTATGCAGTCTTTCAGATTTCCATTTAAATTTATTTTATAGCTCGCTCTCGCTGGATCTCTCTTAACGTCCCCACTCTTTGCAAGTATGAGTTGAATTTCGCCTGTATAAGTTGCGATTTGGTAATAAGTAGATACACATTATTTGAAATATAGAAGCTATAGAAGCCTGCAATCCTATAATTTAATGCGCATCGTTGATTTGAAAACTTTATAAAGTGATTAAATGTAGGAAGGAAATAAGTTAACAGTGGAAGAAATCTGGAAGTAGTCATATTTTATTTTTCCGGTTTTGTTGGGAGGGTTTGCGCTTAAGGTCTTGATGGAGCATGGAGGGCTTATCAAGTGGAAGGCAGGGCTTTAATTTTGCATATTTATATATTTTTTTAATAAGTATGACTGTTGGTTTACTGCTGAGTTACAATTTTTTTTTCTAAGGCGGGAAAAATGATTTGAAAATTCCCAGGTAAATTGAAGACAAAATGTGTTTTAAGTATCCTTTGCTTTCATACATAAAGCCTTTTCTTATGATGAGAACCTATTGAATTTTATTGTAATTTGAATTGCGAACTGTTCAAAATTGCTTTCTTAAACTAAGAATCTATTAAGCCTCATTGCAATTTGATTTTGAATTGCTGATGGCCAGGCTCAAAAGGTTGCCCACTCTTATTAAGATACCCTAGTTTTAGCTCGGCTGTATAGAAATTTTCTAGCATGATATACACAAACGCTGCCAGAGGCAGGTGATGTCGACACCAGAGGAATGATATCAGAGCTATTAATGGTAAAAATCTTATAGCATCACGTCTGCATATCAGGCACTATGTTTTATGCTACTTGATTGTTGTCGATGTTGGTGCCAATGACAACTTGGCGTGAAAGATTTCAAATGCAATAAGAACATTCTGCTTGAAACGAGTTTGCCAGAATAGGGGCTTTTTAACTGCAAGATAGAAAATACTTGTATCTTTATGAATTTTCTTCCTGGGATGGACATAAAACAGTTGCTTGTATTAAAATTCGAGTTCTTTATTTGTTAAGACTTAGGCTTCCAAATTAAGGTCCACCTTCATTTGTCCAACAAATTTTAAACATGGCCTTGTATTCTAGGCCTTTTTGTTTGCATTCTTTAGGTCAAACTTTAAGCATGGCAGAAAATTGACGAATAGTCATAATTTTCTTCTCAATTTACTTCAACATCTGGATTGCGTCCTTCATAGACTTAAAAGTATTACTCTGGTGGTAGGGGCATTTTTTAGCAATTCTGATTAGTTATTATAATTTGCCGTGTTTAGAGTCTGAGCGATCTACTATAGTCGTAGCAAATATTAACATCTTTTCTCTTTCTTAATAGTTTGACATGGTAGACCTGGACTATTTGGAGAAGTTTCTGCCCTCCTTAGATTTTTTTGGTCACATCAATAGTTATAAAAGAGAAGAAGAATTAGAAGCTTATATATACAGTGAGTGCTTATTAAAAATATAGTGGAGATGATCTTTTTTGTAGATACCAGCTCACAACTTCTTGGTATTGTATGCTTTTGATAATATATCATATTAGAAACTTAAATCTTTGTATTTTGATTAGTTGTAGGATGGGTGTGGAGAATTATCATGTTGTAGAGTTAGTTGGTGAAGGCTCATTTGGAAAGGTGTATAAAGGAAGACGGAAGTACACAGGACAGGTTAGTATATACTATGGATTATATTCTTTAACTCCCAATTTCTTTTACGTCATCCAAATGATTCTACTTTTAACATTCAGAGGTGGCAAGGATTTAGTAGCTGAAGTAACTAAGAGTTTCCTGTTTTCAGACTGTTGCATTGAAGTTTATTCTGAAACATGGTAAGAGTGAAAAAGACATCGAAAATTTGAGGCAAGAAATTGAGGTAATGCAAGTGATATTTTAGGTTAAATAAATAGATATTATTGTTTGTTGTGTCGTATTTTGGTGTATCTCATTTTGATCTAACCTTCCCTCTGGCTACTCAGTTTTAAGTATTTCCCCTTGTCTCTTTCCTAAACTCTTAATTTCATAGCATCTTGTTGAGAGTTGATGTGTGGTTGACATTGATTTACATTTTGCTTATATGCTGATACAATGCAATTTGCTACTGAAACCAACTTTATCTAGGTGGAAAATTGATGTTTGTTACAGATCTACCAAATATTCTGAACAGCTTGAAATGTATACATGCTCAAATACATGCCTAAATTGCTTTAAGTCAGATTCATACCCTTATATGCCACTACGAATGTGTAGTTCTTCCCTCTTCCCAAATCGTGCTGGTTCCTTAATTTGTATGTGATTGATTTTTACCTCTAGTTTAGGTAAGCCAAGAACTATGCTTGAAAATCAACTCAACATATGATTGTAATGTTTTGCTCAAGTGCTAAAATTGAAATCAGTATGAAGGAAATGAATAATCAAACAAGTAAGCAACAGAAAGCACATCACACAACAAGAGTGAGAAACCTAATGCACGAAATGGCTGCGCCTCCTTAATTCAACTAAATTCAGTAATTTTACAAGCCATAGCTCTTCTTTGGAGTGAAACATAGTGTGTTACATTGACACCTCAACAATGCTTCTCCTTTCTCAGTCTGCTCTGCAGCTCACTCAAACAACTTCATCTCATCTCCTACACTTGGGTGAAATACATATGTCGTCCATTGATGCCAATTGACTTGATTATAGATGAAGAAGTCCTAAGTTACCGGTTCGGGTTCGGGGACGGGTGCGGGTACGAGAACCCAATATGTGGGTACGTGAAATTTTTTTTTAGGGGTTTGGGTACGTGTGTATATGTATATAAATATATGTATTATATATACAAAAAAAAAGAGAAATATACAGAATTGTAAAACTAAATCATTTCATAGTATGATACTTGATCATTGATCAATGCCAAATGCCAAAGATAAATATTAAATGCCAATTGATAGTTGAAAAATATTCAAATAAGACATATCAATGATATCATATATATCTATGTTCACCCAGCAAGTACCTGCACGTACCCGCAGGCGAACCCGAACCGGGTGCGCACCTGAACCGGGTTCAGGGCCTGTGGGTACGAACCCTGCAACTAAGTGAAGAACGCTTTGCAAGCGCCCAATGAGCACATCTGTTACCAAGTTAGGTTGCAAAGTGCTACATCTTCTGATTTGGGCTGTTGTTCTTCATCTTTGTTGCATTTGACATATCTGGCAGCACATATCTACCTGATACAATTGGCTTGAGCTGAATGTGTCAGTTTTCAGCTTGCTTGCGGGTGACATATTCTTCTCTGCTGAATTTGTCACTTTCCCTCTTTTTTGTTTTTTATCAGAATCAGAAGGGCCAAATTTGTTCCTGAGTGTCCAGACCATCCTCAAGGCCTTCTCCATCTTTCTGCTACTTTGTACATTACCTTAAAAAATCTGGTTTTATATTCTTGCAAATCTTCATTATGTGGAGTGTGTCTTGTGAGATAACTAGAGATTGCTTAAGCGTCTTTATGGTCATACAAATCATATTACTGAATTTAATTCAATTCAATTGTTGGCTGATCCTTTTTTTCATTCCATATTTGTATCTTATATAAATTGTTATCAACTTTTGTATTTTTTCTGGGACATTCCATTCAGAAAACAGTGAACAGATGCGGTTATATAAATCTGTATAGATTAGCTGTTTTTGTTTTTGAGTCTTTTGTTGTTACTTCAGATTTACTTTTTAAAGGTTCAGTGTGTTTTTCTCTAGTCTCTTGGAGACTCTGTATTTTTGCTGTTGTAAATGAGAGGAAGCTTACTGTAGCATGCAAAATGGAACTGCACTCTTACAGCTAACCCGGTATATTTGGTGCTAAATCAAAGATTAGACCAGAAGTTTGCTCTAGTGGATCCATTAGGTTGTTGACATTTGGTTCCCCACTATATGAAGCTAAACTGGCTGCTTGGCTTCTATTTTAATGGATTTTGTTTTGGGGTGGTGCAAAGTTTGTTCTTTGAAGCTGTAGAATGGGTACTTGAGCTTTCATTTGCAATGTTGATGCAAATAATTAAGGGGATAGAACTGGGAAAATGTTGAAAGAACCCATTAAAAAGAGAATATCTCAAAACATGGGCCTTATGTCTGAAGAACTATTTCTGCTGCAGGTGAATCCTTCCACAGAGTATTGTAGACAGTTTCTAACTTCAAGATTTCTCCTTCAAAGTGCAAGTTTCATTCCCTTTAGAACAGAATGAGATCCTCAAACCTTTCAACAACACACCTTTTGCAAGTGAAGAGTGAGAAAAGCAACGGGCCTTTTGTTCCTATATTTCACCTTTTTAAAAAAAATGCTAGTGAGCAAGAGGCATTTAAGAATTAGTAAGAAATGGTAGGTGATTCTTGGGCTGGGAAACATGTTTCCTCTTGGTGAAGCTTGCTCAAATGGCTAGAGCTGAAATGTGACAGAATGTTTTCTAGTTTTGATTTACATCAGGTGCCCATTTTGTACAGAAGTGGCCACCTGCCCCAATTTGTATAGAAATGACCACATGTCTCATTTGTTGGATACAATTTTCATGACTTCATTTGTATGCCGATACATATCACTGCCAGTACTTGTTCAACTGCTGTCATACCTACTGCTCCAAGTTTGTCAAAGGTGGCCACGCCTGACTACCCAATAGATTCTGGTGGTAAATAAGGTTGTAAACCCTATTAGTATTAACATCTACTGACATATGAATTGTGGAATAGGAGAGAAAAGTGTGCTCTATGGGAATGATGTTGCGTTAGAGTTCAGGCAACAAACCTGGTAGCTGCTTGTAATGCCCCCTTTTTCACGTGCATCAGAGTTGGGGGATTAGCCTATTTTCCTGACCCTCGTAGGCTAATAGTTCTGGATAGAGGGTTTCTTAGACGGGCACTTGGTCGTCATTTTGCAGTGTGGATCTCTGGAGTATGGTGGCGGGGTGAATTGTGGTGTTTGGCACGATACTGGTGCTCAATTTAATGATACTCACCTTTTATTTCACCATCCTTGGCCTAGGGACCATGTGTTTTTAAAATGAAGGGGTCACTTTATATTTTAAAGTTACTATTTATTACTAAAGTGAAAAATGTTATAACTTAAGTGAATAGTGTTCACTTTAATGAATAGTGTTTTCTTTGTAAAATTTATAAAAGGCAAGAGTGAAATTCGAATTGCTTCATGAATGAATGATTTTAGCTTGAAGAAACTTGGAAGTGTTGCTTTGGAGGAAGAAGGAGATTAGGGTTTCCTAATTTCTTGTAGTGGGTGAGCCTGGTGGGGCTTGGTTCTTCGTTTGGAGCTGCTTGAGGGTGTGAAACACCACCTTAAAGTTGCTGATCAGTTTTTTGGTGGCTTCTTTTAGAGACACAAGTTGCTGTTCGCAGTTTATTTGAGCCATTTTCAAAGGGGTTTGGACTGCCATAGTCTTCAATCACGTTAGTACGAGAGTTGCTCGCTTTTCGTAGAGTTTTGGAGCTGATTTTGAAAGCTACAGCCAGCTGTGTTTTTTTGAGGGTTTGTAACAGCAAAAGGAAATAAAACGCCTTTCCTTGGTGGCTGCAATCTTTTCAAAAAGGGGCGCCCTTGTCTTAGAAAGCTTGCCATGCGAAGTTTTGGTGGGAGAAGCTTGTCTATCAAGAGAAATCAGCATTTCTTTGGGCGCGGGTACTGTAGCAAGTCACTATTCACAATGATGTTTGGCTGTAAGTTAAAATGCAGTCTAAGATATTGTTAGCTTGAAATCTGATGTAAGTCACATGTTTTAAGTTCCTTATTATGTAATGAAGAAACTATATTTAGACATTGAAATGAGCAATGTACTCAAGTTATTCTATTAGCTTAGCTTATTCGAAGCTTTCATGTTATGCATATGCTCTTTATGTATCATTCTAGTATTTCTAGCAATCAAACTCAGAAGCACAAAAAGAGAAATTAAACCAAAACAAAATCAGACCTACGAAACTCAAGTGAAAAACAGATCTGCAGAGTGTCGGTACACTACAGTGGTATCAGAGCGGTTTCCTGCCAACCTGTTGGGTGAGTTTTAGCTACAAAAGCTTCAGTTGAACAGCATGGCTATTTCCCAGAAGCAGTGGGATAAGAATATGGGGAAGCTTAAACAAAGTTTAAAAGAGTTGGACGCAAATCAGAAAAGGTTGAATGAATTGATTTCAGACCCTGCAAAACTAGACAGAGCAGTACGGTGTATGGCTTCCATTTTTAAGAGGTCTACATCACAAAACGAAGGGAAGAAGAAACAAGAGGACACTTCAGTATCCAGAAGCTTCTACGATGAACTACCAGTAGTTAATGACCAGCATACAACTGATCCTGTGGGGAGCAAAAATCAAACCTTAGAAGATCTACTTGTTGATGATGAGGTTGAAATTTCTAAGGCAGCTGTAGGGGAAAGGTACTTGAGTCCTTTTGAAGATGAAAAAGAGTTAGAACACAAGGGTGATGGGTCCAAACAAAATGCTGAAAGTGACTTTCATATTTCTAATAATCCACTTTCTGAGATAGAAGCTGATATGTCTGATGTTAATCCACTTTATGAGGTAGAGTTGCAGGATGATCATGTTGAGGGACATGCGCATGAAGAAAGGGCCCCATATGAGACCAATGAGGGTTTTGAGCTCTCTAAATTTTCTATATCAGCAATTGCTGATGAGACTTATGATCATTTTGAAGATGCCAATTCAGTTTATGTGCAAGGATTGTATATTGAGGAATCAGACAGGTCTGATTTACAGGATCAAAGGCACGAGCTATCATTTGATTCCAGTGTTGTTCGTGATGAGCCATTGACAGAGGTTGGAGCATTTTACCACGACTGCATAGTGAGGAGTACCCATCACTTCTCCTTTAGTCCACACATGGAGGATTGGTTGACGCATCGGTGTGGATTGGTTCAGAGTGTATGCCATCCATTTTGGGATGGAGAGTTACCATCATCAGTGGATGGAACTAGTGGTTGCAAGTATCCTACTCAGTTGTTGGCGGGTGAGTGCTTGCAGGATTGGTATTTAGTTTCCCATCATGCTAATGTGTATCCAACAAGGTTGGTTGCTTCCTTGTCTCATAGACTACTTGTGGATACATGGTTACAGAGGGATCATAATGTCAGCAGGCATGATGGCACAAGTGGATATCACATCCATGAGAGTTTAGTGGAGGTTATGGAGAGATGTTGCGTAGCAGATGCTCCCGGATATTCTTACTTCCTCATGACGGATGGATGTGAGTCTTGTTTATTTTGGGATCCAGGTGGAGATAGAGTTAGCACTATCATTTGGAGGGGTCGCAGTGCATTGCTTCACCACTTCGGGTATGGTGGAGTTAGGATCAGCATTGAGAGCATCTTGAATATCACCCAGTGGAAACTCACGCCTTCACAACGAGGATTAGCTCGTAGCTTGCAGTAGTATAAAGGTAACATCTCCAGACGAACCTTATCACGAAGCAAAAATGAGAGACTTGATGTTGTATCTAAAAGTCTCTATGATGTGTTTGGGTTACAAGATGTTAAGTCAACAGAGAATTACCTACAATCTACAGATGGACATGGGATTGAAGCTGAAGTTGTGGTTGATAAGGAAATTTTACAACATGAAAATAGTATGGTGAAGTCCCAGGATGATATTCCCAATGCTCAAGAAGTTGTTATCAGCACTGTTAATAGCTCTGATTTGCATGACCACATAGATGAAACTTTGCATCAGCATGAGAGGATAGTGATTTCACCGAGGGATGATGTTCCTACAGAGTTGTCACATGTTAGTACGCGAGATTTGGGCATTAATTATGCAATGTATGGTGACGATTCATGCTACAGTGAGTCTGATTTTTCATATCAGACCGTAGTAAACCAATTAGGAAATTTATTTAAGGGCGATGAACCCCAGGATCGTGAGACGGGTGGATGTGCAGATGCCTTGGAAGGAGAGGTGTATGAAGATACTGTCGTATCAATAGTTTATACCTTATCAGTTGAGCCGTCCTTTGAGGTACATAGCAGTAGTACCTTAGTTGCTGATGTGTGCACTGATGATAGCACACATGATGTTGTTGATCAGAAGGTGAGCGATGAGGATTCAACCTCTTACTATAGTGTGGAATTGGGTGGAAATGATGAGTCACAGGGGTATCATCATCTGGCAGGACAGTTGAAGGTTAGTGAGGATATGATTGTTACAGCTTTGGAGCGTTTTGATGTTGCTCGACAGATGCTGGCAACCTATGGTTGGAGTACTCCTATGTCAAATGAGTACGGTGTTAGTAGTCTTCCCCTCGCAGAGTTCCATACACTTCGAGAGGCAGTTGGAATTATGAAACAAAATTATCTATAGCTACTTGCGGATAGAGATTTCCTTCTCGAGTGAGGTTGCACCTGTTATAAGGCATTTGAAGGGAAAGGAAGAGGAGGTTGATGAGCTCACTTATGAGCTAGAGACGACTATGGATTCTTTGAAGAGCACTCAATTGGCCCTTCAAGAGTCACAGTCATTGGACGCGAAGTTTACCATGGTATCGAGTTTGGCACAATCTTCACTCTCTTCCGATATAGTTCAGGTTTCCATGGCAGCAGTGGGTGATGAACATATGTCCACGGATTGTGGTTGTGAGCAGAATGAGGATGTGATTACTACATCCATCACGGTTTCAGGTGCAGTTGATACAAATGGGATGAGTGCATGGGTTGAGAGTTGCAGAGAGCCATGTGTTGCACCAGGTTCTCTTGAGCTTAGTCCCATAACAGGTGATGCAGAACAAATCATTGATAGCTCTTGTGACATGGAAGTTGACTCACCAGAAAGTTATGTGTCAACTCATGACACTACTTCGTCCACTTCATAGGAGATATGCAGAGCAACATCTAGTTGGGAGATTGGTTCTTACGTCGATTTGTTTCCCTCTCCTGGAAGCAAATCTATCATTTCATTCCATACAGTTGATTATGATTGGCAGCTTGATGAGCCAAATTTGGAGTACAATTCAATGTATAGTTCCAGGGACTCAGAGTTGGATGATTCAGATCCGCACGGAGTGATTGCGCAGTTTGTAAATACTCCCTTATTTGAGTTTGATGGTGGTTCGATCTATGACAATCCACTCTTCAAGCTGGGAGTCAGTCATACTCCTGATACTAGTTCGGGGTTGAGCAATAATCGTAGTGTTTGGGATAGTCCTAGTGCATCGGGATTCCAAACAGGGCTCACAGAGGAGTTTAATAGTGTGTACCAGGTGAGGAATGCTTGCAGTTTGGACTTTGATCCACTTGTACATGACTCGTATTGGATGCACAATCCTGGTGTGCCGGGTGTTTTACTTGGTGCAGTCAAGGGGAGTAACTCCTTACTATGTCTAGAGTTACCATCTTCAGAAGATGGGATTAGAGGCTGCAAGTACCTGACTCAGTTGTTGGCAGCGGATTACTTGTAGGGACAACAGTCAGTTATCCATCATGCTGATACGTATCTGACAGGGGTTGCCACTTTAATGCCACAGGGACTTCCTATGGATTCATGGTTACAGGGTGATTACGATGTCAGCGGACATGATGGTTGGATTGGTTATCACCTCCATGGGTGTTTTGGAGAGACTGTAGCGAGATGTTGTATTGCAGATGTCTTCAGATATGTTTATCTCTTCATGACAGATGGATGTGAGTTCTTGTCGTATAGAGATCCAGGTGGTGACAGGTCTGGCACTGCAGTTGGATGGGTTCCAACAGGTTGCTTCACCATTTGCCAGCATGGTGAAGTTGTGATCAGATTTGCGCAGAGGAAGTCAGAGGTTATCAGACATGGCAAACTTCCATTCTGGTGTTGGGATCCAGGGATATTTGGCGCCGTTGCATTTATGTTGGTGCTTCCAGAGTTAGTCAGTGATGCATTGGACATTTCACAGCTCTTCTTTTTGACCTTCCGAGGAGTGAGGTTTCTTTGCAGTAGAGATTGCTTGGGGACAAACAATTTCAGGGAGGGCGGACTGTAATGTCCCCTTTTTCACGTGCATCAGAGTTGGGGGATTAGCCTATTTTCCTGACCCTCATAGGCTAATAGTTCTGGATAGAGGGTTTCTTAGACGGGCACTTGGTCGTCATTTTGCAGTGTGGATCTCCGGAGTATGGTGGCGAGGTGAATTGTGGTGTTTGGCACGATACTGGTGCTCAATTTAATGATATTCACCTTTTATTTCACCATCCTTGGCCTAGGGACCATGTGTCTTTAAAATGAAGGGGTCACTTTATATTTTAAAGTTACTATTCATTACTAAAGTGAAAAATGTTATAACTTAAGTGAATAGTGTTCACTTTAATGAATAGTGTTTCCTTTGTAAAATTTATAAAAGGCAAGAGTGAAATTCGAATTGCTTCATGAATGAATGATTTTAGCTTGAAGAAACTTGGAAGTGTTGCTTTGGAGGAAGAAGGAGACTAGGGTTTCCTAATTTCTTGCAGTGGGTGAGCCTGGTGGGGCTTGGTTCTTCGTTTGGAGCTGCTTGAGGGTGTGAAACACCACCTTAAAGTTGCTGATCAGTTTTTGGTGGCTTCTTTTGGAGACACAAGTTGCTGTTCGCAGTTTATTTGAGCCATTTTCAAAGGGGTTTGGACTGCCATAGTCTTCAATCACGTTAGTACGAGAGTTGCTCGCTTTTCGTAGAGTTTTGGAGCTGATTTTGAAAGCTACAGCCAGCTGTGTTTTCTTGAGGGTTTGTAACAGCAAAAGGAAATAAAACGCCTTTCCTTGGTGGCTGCAATCTTTCCAAAAAGGGGCGCCCTTGTCTTAGAAAGCTTGCCATGCGAAGTTTTGGTGGGAGAAGCTTGTCTATCAAGAGAAATCAGCATTTCTTTGGGCGCGGGTACTGTAGCAAGTCACTATTCACAGTGATGTTTGGCTGTAAGTTAAAATGCAGTCTAAGATATTGTTAGCTTGAAATCTGATGTAAGTCATATGTTGTAAGCTCCTTATTATGTAATGAAGAAACTATATTTAGACATTGAAATGAGCAATGTACTCAAGTTATTCTATTAGCTTAGCTTATTCGAAGCTTTCATGTTATGCATATGCTCTTTATGTATCATTCTAGTATTTCTAGCAATCAAACTCAGAAGCACAAAAAGAGAAATTAAACCAAAACAAAATCAGACTGACGAAACTCAAGTGAAAAACAGATCTGTAGAGTGTCGGTACACTACACTGCTTGGCTTTGTTTTGGCCTCTCTTGCCTTGGTTCACTATTTGCTCACTGTCAGATTCTTCATCTGGTTGTGGCTCTCTTGATATCTTGCATTCTCCACTTGGCTTTGATGTTTGTTGAGGGCATGTATTGATTTACTATAGCTGCATCAATTTTATGCGGCCTATTTTTCCTGCGTATTCTGTGATTTTTTGTTGCCTTGTCTCTGCACCCCCCTGCTCATACAGAAATGTTGCTGCTGGAGTGAGCGTTGGGCTGAAACAAGCTTCAGCTTTGAATGCATTTGCTGCTGTTTTGAATGACACCAATTTTGGGCAGTTCAATAGAAGTCTTTGAATGATAAATCTTTGGGATGGCATTCCCTTTGTAGGCATCTTGCATGGGGAACCAATGGATTTGATCTGTTAGTATTTTGAGCATGCTTTTGTTGGTATATCAACAAGTGTTTGGCCATCATACAAATTGTTGATAAATTGGGTGGACAGAGAGTGGAAACCAAAGATTAAAGGGGATATTAGTTGACATTGCATTGCGTGGGAGGGCTTTTTTCTTTGCAACATTCTCTGTTTAAGGGGAGAGGGGTTTGATTTTGCACATGGCCCTTGGTATTTGGGTGCTTGCGGTCTATACTTGGATCATTGGATGCCTGTGTTTTATCTAATGGAACTCACTCCCTCTTTTGTGCTAGTCCAGGTAAGAGTCCTCTCTCTTCATTGTTTTTATGGAATGAAGAAGCTCTGAAGGCAATATAAAACACTAGTGGGAAATATAAGACATGGGCGCAACCCAAAGAAAAAAATTATTTAGTTGCCCATATTATTGTGGAAATTGATGTTCTGAATGGGCTTCCTGAATCCATCGATCTAATTGCAAAAGATTTTATCTACACTCAAAAGATTGACTATGAATGTAGACTGTTCAAATGCAATTTTTGCCATGAGTATGGGCATTTTTAAAGAAACTGCACTAAAAAGCCTAAAGGTGAGGCTTTAAAAAGGAATTTCAAAAAGCTAATAGAAAAAGCAACCAGGCCAAAGAAAATCTGAGTGCTTTTGTTAAAGACCTATGTTGCAAGGTTCGTACCCACAAGCCTCGAACCCAGTTAGGGTTCGCCTGTGGGTACGTGTTGGGCGCGCACCCAACATGTACCTAGGCGAATCCATGGGCCAAGTCAAAAAATGTGGGCCCAAACTTGATTAGAAAACTTTTTTTTTGTTAATTTTTTTTCTTCCTAACCCTATAACTGCCCAATATGAGGCCTTCAAACACATACATTTTATTTTTACCTCTCATATTTTTTGCGGTTTGTGTGGTTTTGAAGGTCTTAAATTGGGCTTTGTCAGCATTATTTTTTGCCACTCAAAAAATCATGAAAGTGACGCGCCATGGAGTTTTGTATGGTTTCAGAAGCCTTGAATTGGTGCTAGCGGTAGGGGCGTTGCCCCTAGACCCCGCCCTGTACCGCGATAAGGAGCGTGCTTGGGGTGTTGCCCTCGGACCTCGCGAGGGGCATTGCCCCTCAACCCCATTGGGGGCGTTGCCCCAGACCCCCGTGAGGGGCGTTGCCCCTCGACTCTGTTGGGGGCTTTGCCCCCAAACCCCCATGAGGCCCCTTGATCCTGTTGAGGGCGTTGCCCTAGACCTCGCCCCTCGACCCCGCTTGGGGCATTGCCCCTAGACCCCCACAAGGGGCGCTGCCCCTCAACCCCATTGGAGATATTGCCCTCAAACTCCCATTGAATTTAATTGATTTTTTAGGTACTCTCCAAGTCCAAGTTTCCATAGTTTTCCTACAACTCTTCATCTATAATATCGCATTTAAGGCTTCTGAAACCATACAAAACTCCATGGCGCACCTCATTTTCATGGGAAAGAGGAAGATGCAAATTTGTAAAATATATTAATGTAGTATTTACTTTCATTTTTACAAAAACAATTTTCTATTTTCATTTTGTTTAAGAATATCAACATCAGTGCATTCCACATGAGGATGCCATTTTGTACCCAATTTGCTTTCAAATCAATCAAATACAACTATCAATTGGCATTTGGCATTGATGAATGATCAAGTATCATACTATGAAATGATTTAGTTTTACAATTCTATTTATTTCTCGTCTTTTTGTATATATAATACATATATATATATATTTATATATATATACACACGTACCCAAACCCCTAATTTTTTTTTTCACGTACCCACGTATCGGGTTCTCGTACCCGCACCCGTGCTCGAACCCGAACTGGTAACTTAGTTAAAGACCCCTATTCTTCCAATCCCCTTTCTGTCCTGTCCTCAGATGTAGATTTTATGGAAAAATTAGGCGCTTCCGTGGATTTGGTGTCTAAAGAGGTGAGATATCTGGAAGAGGAGACAATACTTGATGATAAGACATTGCTAGCTGAAGATGATGCTAAAGCTGAATGTTTAGCAATTGCTCTAGAAGATGGTAAAATGGCAGAATATGATACTCTCTTTGCTTCTCATGTTGTTAAAAAAAAACCTAAGGGAAGAAAGAAGAATGCAGAAATTAAAGAGACTTCTAAAAGCATAGCTGTGGGCAAACAATCCACCTTAGAATCAATGATCAAAAAAAGAAAAGCTGGAAACAACGAGGCTCGGTCAAGAGGCTTATTGGTGGGTATGCTTGCTGATCTGGTTTAATCTTTGTACGCTTGGCCTCTTATACTCCCCAATTTTCTAGGGTTGTTTCCTATGTAATTTTGGTTCTTTATATCAACACAACACTTTAACCTACAAAATAAATTTATTGTCTTACACTATGGTGGATCTATTGTCATGCAATTCAAGGTTGATGCGCTATAATGCTCACCAAAACATTGGTCGTTTACATGCTTACAATCTGAGTTGCTGGGTTTTCCTAGAACCCGTTCATACCCCTATGGGTCCAGTTTGGGCTTGGTATGTTGTTGGATTCGCCTAGTGTCTCGCTTGAGAACCTTGAAAGACCCAAAGGGATACACAAGGGGACCCAAGGGTCGCCCAAAGAAAAAATAAACAAAATGTTTTTAAAACATTTTTATAGAAAAGAGGTATTAATACCTCATTTTTCCCTTAAGTGATAAAATTGTGAAAATGGAATGCACTATGAAGGTTCAAAGGCTTTAATTTGGGCTTGGTGGCAGGAGCTGCCCTCAAACCCCGTGAGGGGCATGGCCTCTCAATCTCGTTGGAGGTATTGCCCCTAGACCCCCACAAGGGGCACTGCCCTTCGAACCCACTGGGGGTATTGCCCATAGAGCCCCCATATCCCCACAAGGGGCATTGCCCCTCCACCCTATTGGGATATCCACTCTTCTACCCCCACTAGCTATTGTAATCTCTCGTCATCCACCCTATTGGGATATCCACTCTTAGACCCCCATCAGCTATTGTAATCTCTTGTCATACATGAAACTTGATTACATGATGGGGTGATGAGGAATTGGGATCTAACTCTCGAGTGTGCTGACTTTGATGTTATAGTTGCACAACTTGCCAAAAATCTCTTTAGATGAGGTGACTTCTACATATGAAACTGGCAAGTGGAAGTGGCTTTGTGACTCATTGCGGTTCAAATGAAATTGAACCAAATGTTGACTTTGATACTCTTGATGAAGAGCAATATGAAGATTATTGAATATTGATCGTAATTTTAATTGTTTATTGACATATAAGAAGTCACTGAATAATAAATTTATGAGTCTTTTTTGTTTTTGAAAATTATGAGGTATTTAAATATTCTGTTTATTGGCAACTTCTACATACAAACCCGTACTAGGGGGGGAAAATACTGCACCATACCCAAACCCCAAACCCGTCTCCGTCTCTGTACCAGGACCAGCAACTTAGCTTATAATTCCACAGAAATGGTGCCAAACAGAATGTGTAAATTAGAATAATGTTTTGTCAAGGATGCTTGTGGTATTTACAATTTACATGCACATTAGAAAATATTTCTATTCTGATTTTCTTAAAAATTATCAGCCACAAAACAAACGTTTCTAGAGCTTCCACATTTCTGTGAAGCTTTTTTTAATGTTATACTTATGCCAATCGAGGTTACAAAGTTGTGTAAATGGTAACATTGCTTTTGTCAAGCAAGGGGAAACAGTTATTTTGTATTTTACCTTAAGACTTTCAAATTTGTTTTTAATTAGGCTGGTTTAATATGTTGATCACCATATTATCTATATTCCTGGTTTCACAGTGATTTATCTAATGTGAAACAGGAGTATGATGACTTATTCATCATTATTGTTTTTTCCTTTCTTTCTGCTATAGTTGAAAACTTTGACATTAAATACTATTTTTAAGGAAATGATCTTTTAAAAAAAGTAATGTCTTGTAGGACTATGTAGGACATTTGCAGCTATTAATATAATTTTCTTTCTTTCTTTCTTTCTTTATTCTTTCCTGCTAAACATTTGCTAGGACACCTTTTTATACCAGAGAAGATAATCCCTGGTTGGAGCCTTTGCAATGTAATTCTAAGTGTTATAATATTTGTCAGATATTACGCCAATTGAAGCATGAGAATATCATAGAAATGTTAGATGCTTTTGAAAGCCCGCAGGAGTTTTGTGTTGTGACAGAATTTGCACAGGTATGTTGCATATCACCAGTTCATCATTGCTATTTCAATCTCTATTTGGTGCCAAAATCCCATTTTCAAAACAATAGAAATATAATTGGCAGGCTTTTTAATTTTGATGTCAGGGTGAACTTTTTGAGATTCTTGAAGATGACAAATGTCTTCCTGAAGCACAAGTTCAGGCTATTGCTAAACAACTGGTATTTTATTCTTTGCCTCATGCATTTTTAGCGACAAATGAATTTATGCTGTTTATGAGCCTGGAGTGCTTTGTTTCAGATGATGAAATTATGATTTCGGCTGTGTATGTTATTTTTTCTAGAAATAGTATAACATTGATGAAGCTAAACTTCAGAATTTTTTCCCAATATTTTTATTTTTTTAGTTCTCATACAGTATATGCCAATCCTTGATCTCCTGAAAAACTAGATATACAAGGCTAAATATAAGGTTTCTAACATGGTTTCCATGTTATGTTTTGGTCTGTTGCCGATCATGATGTGACTTTCAGTTTCAATGGAAAGGCTCAAACAGAAACATAGCCATATTAAAGTTATTGCTAAGTCACTTAGAAGCTTTAGCAGACCTTTTTTTCCGCTTCTGCATTTTTGTTATTCTAGGAAAATTGTTTCAAACTACATAAACAATGCCAATCCTTCATCTCCTGAAAGACTAAATATACAAGGCTAAATATAAGGTTTCAAACATGATTTCCATGTTATGTTTTGGTCTGTCGCCAATCATGATGTGACTTTCAGTTTCAAAAGAAAGGCTCAACACACAGAGACCTAGCCATAATACAGTTAATGCTAAGTCTACTTAGAAGCTTTAGCAGACCTGTTTTTCCGCTTCTGCAATTTTGTCATTCTAGTAATGTTAGCTGTGTCAGTGGCATGCTAAACCAGGGTTTGATCAGTTCTTGTCAATCATTCTGGATTGGCTACATACTATGGAAGTAGACAACTATTTAGTAATATTCAAGGTATTGTGAAACAAGGATCTCATCTCAGGGATCAGTACTTGCAATTTGTAAACCAACCTAGCTGTGGATAGTTTAACCATACCTGAATTTGGTTAGCTGTACCCAACCTTATGATTATTTTCCTTACATGGCATGTTTCTGAAGCAATGAGTAATATTGGACAATTTGAAATTACTTTACAGGAAATGTTTACTTTCCCTTTATGCTGCAGACAGAAGCTTGCTTGCTATGAACTGCTTAACAGACAATTAAGTTGCTGTTTGGATGTAGAACGACATGTATATTCTTCTGAATTAAGGTCTGAGATTCGTGGCAAGTTGAGGTGCTTATTTCAAGCATGACTCAGATTTGAATCCAAACTAGTCGATCTTGTTCAAAGAGATAATTGTATTCTATGTGCACTGTGATATTAAATGGCATATCATTTGGTTCGTCACAAAAAATAAGATTCCTTCTACCAAAGCACACAATGAACAAGACTTTGGATTCATAATCTGAGCACAAATCAGATTGCAGCCCAAAGCAAACCCATGATACTTGCAATGTATAAACTTTCACTTTGCTTCTTGTATACTTTATAATGGTTGTGAGGAGTGTTGTGAAGAGGACATCATCATGTTAGTTTTCATGTGTACAGCATGAAAAAGCTGGGGTATGGACAGAGCACAAGTCTTAAGCACTTGGTCGAATGACACTTCAACTCCCAGAACAAGAAATGGCTCTTGTAGTTGAAGTGGTTGGCACATCAAGGGTGCTTGGAACTGAACTGTCTTGTAACTGATGGAGAATCTGTAATTCTCATCCTTCCAATTCAATTTGGGCTATGGGGGAAATTTGTGGCTACTGTACAATCTTCATCTTTTTTTGCACATTCTCAATGCCATATGATCTGTCTGTATATTCAACCTATGGAATTCACAGTTTTGGTTTCTAGTTCCAGAATCATACCATTATGCATAACATCTTGCTCATAATATATAGGAAAGCTGTATTTGCTATCTCCTGTTCATGCTGATTGTTCGATGGTGCTTTTGCAATTTTTATAATTTCATTGCATGTTGAATGCAACTTACATGCTACCAGATATATCTGTCTACGAATTCTTAGGCTCAACATGAATCATTAGTTTAGAGCAATTACCCATCTCATTCTTTGTTTGTCTTTCATACCAACTTGGAACAGTATTTTCTTGCCTAGAGTCTCCTATCTTTCTGGTCAATAACTCTCAGAATCTTAATTTGATCCTTGCCATGCATGACTACTCAAACTTGCTTGTGGTATTGCAACAAAGGAATACAACTTGGTTCTGTTTCAGACTAGCCAGAAGAGTGAACATATGAGGCCAATATGTCTGACAATGCAAAGAGACTTGCTTCATCAGAAGTATAGAAGTGTGGAAGATTTGGAAGTAGTGAGAAAGGAACTCTTATTGGTGCTCTGCAACCTAATACTTAGTTAGGTCCTGCAATATGATTTTGATCCCTTGCTTGAGAGAAAACTTTCAGGCAATATTCAAGTCTGTATTGCGCAGCAGCAGTCTTGCAGTGGGCAATCTTCGGTTAAGCAACAGGTGACTATGCGACTAGAAGATCCTTTTGTAAAATAAGATAAAGGGGATGGAAAGAACTGGTGTAGTGATCACAAGGTTGACAATTATGTTGATTGAGAATGCAATGCCCACCTTGCTCACTAGACTTCACAGCTTGCAGTAAAGCGGAAAATTACATAAATTCCAATGTTCCAAGCTGCTTGGACATCAATGCAATCACTCCATGTCATCATTAATATTGCATTTCAGAATAATATTATTGCATAAGACACTGCAAAATGTTTAGGCCTCGCAATGGATGCACACCTACAACCTTTCTCACTTGGACGGTTTCAGTAAAGATGATAGCTCAAAGTGATTTGCCATTGTGCATTCAAGTATAGAATCTCACATGTGAGAGATTCTCTTACTCGCAATATTGCATCACTTGAAATCTGCAATGTTCTTAGCAAGACATGCTTGTATGACTGAGATGTTGCTCTCAGAGCTGAACTGCAATACTGGTCTGTCACAGTCAACCATTGTCTCTATCAATTTTTGGAGGTTCATATTTTCGAGGTTGAGTTTTTTTAACATACACCTTTTCTTTTTTGGCCCATTTTCACACTTAGGAGAGGAAAATAAAAAACACAAGAAGATTGGAAATCAATAGTTTAGGGTTAAGGCTCGGGCATTATAAATTTTCCAGTTTATCTTTGGATAGATTAATTTTCTAGTTAAAATTATAAACATTATTGAAGGTTTTTCTTTTGATTATATCCTAATGAGGGTTTGTTATAAAATATTGGGTTCCTCCTAAAACAGTAGGCTATGTTTGATGATGATAGTGGTTTCTTACTCTTTTAGGACAAACGGTGTATTTATTACATAAACCCCCTTCAGTAATAGTAAAATAATTATATTGAAAAATTAAATATCTTACTTGTTTCTTTATAATTAGGATTTTGGATGTATTATGTTATTTCTAATCTCTGTGCACTATATGTTTTTCTTGTTTTGAACCAGGGTAATTGAATTCCATGTACACTTTTGCCATGCTGTGTCAATGTTGTGTAAATGGAATGCTACTATGAGTATACCTTTAATGTTACTTATGTCCAATACTTGAGGTGTATCATTGATTGTGATGGAATTCATGGACCCCACAAAGATTAAAATCATTTAAGATTGGCAAACTTTGTCACAATCACATTGAACTACAAGGTTTTCTTGGACTTGCATTTTTCTATCGTTGGTTTGTGTTGGGATTCTCTCACATCTCTTGGACAATGAATCAAATTGTGTGAGCTAAGGCTAAGTCAACATTATAGTGCATTCAATCAAGCATTTGAAGAACTCAAAGCCAACTTTGTTTTGCATTTGTCTTTCTAATACTTGACACTAAAAACCTTTCGAAATTGAAACAAATGCATTTGATTTGCATTTGGAACTGCATTCACTCAACATGTACATCATGTTGCATGCCAATTAGAAACAGAATAACTCTACGAAATTACTCTACATACTAGGAGTCCTCCACAATTGTTAAATCATGAAGCAATGGCAACACTGTCTATTAAGTAAGGATACCATTATTTACTCTGATTGTAAGCCTCCTTAGTTTCTGCATACATATAAAACCAGATTTCAAGGCACGTGAAATGGATAACATAGTTGGTTCCATCTTGTTATCAAGCACAAGAAGGGAAAGACAGCAAAGCAGCTGATTTCTTGAACTGACCTCTGGTTACTTCATCACTAATAGTGCTTGATACTCAATGCCACAAAATTGTAGATTGTGTTTCACTGTACACTGCAGATTTAGAAATTGCACCTACCTGAAATTCCTTTTCTAAAAGGCAAGAAGTTGAATATTTCTATCTGTAGTACAAGCTTCTGTAGAAGCTTGGCCACATATGTGCTCCCTTAGGAACATCTCGCAGTGGGTGCATTTGGCAGGCACACTACTACAAATCAGTTGGTCATCTTGGAGTCACCAAAACATATGTCAGCTTCAACAAAACTTCTATTGGCAACATATGCATTGAGATATTGAGGCCCACACCAAGTTGTGTTGTTTGCTATAGTGAGTATACAGGTACGTTCAAACTGGCATATACACCCACCTCTTTTGGTCCCATCTAGGCTGTGGGAATCTATCAACACAGGTTTCTTATTTAGTCTACTGATGACCAAACATTAGCAAGACTTCATGTTTGTTGTAGTTGATTGCTTCTCATAGGTGGAGATCATGGTTGCGTGCAAGAGGACTATCAATGCATCCAAAACAACAAGACTCTTTTTTCGGATTATCCAACATGTTTGGGTACATTTTAGGTTCCTCTCTCTATTGTATTTGATCAAGATTCTAGGTTAGCCAGTCTTGATCAACATTGTTGGAAATTCTAGAAACTTTGTTCAATCGATCAATGCTATTCAATCCTTAGACCATTGGGAAGATTGAAGTGGTTAATTGCACTCTAGTGCAATTACGGCAAATGTACAAAAGTACTCATTTTGAATTATAACTTGCCATCCATCAAACATGCCTAAAACAATGTTATTCATAGTTAGACAAGAGAGTCCATTCTAGACATGTTATGGGCTCTAACATGCAACAGTACTTGGCAACATTGTTTGAAATTCTAGAAACTTTGTTCAATAGATCAATGCTATTCAATCCTTAGACCATTGGGAAGATTGAAGTGGTTAATTGCACTCTAGTGCAATTACGACAAATGTACAGATGTACTCATTTTGAATTATAACTTGCCATCCATCAAACATGCCTAAAACAATGTTATTCATAGTTAGACAAGAGAGTCCATTCTAGACATGTTATAGGCTCTAACATGCAACAGTACTTGGCATCATTTTTTGTCATGCCCTCGAAATTACAACACTAAAGTAGAAAGTGTTGAAAATACAAATAAATAAATAAAAATAAATAAGAATATACATATTAACAACTTAAATATTATTATAATTATTATTAATAATACTATAAATATTAAAAAATATATATAAAACTAATATAATTAAACATATAATATATTGATATAAATTACAATTCATATGGTGCAGTAATAAATATCAATGAAGGCAGTCATATATTAATCGGCCAATTCAAATTGTATATGACAAAAATTTAAAGAGTATAGCAATTATAAAAAGCAGCGATTCATAATTATCAAGTAAAACAATTATTAATGAACAACAGTTAGTATATTTTCATGTGCAGCGATTATATTAAAGAAGGAATGGTAGCAATTTATAACATGAAGGGAAGCGCTTACCCTTTAAAGATAAATTAAAATAAAATTAGTTATTTGTGATGAGGCCGATCCTTGCATAAAGTCATCTCTCTCGGTGGAGGGGTCATCCCTTTTAGGTAAGATCACCTCTCTTGACAAAAGGAGGTAAGGATATAAATAGAAGATGCATGAGGAGAAAAAGGAGGGAATCAATAAATGGATCAGTCAAAAATCTGGAAAAGCAGCAGATAGGAAAAAATAATAAATTATAAGAATTATTGCCAAGAATATATTTGAACAGTAAGTTTAATATAATTATATATGTGTGTGCATGTATTTAAAATATATATATCTATACATATATATATTCATACAAAGGTAATTATTGTAAATTGAAGCCAATTATATATATATATATATATATATATATATATATTATACAATTATTCAATAATGATGCTTGCAAGAATTATTGAGCCTTAGAAGTTAGAAGGAATTATGATTTTTTAATATGAATATGGATAATAGATTCTTATTCGTTTGATCTACACTAAGCAATATCTTATGAATATTAAGAATAGGTTGAACAACAAGGCAATTGGAGCAGATCAACATAATTATCTGCACTCAATAGACAAGGGCAAAAGTCAACATTCGTTAATATATTTGCATCTTAGAATATAGCAGTGTTATATTTTAGCAAGTATTGTGGTATGCTCTATCATGATTATTGTGATATATTTATTCTTGTCTTTTATGAATCAAACGTAAGGTTGAAGGAAGCAAGTTAGGGGAATTGAGTTTACAGGCTCTCCCAGACTAAGTAGGCCACCCCAAGGGTGGAATTGTCTTAGTTTGGACGTTCCTGCCGCTTGGGGCCAAGGGGTGGGTTGTTTTAGTTTGGACGTTGGTGCTCTTGGGCTTAGATGGGTTGAGTGGTTTACAAGCACCCCTTTCAAGGCTTTCCTATCAAGCTAAACTATGACTAGTTGTTAGGATGGATTCAAGGAGTTTCAATCATAAGAGGGGCGGATAAGGCAACATGGATAGGGAAAGTAGATACAAGTTTATCCACCAAGTGCACCACCCCAAGGGTGGAATTGTCTTGGTTTGGACTTTCCTACCGCTTGGGCCAAGGGGTGGGTTGTCTTAGTTGGACACTCGTGCTCTTGGGCTTGGTATGGATAGCTTCGGGCGAACTTATCATGTTCCTCATCCAAATCCTATTATGATTAAGACTTCCACTATGCATTATGGATAATGTGTAGATGGTTTTGAAATAGTTATGTATCTACATGATTTAAATAGATAAGTCATTAATGTTGAGCATATGAAGTATATTCCAATGTCATCTAACCTAATTGTAGGATCTAAACCAAGATTTATCTGGTTTAAATTGGTGAGTTAAAACCCTAACTACCTTATATTTGTGATTCTAGGGCAAGATTTAGGGTTATCCAAAAAGGGGACATTACATTTTTTCATACACTCATAATTCTAGAAATTAGCACAAAGGCCAAGGAGTTGGATAAAATTGAAAAATTCCTTTAACACATTCAACATGTGCATCACCAAGTTCAACATGTTTTGGGTTGCCAACAATAGAAGTACAAGGAATGTAAGGATTCACATTGGACATTGCACACTTTTCAAATTGGTGACAAAGTTTGGTTGTGTAGCGTTGTAAGTTGTCACCCTTGACAATTTCACACTATGTTTTGTCCCCCCTAAATTATTGAGCCTAATTAAGTTCCTAATTTGCTAAATTATGCATCCTATAGCCTATTTTTATCGTTTTTTGAGAAATTGAAACATTGAACAAATGAATTAATTTTATGTTTTGCCCCCCACATCTCAAGTCTTGGAAACTAGGGCTAATATTGGGCATCCCAATCCCCCTATTTTGTCAGGATCCAAATTTGAATGTTGGTTTCAGCATTTTAACATTCAAAATTCAAATTGCAAATGTCGGCTATTGGGATTTAATTTTTGGGAAATTAGAATAAATGTCTATAAATACCTAGTTATTGCATCATTTGAAATCTAACAAGCATTGAGGAGAAAATATTGAGCAAAGATTATTGTCAAGAGCAGCATTTTAGAGCGTTATTGCAACAATTCAAGATCCAAACACCATGTCAAATCCTATGTGAGTTCATATGTGTTTATGTTATCATTGTTTGTGAAGGCTAACCTTTGTTGTAGGTTTCCAAACAATTCAAGCATTCAAGCAAGCAAGATCCAAGACCTTGAAGTGATGTGCATGATTTCAGTCCTTCAAGGAAGCCATTGAAGGATGGTGAATTGCAGCACTTTGTTGATTCATCATTTTTTCCTATCATTGACATTGCCATTGTGGACGTGGAAACACTAACGTGGGGTTTGACTAAGGCAAACCCCCAAATGACACAACATTCCTCCAAATGACACAACATTCCTTCTCTTTTTGAATTTGTAGATTTCAGGTTTGAAGAGGATTGAAGGAGGTTTTAAGATCCTACACCTTGTTAACCCACAAAAACTCATCTAGAAAATTATTCGATAGTGATTAGACAAGTTTGTGAGTGGAAATGGGAGTCTTAGATCTGACATTAGAGAACTGCAAAAAAAAGATCTGGAATAGCCGTACAAGGACAGAGACGCCCTTGGGCGCCTCTGTCCTCCTATAGTGATTGGATTCAAATTTACATGATATGTACACAACACTTTTCCCTTCCTAGATTTGTCTGCAAATCCTTGTTACAGTTTGTCAATTGTCGAAATCTTGCTTTTTTCATATTAGGGCACATAGTCTAGTTAGGTTAATCAAGGTAAATCAATTCCAATCCATCCCAAGGCTCAAAAAGATGCAGATCCAGGTTTGCTTGGCTCATTTTCATGGTTGAAAGTCATTCTAATCACCTTGTTGATTTCCATCTTAGTGAAACCCTAGAAAAAGGCTACAATTGATCCTAGGTTCTTTGCACTAGACTTAGGATCACCTTTTTCTTCGTTTCATTTTGGTGAATTTTACATTTTGACATCATAAACCTAGATCTAGGTTTATCTTCAATAACACATCCTCAATGCTATAGGATCCATATCTAGATTCTGCGCATGGTAGTGCATAATACTAGTTTTTATGTCCACCATTGTACACGAATGTCTAATAAATAAGTATATTGATGTCCACCAGTGACCAAAAGTAGGTCAATGGCACTAGAGTATATTAAGGGCTATGTTTGCAATCCCTTGTTCTCGTTAAATGTATCATGGTGCTTCTGCATATATTTTCACACTTCCACTGGATTTTGAATATAATCTGCAAGTCAATTTAGGTTGATCCTTCTGCTAATTAGATTGTGAATTACCTTCAATGCAAACTCTTGGAGTTGACATGGATTAACTTAAATTATCATGTCATCCCTGTTATTGGAATTGCAGCAAGATAGGCATGGTTTCGAAGGATGAAATGAGACACAATAAATACCGGACAGAATTGTGCAGAAAGAAATCTAAATGGTTAGCTAGGATTAAACTTTCTGATGATATTGTATTTTGAAATATTTAGCAAAGTTTGTAGACTTAATTAATTTTTGAAAGTGTTAGAAAGATTCTAGACTTATATGATTCATGATTTATTTTATTGTTAGATTTGGTTGTCTGTTGTTGTAGTGTATGGTAGGCCCATTAAGATTAATGTTTTGTAAAGTTGTACTGCACAAGAACACCTAAACCCTTTTTTAATTTATAATTCACAAGAACATCTAAACCATGCAAGGGAGTCATTACTGTTAGGGTAGCAACTAATATAAGATGACCCCTGGAAGAGACTTGTGTAGAGATCTTATGTATTGCAAACTAGCTCACATGTACATGAGTAATGAAGGTGAACCACTGAATAAGACTTCCAGTTTTTGAATAAAACTATTGGAATTCCTCTTAATTAGACACATATTAACCTATGCTCCAAATTATGTATCTATAACATCTTCAAGAGCTATTCTTGAGAATAGGGTGTCTAGAGTTACCGAAAAGTTAATTAAGTAGCATTTGAACAATTCTAGAAGCTTTAATCGTTGCATCTTTGTATGCTTCTCCAGATTTGTAAATACTTCTTGATGTTTCTACTTAATTATTGTAGTTTGTTCTAACTATCGTTCTCTGCTTATGGTTGGTCCTAGTATCATACAATTTGATAAGAATAACTAATTTATCCAACATATAGAATGGAATACCCTTTGTGTAAGATGGGCCAGACATTGTAGGAATTTGGTGAATGATAATTTTGTCCAATGGAGTTATTTGAGGTGTAAGGAAATAGTTCTTGATAATGCATGCCTAGATGTTTGCTTTTGCCTATTTTTTAATGTTCTTTAGGTATTGTCTTTGAAAGCCAAGGTGCTTTTGAAGAAGAAATTATTAGAGTGCTAGAACATAGAGGATCACAACTACAAGCAGGTGCATATCAGCAGTTGTCCTCATTGGAAGGCATGCACTGAAAATGTCTTTCCTGTCACTTTGATGGTATTTACCTTGGTCTTAATTTCACTAATGGATGGACTAAATTCAATCTAATGCATGCATTATGTAGTTGAAAATATAATGGTATGTGATTGTCTCCTTAGATCCTATTCTCTTCACCAGACACATTGCTTTTGTGGAGCTACTTCAGTTTTCATTTTTATGCTTGATTGTTTTTTGATAATTTTACCCATGGTGCTTTCCAAGATATGAACTACTGACTTTATGAGTTAATTTTAGAATGAAATAGTTACTTTGGGAGAAATTTGTTGATTCTTATTGTTTACCTATTCCAAATGATATATTTTGTTGTTCAGGTACTCAACTATTATTTTTGAATCTAAACATGTAGGTAAGGGCACTACATTACCTTCATTCTCATCGTATCATCCATCGCGATATGAAGCCCCAAAATATTCTCATTGGAGCTGGAGGAGTTGTCAAGGTGAAATTACAAAAGTTTTATAACTGAAATATTTAGCTGGCACTAGGCTGCCTTATTATATTTTCTTAGTGAAATCTATTTAAAAGCAGTTTGATGCAAATGGACAAAGTCTCTTGTTAGATTTGTTGTTCTCCTTATAAGAAAAGGGCAGGAAACAACTTTATTGGAATTGGTTATGAATAATGAAAAATAAATAGCTAGTACACACAATGGAGAAAACAATTGAATGGTTTTCATATACATCCTTATGGAGTCTACAACATCTTGAACCACCAACACCTACCAATGTAATTATTGCATGATAAAATTGCGCGTGATGCTGAAACAAAGTTCTGCCTAGAATTTTTGATTTGGATTGTTCTGCATTTGGTGATACTTCTGGCCATTTTTTAATTACTGGAGTCCTCTGTTTTACCGGCCCAATTTTCTCTGGAGTTTAGTTGTTTTAAACTGGCTCATCTTGTGAATTTTTGCATGAAGTTATTAAAATATCTAGAAATATCCTCACCACCATTGTCAACCCTAAGAATTTTGAGCTTCTTGTTTAATTTCAGATCTAGTGTAGCTCAAAAGTGGCGAAAGTGGAATAAACCTATGATTTAAAGGCAATATAAATAAATATTATGAGATTTTTCTAGTGAAATCGCTGATTTAAGTAAGGACATAACTAAAGACTCTAATTGATAAGGTTCTTAAAATATGTTCTTATTCACCAATTGAAGAGCATGTTGGGCTTGCCAAGTTCCATCCTTCTCAGAAATCTTGGTACTGTTCTTTCCAACAATTCAAGACACAGATTACTGTAATTTGCTGAAGCTTTGAGTAAATCTGATTTTTTTTGGTTTAAGGCTCCATAGAGAAAGGATATAAATGATTCAATGATCATAACTCTTGTGTCAAAGCTGTTCCGAAGATGCATTTTTAATCTGATATACCGGAAACTTCTGAAAACCTGAAGTCTAAAGCTGCCAAGATAACTAAAAGATTAAGTTAAAAAATTCTGTAAAAATTTAGGGATAAAACCCTAGGTGTTGTGTGGAATCTGAAGGACCGGAAAACTAACTGAATTTTTTATATTTGAAACTAACACTGTTGACTTTATAATGTTGTGTATTTTTAGTACTGGAAAACATAATATTTATGGAAGTGCAAAATGATGCTCAAAATACATTGATATGGGGAAACTAGAAAGAAAATAGAGCCATTACATTATTTAAATGAATGTTATGGTGCATAAAGAGATTAATAGAATTCTTTTGAGTAGGCCTTGGTTTCTAACACCAATTCTGAGAGCAGAATAGGCATTCCACTTGGCCTGAGATTCAGCCTTTAAGACTGCCAAAGAGAAAAGACTCCAGAAATGTGACTTGACCTTCTCTTAGAGAAAAAAAGCCTCGTTTATGGACTTTTATGAGACAACCTATTTACTCTATATCTAACAATCCTACCAAACACTCTAAACACATATGTTGACATTGGCTAAAAGCCTTCAAAGTTGGGCTGGCCCATAAAACCCAAAAGTGCCTGGTTATATAAAAAGGTTAATTGTGCCCACTACCTGACAAATATTATTGACTTAGAACAAAAACATTGCATAAGACTGTACAGGAAAGACATCTGCAAGTTCCTTTCAAAACTCTTGTTAGGGTCTGCTATAAAGTATAAACATATACAAACAACTCTATTTTTGGAACTGCAGCAAAAAATTATAGATAATTTGTCTTTTGTTTGATTTTGAAGGCTTAACTATCTCCATGTATAGAAAATAATGTTCTGATGCTTAGAGTGATTATACATTGGCTCTTGTTTGATTTTTGCTTGGACTTTTGTAAAATTTTAATTATCTCCATGAATTGAATTAGTATTCTGCAATTTGAGAGTTATTGTAATGATGTTTTAATTGTTTGTGTTCAGAATATTAATATTGTTCGTCATATTCTATTGAATGTATTGAGTTATGGTTATTAAATTGAATGCTTTTATTTCTAAATTGAAAGTACAAGTTATTTTAACTTGCTTGGTTATGTTTCTTCCTTAATGTCCTCGCCTTCCTTGAACTGGACCCAAGGAGATATCTATTGGACATTAGTCTGTATTGTTAGTGTTTAGATGCATAAGTGAAATTAAAGTACTATAAACAAAGCATTGAGAGATTAAAATATAGAATTGAAACAATTTTTCGATCAGATTGTTTAGTACACAATATTCTCTCGAGGGAGATGAACGATCATCTTGTTTAACAGTTAGATACCAATTTTTTTACAACTATGTGCAATAGGATATGAGGAGACTTGATGGAAGATGGATTGATTTATCTTCCAATGGTTATTTGGTTAGTGCCACGTTGAATAAATTGTTTGTGAGCAATTATAGAAGTTTAACTTGAGGATTCAAGTTGCTTCTTTTTTTAATCCATGGTGGAACGACCTTTGAGACACAATCCGATTATTGAAGTCTGATTATTACCATACGTCCTCGATGCTAAGTGTCAATACTACTGACTCAGAACATATAAAATGAGAATCAGGCCATCCAGAATTTTGTCCAATGTTGATTCAAGGAGTAATACTTTTGCCTAGCTCATTCTTCCCTCCTTGAGAACAGAAGCCCTGATTGTGCTAAGACTTGTGAGCAAGTCTGAATGCTTGACTTCCAATTGTGCTTTAGCAAATCATTTCCATTGGTGAGCAAGTACATTTTCTTTACCATTTTGATAGTGCGGAATGAATCAGTTTTGTGTAGGCTAGAGTTCTAATACTTGGTCTGATTCCACTTCTTAAAATAATTTTTCTGTTATAGAATTATTAGAAGAGGGAATTCTACTGGTTCTTCTGTTGCCTTATATACATAGCCATAGTTGATGACGTTTTTGTGAGTTGGTTTAAATACTTTGTTTGGTTGGAATTGAGAGTTCAATGGCCCTTTTGACCCTTGTAGATAAGGGAACCAAACAAGATTGTGTAGTAGTCATATGATATGCTAAGCATATATTCAGTAATGCCTCTAGGGATGTGTTATAGCCCTACGAAGACTTAACAACAAAGTTGCATGGACATTGATACAAATACTAGTATCAATATATGATACGAATATGACTACTTTTTAAGCCCCCTAATATGGCTATGACTTGATATGACATTCATATATAAAACACAAATTTTTAACACACGTATAATCTATAAGAGGAGATTTTCATTATTTGAGAAATATAGACTCAATGGCAATTTCGACTATAGTCCTAAATGTTTATTCTTATATACATATTTTTTTCGTCAAAACAATTAAATTGGTAGAATCATATTGTATAAAAAATGTCATCTCTATTCTCTTGCAATTGGAGTTCCACATCATCAAGTTTCTTTGGAGGACTAGGATAGTTGGATTGAGTACAATCATCAACTACACTGTCATGACTAGATGAAAATGCACTAGAGGATCATCTTGCTGTGTCAAAATCCTCAGCAATGGCATTGAAATGTCTCAATGCATTTATAGATACAAGAGTGTAATTCATCTCAGTTTGCATTTATAGATATAATTTTGTCATCAAAACAATTACATTAATAGAATCATATGCTATAAAAAATGTCATCACTATTCTCTTGAAATTGGAGTTCCACATCATCAGTTTCTTTGGAGGGCTAGGATAGTTTTGGTTGAGTACAATCACCAACTACACTCTTATAACTAGATGAAAATGCACTAGAGGATCGTCTTGCTGTGTTGAAACCTTCAACAATGGCATTGAAATGTCTCGATGCATTTATAGATACATCCCAAATCCTACTAGGTTCCTTCTTAGTTTGTGAAAGAATGTGACAAGAGATGAGGATTGGAATAGACATATACAAGGTCCTTTGCTTTATTAGTTGCCAGCCTATTACTTTCATACAAAAAATGAAGCCATATGTGCTCCAAGTCTTTTTAGATGAAGAACTCAACTGTTATTTTGCCACAAATTATAGAGGTAACAAGTACAAATAAAACAAAGTATAATTTCAATTAGAATTTAATTCATAGAATGCAAAACTTGTGATAGAAGTTTGATTGCTATTTTTTGTAGATGTTTAGTCATGGTTCCATGGAAGTTGCACCACTTCACAAGGTCTATTTCTTTTTACTTGTCAATGCATCAACATCTTTTTTTAGTTACATTGAGGATGTAAAGTTCTCAAACTCATCTCGAATCTTTGGTGCAACTCTAAAATCTATATGCGTCTTTTTAAAGATTTTTTTATATCCATTAACTACTTCTATATACATGTGATGTTTTATTTGGCATTGCAACATATCAACATGGCAGTACTTGGGATTTGAAGCATATACCAGAAACAACAAAGGAGTTGTCATTTAATTCCACCTCTTCCTCACCATCTCACATATTTTTCTAATTTTTTTTAAGGGATTTAGTTGATTTGCCATGATGATGTCTTTGATTTGGTCCACCATTGTATCTATGCAATAAAAAATATTGCCTAATATTTGTTTGTTTGTGTCAACAATGAACGAGGGCATATTGGTTCAATCTAAGAGAGCAAATAATCTATTATAGCCCATTAAGCATTATCAAGAATGATAGTCTTGCTAGTATTTGCTCTTTGTTTGGTACTGCCTCTAGATTATCCAAACATCACTAATCATCAAGATTTTTAAGTCTTGTTTAACACCATCAATATTGTTAAGAACAATGTAAAGTGTGGCAAAACGAGTTTAAATCCTTTGATTCAAATTTTTTTTTCAAAAAATGAATATATTTCAAAAAGATTCTTTTGACATTTCATAAAAATAACTTATTTCAAAACAGAATATAATTTAGAATTTAGAGAAGCTACCTTTGTTAGGAATTGCAGGCAAGAAAGAGGGATGAATTACCCATGAATTCAGATTAAATAAAGACACAACGAAATAACATAGGAATGAAACAAATAACAGAAAACAACGAGAGACAACATGCTTTTAACGTGGTTTACCCTATGCTTGGGCTACGCCCACAAACAACAGTTCTTTTATTGATTAATTTCCAACAAATGCAATTTAGAAATAACTTGCAGCAATAGTTGCAACGTGCAGCAATCGTTTCACACGATTTCCATTGCTCTGTTTTTACACGCACAGTGCTATGTGCTCCCAACACAATAACCTGCATTTACTCTATCACAAAACTGCGACTTTCCGCTCACCATTGCTCACACGCCCTGTAACAAACAACACCCAACATCTCGTGGCTGTTTGAATTCCCACGTGTGTTGCACTACAACTGTTCAATTTGTGGTTTTTGGTTTCCAACGTGGAGCCAATTAACTGTTCAAATTTGCGTAGTTTCAACTGTTTATAACAGAATTACAAATTTGAATAGGTTGTAAATTTCCTTTAATAAAATTAACTGATTTTTGCATTCCCTCGTCGTTTGATTTGGGGAAAAAATGCATTGGGTAAAGAGGTCAAAATGTAATCATCAAGTTTGATCGGTCTCCACATGACAACAACCTTTAACAGCTCTAGTGAATTGTCTATAAATGGCTTTGTGAGAGATGCTGATTACAAATAAACGTTTATTTCTTGGCCTTTTCATAAAGTTTTTGCATTCATAGGATTTTACCAATTTTTTGCTATCTCCAATTTAAAGAGTGAACTTCATAAGAAGTCCACCAAATGTTGGAACATCTTGCTTCCATGATGAACCTTGTTGCTTTGCATGCCTATGCATTATTTGTGATAATGTGCATAACTTTTTTCAACTCCATTGACTTAATAAATTGGGTGTCTTCCTCATTAGTGTTGCATTCAATTGCTTTCCAAAACATCCCCCTCTTTGAGCTCATTGCAATCACATTGATCAATTGCTTATTTCTAACATCATTCTATCCATCAGAAACGGTAGAACATAGTTTGAAGTCTCTCTGAGTGCTAGAAAAGACTCTTGGGACTCCCAAGTCTTAGGGCTCACCGAGTCGACTCGCCAAGGACTCTCGAGCCAAGTCCTAGAGAGTCTAGGCTAGGACTCCCGAGTCCTAGAATCAGACTCCCGAGTCCCAACTTAGGACTCTTGGCATTGCTTGGAAATAATGAGTATGAATGTTAAAAACTTGTTTTTTGTTTGTTTTTTCATTTCAAAATTTGAAACTATGAGTATGAATAATGAAATTTCAAATATTAAGTGTTTGAAGATCATATAACATGTGTAATATTTGAATTATGAGAAATTGATAATCAAATTAGGCTCTTATGTCCTCTAATTGCATTAATTTATTTTTGTGTTTTTGTAAAACTATGGTTTTTTCTTTGTTGAGTCCTAACCGAGTTTTTTGTCGAGTCCCGAGTCTGAGTTTTCCAACTATGCGATAGAAAGCCTTGAGATACACCACGAAGCTTGAATCATTTGCAACAACTTGTCAATAGTGTCTCTTTCCTTACCCAAAAGGTGGTGCAAACCTTTTCATAGCATGAAATTTTGAATCTTCTTGGTGCCTTATTGATTGACCTAATCATCTTGCCAATATGGAGAGCACACTACATTAAATGCAATCCCCTTTGCATACAATGAAAGATCTCTTACCAATTCTACCCTGAATTTTTCAGTTCTGCCCTCTTGCCATAATGTCAAACAGTTGTCTTGCATGGTCTGATTTGGTTTTGCTGATTGTTTGTTTGAGTTTCATTGCTTGTTTTTTCATTGCAAAATCATAGAGGAAAGCATAGAAATGAAAGAGAACTATTGCATAAGTGAAAGACAACAATTGCAACTCAATAGAATCCCTTTTTTCCAACTATATCACATCTGATTACAAGTTTCAGAGGTTTGATATACATTATATCAGTCTGTAACAACAGTCTAAAACCCTTATATAATGCAATATTTGACTACCCAAAATGATAAACACATACTCAGATGTATAGCTCTAATTGTAGCTTGATTATTGAAGTCAAAATCATGAATTACTTCGCTGTTACAACTTCAAACGGTATGGATCAGTATGATGACAAAATAAGTGTTGTATAGGATCACCAATAGGCTGGAAATAATGATGAAAATCAGGAACATCAACCTTTTACCAAACCCTAGGTGCCTCCGAAAATACCCAACAAGCAACCTTGACCATAACTCCACGAATAAGGTACCAAATCGAAGATAAATTGTTGCCGTGGAAGAATATGCAATAAAATCAAATACCCATGTGCCTTAATTGCCATAAACTATCATAATTTGCACTTATTTTCTGATAACTCCTAATTGCAATCAATTTTAAATGCAGATTAACCTTTAATGAAGTCCAATGATGCCCAAATGGAAACCCAGAGTAGATTTCCCTATTCTATGAACTGGGTTTTCATCCAATTCACTACCCTCCAAGAGATTTCGTCCTCAAAAGACATGTATGTTGTTGAAACCCTCTTCCAAGAGCTCAAACCTGCAACGGCTTTTGTCAAAATGAGACTAGAATGTTTAAAAATGAGCCCAACACATTGCTTTATAACCTCCCATGAACTTGTTAATAAAGTTAAATAAAATATTCCTCTTGAGGGTTTTTCCTCATCCAAAGAAAATGGCCACTTTTTAAAAACAACTTGAGTTTCTAGCATGGGGTCGCTTTTCACTATTCACCTTACGATTTTCAGTTACTATTCACCTTCTACTATTCCATTAAAGCAAACCTTTATATTTTCACTTTAACCTTGGATTCGTCAATTGAACTCCAAATTGAAAGGATCATAAGGCTCCTAGCTAAACTCCACAGCCCTCGGTTGGGTCCCCTAACCATTCTGCTGACCTAGGGGAACCCTAATAGTAGGCCAACCTCCGCTATAGACTGAGCTGTCTAAGGAAGGGACATTACATACAAGAAAGAGATAAATTTTTGGATTGTCTCCTCTCGATCATATAAGTTAATTAATTTTTCAATAGATCAGAATTTTCTCTTCTTGTGACATGTAGATGGTCCTATTTATGGATGTAAAAGGGGCCTCTGAAAAGCTCTGTGATGAAGGTTTGTATATGGGGTTGACCTTTTTTTTGATGCTTGAACAAAATTATCAACTTCATCTTGCTCTTTTTGATAATTTGCGATTTTGTGGTTGACCATCATCATCTAGACTGAGACACATAACACACCTTATACCTATTTTGTGGCAAAGGTGGACACAAACCTTGGTATATGAACCTTTGTACTCCATTAGGCACTCATGACATGTACATTTATAACATCCACCATCTTGAATTGTGCTAGTAGTGATGACATATTTCACAATGTAGATATAGGTTCGGGTTTAATCCACTTGCTATTCCCTTCATTGACATGGGATGATGATGGTGCAATGTGTAACTCAAATTTCAAATTGGAAAATAAATAAATGTTATTTAAAAAATAAAAATTCCAACTAATGATTTAAAAAGTAAACTTGAACAACTAAATCTATAATGAATTTTAATAAAAGCACACTTAAAATTTGTCAAAACAAAGCTTAGATTTTAATAAAAACACAATGAAGATATAATAGAATGTAAAATTAAATAAAAATATTTGTAAAATACAACTCAAGCACATAAATATTTAATGTTCTTAAATAATTATAAAAATATCAAAGATAAGTTTAACAAATATATAGATTGAAGTTAAAGAATTTAAAATATAATATTCTACAAAAATTAAAAATGTAATAGGTCATTACTAATTATAAATTGAATAAAATCTAATAATATATATTTACTGTTATCCAAATTTAAGTAGGCATAAAAATAATTAAATCAATTTTCAAAATTTAATATAACATTTAAAAATTATTTTAAATTTTAAAATAGCATAAACAAAATGCAAATTAAAAATTGTATTAAAATCAAAATATTAATAAAAATAATAAATAATATTAAGTTGATTAAATTTATCAATAATAAATATTAAATTTATTATATTTAGATATATATATATGTTTTGATATATTAATTTGGCACTAAGAGGGCCAAACCCAAAATACAATGCAGTTTAACATAGTTTAACATATACACAATTGTTCAAAATTACAAAAATATCAGAATCTGCCTACTGATAGTTCATTTGATAAGCACCTATGCCTTTGTTGCACCTTTGCCCATGTCCTCACTTTCCTTTGCTACTCCCCTTGTATCGCTGGGAGTACCAACACCACCGGTTCTGCTAGTGCTTGGAATGCTCTTGTTAACTCTTTCAATAATGCTATATAGTCAGACAACTCTTGCAATTGCACCTTCACTTCTCTTGCGCACCAAACCATGAGGGGAATCCATGGCCCATTGTAGCTTAGAGTGAGCTCCAGCCATATCCTAGATGGTCGTCTCAGATCCCATTCGACCACAACTTGCTCTAGGCATCTATCCATTCCCTTTCTCCATCAGGCTTTCACCAACCTCCTCATCAGACATTTAACCACCCATATGTCCTCTCACACTTGCAAAACCATGCCATGAACATGGATACAATATCACCATTGACTTGGTAACGATAATTTGAGACAAGAAACCATAAATCTAGAATGGCTTTAATTGCATCCAACGTCTTCGAATCTGCCACGTTGAACACCTTCCGCAACCTCTAATTTGTTACTCTTCCTCTAAAAGCCATTTGCCTTTCTTTAGTGGCAAGACAAATTGTTGTATCCAGTGCTCACACTACTGGATTTCCTTGCCTTGAGGGCTCATAAAGCCATTTCGTTGCCATTTGCTCTCCCTCATTTACTCCTCTTTTTCAACGGCATAAATGCCTCTTGTCCTTCGAGTACTTCCTATGCTGTCCTTTGCGCGTGTGATTTTTGTCAGATCTTCTCGGATTGGCTCATCATAATTTGCAATCATGTCAATTGTGATTTCGGATAGGTTGTCGGCTTGCTCATTACCTTCTTGATAAATGTGTTAATTTGAAATCTTCCAAATGGTCAAGGCTTTCCCAAATTCTGGGAATGTATTTCCGAATCTTCCAATTGGGGGTCTCTTTTTTGCGAATGACATTGATTATAATCATCGAATCTCCTTCCAGATGTAGCCTTTTGAACCCCATTTTTTGACACATGTCTATCCCAATCCACGCCGCTTGTATTTCGGCTTCATTATTAGTTCCCTTCGGCAATTTTCTTGCCTTTGTTGCAAGTGTCATGCCCGATTGGTCTCTTAAAATGCACCTTGCTCCCAATGGCCCCATATTTCCTCTTGAGGCTCCATCAAAGTTAACTTTCACCCAACCTTCATCCGGCGGTTGCCACTTCACGTCAATCCTTGGGTTGATATAAGGATCAGCCCGACACTTCTCACAAATGTGGTATTATATTTAGATATTAATGATAATTAATATTAATAAATAATAGTTAATTATAAAGTAATCACATGTTAAATTATAAATATATTAAATTTTAAAAATAAAAAATAAAAAAATAATATCAAAAGAACTAGTAAAGCATATTAAAAATTTCTAAAGCTAAAGTTTTATATTAAAAATTAAAAAATCAAAACTATATATTTTTTGATAGGTAATGTGAGGGTTAGATTTCTCTCCCTTTATATTAGTTAACAAAGAATTTATTACATATGCTGTTTGATAATAATAACAAAAATTGACATCAAAATAAGATTGACCTAATACTTTCTTGACACCATTGACCCTTAATTGACATCATTACTGTGATATCCCCTTTCTCAAATTAAATCAAGTTAGAGAACTCAAAGCCTATTTTTATTCCCTGTAGGTTAAAGGGGGGATTTAACAGTGGAATGATAAAATAATAATTTATGAAGTTGTCGAAAAGGTACTTCAAGTTTAACTTAGGAAAAAGGACACTTAATTTATCATTATTAAATGAAGCCAAAAGTAAATAATGGATACATGGCCAAAAAGGCAAATACAAAATTATGAATTGGAAAAAAGTGAATATTCAATTAAAAGAAATATTATTATCTAAAAGGTAATTAATAATTAGAAGTTGGAAAAAATGAATATTCAAATAAAAATTAATATTAATTACTTTTAGGGTTGGATGGAAAAGGATTAAAAACTAATTGTTAGAAAAAGAGAGTTCATTTTATTCTATTCATTTTCAGAAACCCTCATTTAGGAGAGCATTGAGCTTTGGAGCAGCTCTTATCGTGAAGATGAAAACCCTCATGGTTCGAAATCAGAAAATGAAAACCCTTTGGTTCTCATCATTGGCTTCATAAAAGGGTCAAATTGTGCTTACAATGGATTATAGGTTATTAAAAGTTTTGGGAGATCTAAAAATAAAAAAATATTTTTATGTATATTTTGCAAGGATTAGTATTATTGGAATAATAGAGAAGTTTCCACTTTCTTTTGAATAATCTAGAATAAATACTTAATTGCTAGCCATACCAATAATTCAAGCTGGCCGTACCATTCAAAAGGGCAACAAGTAGATTTAATTTCTTTTGTTGAGGTTTCTAGTGGGTCACGACAAGTTTGGAAGTCTATAAATTTTTTGTTTGTTTAGGAGTATGGTTGTGGATAAAATAAATCGTGGGCCCTCAGGTTGTTGGCTGCCACCTACACATAAGCCAAATTCATGTTTGAAAGCTGCAATTGAGAAAGGTAGAAGGTTTTTAAAATTATTATTTGTGAAAATGATGTCGTACCATTTGTAGAAGGGATTGCACCTTAGTGAGGAGCCATGGGTCCCTCCAAGTTAGTCAATCCAATTTAACCACCATTAATAAGTTTCAAAAAAGATCTTAACTTTTGCCAGCTATGTGGGAGTCCAAGGAAAATAAATTGTTAGTGTTTTAATTATCAGATAAAGCAAACTGAAAGCACTTAGGAAATGCAACACACAAGACAATAAACACAGCAAGATACCTTGGGAAAACCCTCCTCCTGAGGGAGAAAAACCCAGCAAATACTTCTCTTATATAATGTAGGAATAAGAGCAGAAATCTGCTTACAACACAGGCCCAACACATAGGCGAATTTGATACATTGAATAATAGCACCTCTCATAGATGCAAAGATACAAACAAATATGTTTCTCCTTGAATTCGGTCTATTGCTGCAAGATGACGATCTGCTGGTGCTGAAGATGATGCGCTGCTCAAGTATGAACTTCTTCTAGGAATGCGAATTATGATGAATGAACTTCATAATGCCAAATGAACGAATTCGACCTTGTATAGATACAAGATGAGGTGTTTCCTCAATCAGGTCGGCCACTTGAGAAGAACAATTAAATTACAAATAAATTGCCAAGGAGGTCGGCCCAATTACAAGATACTTTGTAATCAACAAGGAGGGTCGGCCCAAACTGAATTTATATTAACCTTTTGTGAAGCGCCCCTTCACATATATAAATAAATATTAATAATCTCAATATCAAATTAAATAGTCGATAGGCTATTATTTAATTTGGTTTATTTCTCAAATTGTGTAGGCTAGAAGAAGCAACCCGAAGCTACTAATAACATCAACACTCCCTCTCAGCTAGGGATGATACTTCCAACTACACAAAGCATATAACCTCATCGTGATAAGGAGCTTATCACCTCATCGTGAAAGCATATAAGATATCACCTCATCGTGATATCAACCATCATGGCTACCTCCATAGATGGTATGTACAAGTGCTCATCACTGAATGTGATGTTGTCACCTCATCGTGATTTTCACCATGGCTCTCCCAGAGTGTGAAACACAAGTACAAGAAAATCATCACGGACTCCCTCACGTGATGCTGTCATAGAGTCACACACATGACATCCACCATGGCTTTCCCAGAGGGTGGAACAAGGACTTTCACCTCAAACTTCTCCTAAGAGAAGAATGCATTAACAAGGGATTTCACCTCGAGCTTCTCCTCAGAGAAGAACTCATTACCAAGGGATTTCACCTCAAACTTCTCTCAAAGAAGAACTCATTAAAAGAAGGAACACTGATACTGAGACTCCCTCTCAGTTAGGGCTTCATTCTCCACCATATCAAGCTTGTCTCGAAGGGGCACAACATTATCCTAAAGAGATGCCTGATGAGAATGATTGCCATCTGCTCATCGGTGCTGATATACCCGAACTGAATATCTTTCCTCAATACCATATCTCTGATATAGTGGTATGCTTAGTTTTGTCATGAAACACTTGGAAAGACAAAAAGCTTCTCAAGGCTTTGATTAACACAATGGATGACAGTTGGCTTCAATGATTTGTCCAACCAATCCTGCAAGGAGCTTTCGAAGCCACATTGCTTGTCGAGCTGTCAAACAAGCTATAATGTACTCGGTCTCTGCTGTACAAAAGATTGCTTTCTGCTATACATTATCACAGACTTCAACTGAGACAACATCTAGAGCAACACAACCATCTTCTTTAGGTTCAGTAAGCTCCCTCTGAATCTTTAATCACTTGCATTAACCACCTGACCTCATTGTCCAAGATTGCCTACAATGCTCGCCTTAGAGAAATGGTTTCCAGCGCACACCTTCGTAGAGATTCAGGGTTGTCCTCTTCGACCACATCCCATATCACTCTATTATGAATGTTAAATCCAGGTTGACCTGACATGAGCAAATTCAGGAACCCAACTGCTGAAGAGGTACTTCAATAATTTTGCATCTGGCCTTGCAATATTGCAACCCTTACTTATTCTCAGCGAGTCATAGAACTCCCTCTTAAGGTTAATTCTTCCTCTTCGAAAAGATGTCTTCAACCATTCACTTAGTCTCATAGCTACAATGTGATGTCCCCGCTCTAGTCAGTTCTTGGGAACAGTGTGTTAGCCCTTTATTGGACCCTCGTGGGCTAGCTGGATTGGTTAGAGGGTCAGTGGTACTTTCTAGAGAGATTGGTCGTTCTCGTTTTCAGAGCTCAGTGATTGGCTCACAGTAGGTGTTAGCAGTTCAGGGGTTGACAGCTTCTGACTGCACGAGAATATTTGGAGTTTTGAGAGAGTTATGGATTTTTAAGTGATTTGAGTTAATTAATTAACTTAATGCCTTATTTGACTTTATACATTTTATATCACTTAAATATTCTATAAAGGTGATTTAATACTTTAATCACTTAAATTATAAAAGGGCGCCCAAGTATTTAAGTCGAAACTATTGAAATGACTTAAATATATTTTAAAAGATTTAAAATATGAAGAAGGGTGTATCTTTCTTGGAAGTCGTGCCTTTTTTGCATATAAGGCATTTTGGCAATGAGAAATTCACTTCTTGAATATTTCAACTTTGCCTTGGACATTTTCCTATGCTTTCACCTGTGATCAGGTTTTTGAGCAATCTTCCATTGGAGAACGAAATCTCTTCAGTGTTGAGCACTTTTGAGACTGTGAGAGATTGGTCGAATTTGTGCAGTTTGTGAGAGCTTCATACAAAGGTTCTACTATGCTTTATCAGAGTTTTGTTGAGTTCTTTATCAGAGACAGGAGGGTTTGTGGAGATGACGTCCTTCTTTCATCATGGCAGGCATTTGACATCATGGCCGTACCTTCAGAGTTGAGAGTTGGGCTTTTTGCTTGAAGTGTGTAGCTATCTGTGCAAGGGCGTTTGGGGTTTCTTGGAGAAACGCCTTCCAGTTTGAGGGTTTCTCTTCACCCTTCTAGGTGTCTGGCATATACTTCTCATTTGCCTCAGTTTCAGGGTTGGATTTCACTTTCTGTAGCTTCCTACACTAGGTTTAGCCAAATTTCACCATCTTGGTTGGCAAGCTGGACTTCATTTCTTAAATAAATAATCTGGGAGCTTTCGGGTATGTTTATGAGTTTTGAATCCATTGTTGAGCTTATTTATTACCTTCTGTAATTTCAATTCGCTAAAATTAGCTAAAATTTATTTTTTATAAGCATTTATGCTCTGCGCCCCTTCTATTTCTCTCTAGAAACTCTTCTCTAAAAACGTAAAACACAATAAAGATAAATTAAAGACAAGGGTTTGAGTTGAGAGCCAGCAGGGCTCGTCACATACAAGTAGAGTCTCCATTCTTCAACCTATAGGATGCATCAAGCTCTTCTTAAAAGAAATCTCTTACGCTTCTTGATTTATCTTGAAAGCATTAAGAAGAGATTACTAATAGATCATGGGACTGAACTATCTCAAATAGACGTACCATAACTAGGAGCATACATGATTGACCATCTTAATGTTATAGCATGAATTGGTAACTACAAAACAATTCTTGAGCATTATTCAACCATGCAATACTTATCTCATAGAATTCAAAATCTCATGAGTAATAGATAATTAACTCTTCAATCATGACATGTCTTTCTCCCAATTTCTTGGAAGAGCTAATCTCAGCATAACAAAAGACAATCTTCACAAATTAGCATGATACAACTTGCAATGAATAAATCTAAAGAATCTTATCACAGTGATCACTATTTACCAGAGACCACGATTTTGACTAAACACACATGATTCAAATAATCAAAGTCAGATTTGCACAACTTAGAAATTGAATTTTAGCTTAGAAGGTAGATTTCAAACTAAACAAGGAATACTTATCTCTTCATGTAGAGGTGAGATTTCTGGTAATCAACTCGGCCATCCCTAGCATACATGCGCACAATGAAAGGAGGCAATTACATCCGCTGTCTAGGCAGAGCCATAGGCTCTGGTCGATGCTATCAAGGAGATGACTTTCAGAAATTCCAGTGATCACAAATCCGCGTCAACTCCACCATCATTCCGCGCTACCAAGCAATCGAGATAGCCACGCATTCGGATATGAAGATTCAGATCTGCTCCATATGAATAGAAGCATCAGAATGTTTTGTATTGCCAGGAATAACCTAGTACCATTGTCGATTGAAGAATAGGATTCAAAACACCAGAGATTTTCAGAGCTATCAATGATAATGATCTATCTCTTGAATACTGGCAGTGCTAAGTCCTGAATTCATCTTCAAGTACTGGTTTGACTCTTCTTTGATGATGCAGCGTCCAACTTTCTTCACCAATAGGCCTCATGATGCATAGATTGATGTCTTTCCCTTACCTTGCATCATATAGGTTATTTACCAATCAAATCACAACTCTTAACTCTCTACAGACTTTATAGAACTGCTCATTCATTACCCAGATGTTCGATTCCTGTCATAGGTGACTATGAACTATCTTCCAGATCGCTGTTTCCAGACAGCCTTAACACCTGTGACAACAAATAATCCAGGCGTCCATTAATTGGAAGGTTGGCGAACATCACGCCCAATCACCATATTGACAAGATAGACGCCTTTGAATGAGATGAAGATATCGCTGATTAAACAAATCTGATCATGATCTCGCTTAAACCCGCTTTGATACCATGTTGGTGTTTTAATTATCAGATAAAGCAAACTGAAAGCACTCAGGAAATGCAACACATAAGACAATAAACACAGCAAGATACGTTGGGAAAACCCTCCTCTTGAGGGAGAAAAACTTAGCAAATATTTCTCTTATATAATGTAGGAATAAGAGCAGAAATCTGCTTACAACACAAGCCCAACACATAAGCGAATTTGATACAATGAATAATAGCACCTCTCCTAGATGCAAAGATATAAACAAATATGTTTCTCCTTGAATTTGGTCTGTTGCTGCAAGATGATGATTTGCTGGTGCTGAAGATGATGTGCTGCTCAAGTATGAACTTCTTCTAGGAATGCAAATTATGATGAATGAACTTCATGATGCCAAATGAACGAATTCGACCTTGTATATATACAAGATGAGGTGTTTTCTCAATCAGGTCGGCCACTTGAGAAGAACAATTAAATTACAAATAAATTGCCAAGGAGGTCGGCCCAATTACAAGATACTTTGTAATCAACAAGGAGGGTCGGCCCAAACTGAATATATATTAACCTTTTGTGAAGCGCCCCTTCACATATATAAATAAATATTAATGATCTCAATATCAAATTAAATAGCCGATAGGCTATTATTTAATTTAGTTAATTTCTCAAATTGTGTAGGTTGGAAGAAGCAGCCCAAAGTTGCTAATAACATCAACAAAAATCACACCATAGTAAATTTGTTGTGTAGCATGGCATGTGAACGTGGAAATAAAAAGGTCAATAGAGGAATTAAAAAAAGGAGAGTGATCAGATTTTGGAATTTTTGAGGAATTTTGACCAACCACCTAGTCTAAGAAGGGGAATGTGGAAACTTATGCCAGATTCTTATTTTAATGTGCATTTCATTGGATATATTATTAAGAATGCTTTCAATAATATTTTTGAATTTTTTATTCACATTTATTAGTTTCATTTTGACTACAATAAAAATTCAATCAACATTATTTATTTAAAAATTTTGCAATTGAGGAAAGAAGAAAAAAAATAGAATTGTCGAAAAAATAAAAAAATTATATTTCAATCAAAATTGCCGAAAAACTAAGTTACCAGGTTCGGCCTTGGGAGGCCCGAGTTCGATCCGGGTTCGAAACTTGGGTCCGGTTCACCCAAATTCGCCCAGGGTCTGAAAATTCTACTGTGGGTTTGAACCGAGTTCAAAACCCGGACTGTGGGTCCAACCAAGGTTCAAACTTTTCGAATCCGGGTCGAATTTTGTGCCCAGGCGGACGTAAAAGCAAGTTTTTGCATTTTTAAAATAATTTTTTAGGTCTTTGATGACTTTTTGATATTTTTTATTCCTTCTAACCCTAATATGTGGCTCTAAAACATGAAATAGGTAAAGTGATAGTCATTTACCAATTTGTGAATGAAAAAAAAGGATTTTTTGCCTCCATTGCTGAATTTTCTCTTTTGCTTGCACAAGCTTGAATAGACTTGAAGGTTGATTGTAGATTGTTCAAAGTTGGTTGTTCTGCTATTCCTAAGCACTTGCAAGTGCCTATTCATTGCCAAGAAGATCATAGAGCAAGATTTCTTCAAAAGAGGTAGGTTTTTTGAAGTTTTTTGATTATTTTTTTTACATTTTTTTTTAACAAATGGACTTCAACTCTTTTGTTTTGTTTTTTAGTTTTAGTTTTGTTTTACTTTTCATTCCTCTAAATGTCTATAACACATGTTCAATTTTTTCATTTTTTGAAATTAATTAAGTCTGTTAGTTTCAAATTCAATCAATCAATACCAAAATTTCAATATGTTGTGCCTTAGGTATTCCATATTACAATGGCAACCGGTACCTCCTCAGGCTCAAGCCAATCTCGTTTCAAAACAAACCCAAACTCTCCCCTTTGGAAATATGTAGAAATGGTTCAACAACTTCCAGGTGGTGGAGGATATGTTTGGATTTGTAGTCATTGCCATGTTCAATATTCGAGCTCATACAGTCGAGTGAAAGGGCACTTGTGCGGGATCTCTGAAACAGGCATAAAAAATTGTCCAGGTGAAAACGAGGAAGGCATTCCAAAACATATAGTGTTGAAATATATTGCTGAGCAAGAAAAGGCAGACCAAAGAGCAGCCAGTGGTAAAACAAGCCATCCTTTGAAGAAAGGATCTCGATCCATGAAACCCCCTACACCGCCTTCTTATTTTCCACCTACAGAAAGCCATCCATTTATGGACATCCCTCAAGAGCAAACCACACCCTCTTCAAATAAAAGATCTAAGGGACCGTTGGAAGCTTCATTTCAGAATGAGGCAAGAGAGATTGCTGAGCAAGACATAGCAAGATGTATCTATGCCAATGGATTGGCATTCAATGTTGTTCGTTCACCATATTGGCAAAAAATGGTGAAATCTATTAATGAGGCTCCAAAGGGGTTTAAGGGCCCAGGTTTTGAGAAGGTGCGTTGCACCTTATTGGAGAAAGAGGTGAAACATGTAGCAGACTCTTTGAAGCCCATAAGGGATTCGTGGATCGAAACAGGGGTGACCATCGTTTCTGATGGATGGAAAGATGCAAAAAATCGCCCATTGATCAATGTTATTGCTGTGTCCCCTAAAGGGGCAATGTTTTTGAGAGCAGTGGATTGTGAAGGACAGGTGAAGGATGGTCCATTTATTGCTAACATCATTTGCCAAGCTATTGAAGAAGTGGGCCATAAAAATGTTGTGCAAGTTGTAACTGATAATGCCAAAAATTGTAGGGCTGTTGGGTTATTGGTTGAGGAGAAGTATCCACACATTTTTTGGACACCTTGTGCTGTCCACTCCCTTAATCTAATGCTACAAAAAATTGGATCCAAAATTGAATGGATCAAACAGGTGTATGCTGAGGGCGAAGACATTCAAATGTTTGTCACCAACCACCATATGACACAAGGAATATTTAGACAATTCTCAAAATTGGAGTTGTTGAAGGTAAGTTAATTCTCAATATTTTTTAATTTTTTAATTTTTTGTTAATTTTAAATTTTGATTTTGTAAATTTAAATTATATTTTAGTTTTAATTTTGATTTTCAAACAGGTTGCCGAGACTCGTTTTGCCTCCAACACAATTGTGTTGAGACGCCTTATAAAGGTTCGTGAGGCACTCTCTGCAATGGTAATCAGCCCTAATTGGGCCATATGGAGGCAATCTACCAGTGAAAGGGCAAATAGGATCAAGCAAAGGATCCTAGATGATAGTTGGTGGGACCTTGTTGAGTATCTCGTCAGTTTCACTGAGCCCATATTGAGCATGATCCGTTACACTGACATGGATAGACCTTGTTTGGGTGAAGTATATGATGGTATCGACTCAATGATTGAGAAGATGAAAACCATCATCAATGCAAAAGAGGAAGATCCTGAAGAAAAGTTCTTCAAAGAGCTACAAAAAATCATTGTTGATAGATGGAACAAAATGACCACTTCGTTGCATCTTCTCGCTTTTGCATTGAGTCCCAAATATTATAGTCCAGAGATACTTTCTACTTCATCAAGAGTTGCTCCATATAGGGATGCTGAAGTGGCTCAAGGGTACAAGGCAACAATTCGTAGACTCTTCACTGATCGTGACCAATGTGATTGAGTGAGGGCTGAGTTCATGGCTTTTGCATGCTTTGGTAGTGTTGATCATAATCTTGATGCTCTTCGAGACAAGGTTAGGGTGGATTCTCATAGTTGGTGGTACTTCCATGGGCAAGAATACAGGCACCTCCAACCTATTGCAATAAATTTTTTATCCCAAGTAAGTTTTGTATTTTGTAATTTTAATTTTAAATTTAAATTTATATTAATTAATATTTTTGTTTAGTTAAATTTTGTAATTCCTAACTATTTAATTTGGTCTGAATAGGTTGCTAGTTCATCTTCTTCTGAGAGAAATTGGAGCACATACTCCTTCATCCACTCAATAAAACGCAACAGGCTACATTCGAAAATGACAGAGGACTTGGTGTATGTGCATTCAAACTTGCGCCTCCTTACACACAAGCAAAGTTCCTACAAAGGAGTCGTCACAAGGAGGTGGGATATTGAGCCAGAGTAGCTTGACTTGGATGCTTCCACAAGTCACTTAGCTACACTTGATATTGATGATGACTATGAGCCTGAAGCAACCATTGAGCATGAGAGTGGTAGTGTTAGTGCTAGTGGCAGTGCTTGTGCGAGTGCCACTGATGCTATTTGTGGTTCTACACATAATATAGCATCTAATAATGCTGATGATGCTGCTTTTCTTGATGACCCATATGATTCAGATTGATCAATGATCAATAATTATTAATGGCTGATTGTAAACACTTTACATTTTTATGTTTGAACTTTGATGATTTGAGTATAAAGTGGTTGTGTATATTTCATTTTTGCTATGTTATTTGACTATTAATATGGTGGTGTATTCTGAACTTAATTACTGCTGCAAATATGTATATATTTCTGATTTTTATATGTTTTTGTATTATCGAACCCAAAACGAACCCAAATAAATTAAAAAAAAAATCCCAAATTGGCGAATCGGGTTCTCGAACTCGAACTTGAACCCAAAACCGAACCGGTAACTTAGCCAAAAAACTTTAAAAAGGAATATTCCAATTACAGAAGTGAATTTGTTACAAAGCTATTGTTATTTGGTATCTACAGACATAAAAAACTTGCCATGGTTCGATAGAATCCTATCAACCGATTACATAATGAGAAACCAAAACGATAGGAGACTATTATTGACATTTACATAAAGAGAAATAGTTGAAAGCATTGAAATAGCCTTCCACAAACCAAACCATGTATTTGACAACATCTCAACTTTGGACCAAAGGAGTTGTTCTTGTGTTTGACTAGTGCAACTTGCTTGGAAAGGAATTTTATGGCCTTTTTAGCCTTGGCCATATTGAACCTCTCTTGCTTGCATAGGTGAAGATTTCACAGAATAGGTGAGCTCCGCCATTTCCATAGAAGGGTGATAGCCTTCCAACCAACAACCATCCCTCATAATGTTTTGAATTGAGGCAAGTTCCTTCATCATAATCTGCATACAAGCCTCAATAGCCCTTAATGTTTGAATAGAAGCCAACCCACGAAACTTGTAAGCCTTGCGAGGAAGTGAGGTGACTTTGACTAGATTTACTTTGTCCACCACATCTTGTAGCCCCATACTCAATTTTTCCTAGATGTAAGAACCTACCCAAAGCTTTTGTTAACTCCCTATCCCTAGTGAGCATGAGCACATTGCTTACATAGGTTTAAGAAATCTTAGAATTAACATGATGCTGTGTTCCATTCTCAATAAGGTCTTGCCCAAGGATTTCCTTTATAGCTTCCCTTACATCTTCTTCTTGAAAAATGACATTTTACAAAGTCTAGCAAAAACTTTCACTGATAAATGCCATATGATGCACTGTGGTACCCAACTTGGTACCCAACTATAGATTTGATGGGGGAGAATGAGCTTGTGGTTGTAATAAGCGTTGGTAGTTTGTGATGAAATAATGTCAGTCTTGTCGTTGATACACCATACTCATTGCCTTTAAGTTTAAGTGTGGCTTGCCTCACATTCATAATGTCACATGAGTTTTGGGTCACACCACCTTGCCAATTGATCACTCATTATTATGCCTTCTCATCGATCAATCTTCCAACAAGACAAACATTCTTCCATTATGTTGCTTTCTCTAAGGCAATGGGAACAAATTGTTCGTCTAGGGAGTATAGAATTATTAGAGCTTCCTTTAAAATGTTATGTTCTTTGTAGTTCATTGATGACCTCTTTTTAAGACAATGGATAATTACCAATAAGTCACCCTCTATTATTATTCATTTAGTGAACATGATTTAAGTAGTTGTAAGTCGAGAAAGAGCGTTTTCATCTTTGCTTCATTGTTCATCCCAAGGGCAAGCTTCTTGGAGACAAATTTGATTAGAGGCTCGTTAGAATCATGAATAATACAGCCCACATGTGAGGGATTGGGATTCACTTGGGATGCACCATCAAAATTAAGCTTCCAAATCCTAGCCGAGGGGGGAATCCGTTTGATCTTGGATATGTTCTTATTTAATAAGATTAAAAATTGATGTAGGCAACCCATGAATGGGAAAAATCAAAACTAAATTAAAAAAAATAAAAACTATTAAAACTTAAAAGTCAATATTTAAACTTTAATGTTTGAAAGCTGAATCAATAATTATTTAAACCTAAAAAGAGTTGGGTTGGTATTTATTTGTAGAGGGGGCTGCTTGGAATGGAGACAAATTAACAACAATTTTTGCATTTCAAGAAGGCTTTGGGTCAACATTGGTCTTTCTTCAAACACAACAAAGAAGAAGATTTTAGGAAGATAGGAGGACACATGACTTAGTCAAGGAAGGGCTTCTTAATTGGGGTTTGGGAGGTGTAGAGATGTTTAGTGCTTGTATTAAGATAGACATGACAATGTGTTGTTGTAAGATGTTTGAATTTACAGAAAGAACTAACAAGGAAGGTGTGGTAAAACAAAAGGGCCTTTCTCTTTTATTGATACCAAAAACAATATTATTTGTTTAATACCTTACCTCTACTCACCACTCTGCTCACATTGCTTGGCCTTCGCTTATGTTGCTCAACCTTTGCTCCACCTCTTAGCTACTTGTGTTAAGTGTTAAATGTTGGATTGATTGTATTTGTCAAAAAAATAGAGCTTTTTGATGTTTTAGTGTTTATGTTTTTTATTTTTTGAATATTTACTTGGATATGATACATAGGATGAGGTTGTTGTATTCATATGTATCTGGCATTTGAAGATAAGTTGCTTTCTGTTCAAGTATGTGTAGGTACGGTATTTGAGCTGTATTTAGGTTGTATTGTACTTGGAATGATGGTACTTATATTAGGGGAGAGGAGGGTGTTGTATCTTGTAACTTTGCTCAGTGAAAATATGGATATTGTATCAATTTGGTATATGGGAAATGGTACAATGTTAATGGACAAATCAGACTATTGTCCAAAATGTTGAACAATTGCTAATATAAAGAAAGAAAGAAAGAAAATATAAAAATATCCACAAATGCACAAGAAAAGATGAATAGGATTGGCATGTACATCATGTAAAATATTAAAGGACTAGGGAAAAAAAGGAGGCCCCAAACATAAACCATACATAGATGGGGGCTAACCTAAAAATGGTATGCCCCAATAAAGTGTAATAATAAATAAAAAGAGATTGTTCTCAAATAAAGAAATCGCTAGATGGGTATATGAAGTGTGTAATGTCCTGAACTATTTTTTTTTTTTAATCTTTGCAAATTTATAATGAAGATAAATAAACCCGCACTTTTTTTGATCACCAAGATCTCAATGTGGGCAAGGTGAAAGCATATAGTGGTTTGGGAACTCTAGCTTATTGGCAGTGAGCCACATGGCTTTAAATGAATGCACAAGTTGGAAATGGAATTAATGTCTTGTTCCAGACATAAAATGGTGAAACTTAAATACAAGATCAATAATAATTCTGACAGTAAACTGCCCAGATAGTTTGAGATTACAATATATCAGCAAAGAGAGTAGATTTACATATAAACCACTGCTAGTATAATCTGCTGAACTTCACCATAAACTGCTACAGCAAAACTAATGAATTTCCCAGCCAACTTCAAATATTATGTATCGAATCTCAGCATCAATGAAGAGGTACAACAACATAAGCACTTCTGTACAATCATAAATTGAAAGTTATACGCACAAATGCAGCATTGAAGTCATACCCAGAATTATACAGCAGGCTGTAATGACTTGTCAAGGTGGTGAAATAGTCTATTTCATTATTGATATTGCTGATGTAGGTGTATATTCACCAAAACCAGAAAATAGTCTCAGTTTAGAACTTAGAACAGCGAAAAGGGTCAACAAGCAATGATACCTTAGCACCCAATTGGTATGGCTGCAATAATTACATCCCAAACAAGCTGATTGAATGAAACATAGGAATATTCCAAAGAAACTGATAAAGACCCACAAAGCTCATAAACTCCAAAATGAAGCTGACTATATTCCAAAAAAAGCTGATTCAGTAGACCAAAGACAAAAAGATGTTAGACTTGTTCTTCCAAATAGGTACAGTAGTCTTCAAAGAATTAAAAACATGTACCAGTATGTTGTACTGACCTTTTATTTGCTTTGATCACATAAGTATGCTGTTGCAGGATTTTGAAACCCTTATGACTCTCTCCAAAATGTACTGTATACCATGAGTAATATGCTGCGACTCAATCACTATTGGGTATGGCGCTCACAAGGCGGTCTGAAATATGTATGTCAGGTACAATATAAAGCTGCAATCAATATTTCAAAATGGGTTTGGCAGGATTCATCTTAAATCAGCATGATACCTTGAATAAGATAGTATATAATCATCAGAACTCATATTATAATATGGCAGTGCCACAATACAAATCTGATGTAAAACCCTCTTTACACACACTGGAAATTGAAATAAACACAACACAGTATCAATTAACAAAAGGAAATTGAAACCCAAACCACTTTAAAAATACACAACTAGAACACACTGACAAATTTGCAAACCACACAATTCTAGAAATCTGGAATTTTTGTAATCTGCACGACTGTGATCCCTGAGTGGAATCACCTCCACAGGCAAGAGTGTTTCATCCTCTGCTGGTACGGAAAGTGAAGGGTTTTCATCCTTTGATGACTTGTATGCCAAGGCTTTTTGTTCTCGGGAGCAAATAGATGAACACAAGGTCCAAGCTATTAGAGAAATCAAGTAGATGAAATAAATACTGGATGCCTTCTTCCTCAGCCCAGCTCCTTTGTCCTTCGATCACTTGCATGCCAAGGGTTTTTGTTCTCGGGAGCAAATAGATGAACACAAGGTCCAAGGTATTAGAGAAATCAAATAGATGAAATCATGAAATATATTCTGGATGCCCCTTTCCCCCAGCCCAGCTCCTCTTTTATAATCTTTTATTTACTAATTTTAGCCCTCTTTTAAAAGTGTGTAGATTTTTTTTTAATTTTATAGTTCAATTGGTCCCTTTGTTCTAGCAACACTTTTTATCATTACTTTAGGTCCTCTTTATAAAAACACTTTTTAACAATAGATTGGACCTTTCTTCTTAAATAAAATAATATTAAGTTCCCCTTTTTATAAAATATAGTTATTGGAACAACTCAAGATATTTATTTCCTTATCTTATTTGAAAAAAAGGGACATGACAAAGTGCTGAAAATCCACATAGAAGATGTTCTTTTAAAACCAAGAGTGGATGCTATGAATTCTTCAACTTTCAAGTTGGTGACATTCTTTGCAAATAATCTTAGATCTTTTTGTGTGCCATTATGCTTTCATTTTATACTCAACTTATTTGTCATGTTTGCTAAGGATTATTGATTAGATGAAGGGGAACTTTTGATTAACTTTGATATAATATTCCTTTTCACCAAGATTGTGATTGGTGAGCAATGTTTGTAGTTGGAAAGAAAACTAATGAGTGAGTGCATCTAGCAATCTTTGCTAAAGGCCAACTTTCTTCAGATTTCAGGGTGGTTTTTATGAGCAGACAAAGGGTGTGACAATGAGTTTAACTCTTTAGTTAATGGGAGCCAACCACTTCATGGATTATGTTAAAGAACTTGCCTTAAACTTCTTTCTTGTAAAGCCAAATTGGTTGAAGAGCTATGTGGATGATACAAATTCGAATAACCACATGACAAGGAGAAGTTGGAAAAGTTTCATTTGGATCCAAACAACATATGTAATGGTTCTAAATTAAAAAATGGATTGGAGCTTGATGTGTAGCTCCCTTTCGTGGATGTCCTAAAAAGAAAAGAAAGTGGTTTTCTTGCTCATCAAGATGGCAAGAAGGACATATACACGGTTCTTTACCTTCAAGCCTCATTTGACCACCATTTGTCTCAAAACTAAGGGGCATTAAAAACATTAGCTACAACTCAATATAGCTTACAAAATTTTAAGTGAGGCGCTATTGGAGTAGGAGAAACGTTTCTTGGCTATAGTCTTCAAGAAAAACTGTTAGTACATAGATAGCAAGGGCTTTGCATTAAGAAAGTGACTCTCTTTTACATTGTTAGAGAATTAAAGATGTGGAGGAATAACTTCTATCGCTCCCCCATTATATCGAGAGTTTTTTTAACAACATTACTAGAATCTTGAGGTTTTAGAACACAAAGACATCGCTTATTCCATCCAAAAAGATAGCACAATCTCTCAAAACCTTGAATTGTATTTTGGAGCATAAGCTAAATAGTGGGGATTATTATCTAATGTATTGCTTGTGTGGGACACCTTACAGAAGAGGAACAATCTGATCAAATAAAACAAGGATAAAATAGCATAACAGTCATACCAAGATAAGAGAATGCAATACATCATTTTGTGCGAGCAATTAGTAAGTTGGTGCTAGTAGGGTACTCTAAGAAGTCTAAACACCACATTTGCATTAAAAAAGCTAAGATAGTTGCTAAAGAGGATTGCTACTTCAAGAAAGGGTTGAGGAATGTAGCTGATATTGATTAATATCCTCACAATTTTATTATGAATTAGGGTTTAAGCTGAATTCACTTGTGAAGACATAGAATCCATATGGTGACGGTAGATACTAATCCTAAAGAGAGCAATTACATATTATTTTAATATAACAATTTGAAATTGGAATTAAAATTAATAGGTTAAATGCAAGGTTACATGGGGACGCGTCCCCTACCCCAAAACCCCCTGTCCCTGTCCCCTGCTGTTTTGGGGGCGGGGGGACGCAAAGGGGACGTCATCTGCCGTCCCCGAAACAACAAAATCAAGAGGAAACACCAAGAAATGTTTCCTGCCGTTTGGGGACGTCCCCCCGTCCCCGATATGGATTGGGGACAGCTAGCCGTCCCCTGTAGGCAAAAACTATTAAAAAATTAAAAAACTTCAATTTTTTTTATTTTTTAATCTTTTGCCTTCTTGTGCGGGGCCCACAAACTCTCCAAGTCAATTAAATATATTTTTTTTGGGGGACTAATGTTTTATGAAGACGAAACATTAAAATTTTGTCTTAAGTTCTTAACTATACAAAATGAATTAAATTTTTTATTTCTCACGGGTGAAGGCACGGATACGAGACGTAGCTGCGAGCGGACATTTTTTGAGCCGACTGTGGGAAGCTCAAACCAAGGGCGACGCACTGGTTTGTTTCTTAGGCGACCAACTAGCAGTAGGGGCAACGTTGGTTTTTTTAATTTTTTTTTCTGATATTATCATATGTGCTTAAGGCACACATTTGCAGTGATGGGTGAGGGCTGAGCACTATCTGACAATCTTGTTCATTCCAAGAAACATTCACCAAATTTCACCATGCTGCTTAGAGATGAAAAGCAACATGACACATTATATAAATAACTCCATTGCTTAACAATTGATAACTACAGTCATGCTAAGATGTTTGATACTGCTGTGATAAATTTTATAATGCTTTAATGACATTTCTTATGCTGTTATAGCACTACTCTTGCGATTTACTTACATATTGATATTGTTGTTATCAATTATTAATTTATTGACATATCTCTCTTTCCCGCTCTCTCTAACATATTAATAAATTTTGAAAAAATCATTATATATATATGTATTTTGTATGTCGCCGTCCCTTGCCGTCCCCTAAAAATTGCCCCTTAGGAAACGTCCCGGAAACGCGTCCCCTGCCGTCCCCCCGTCCCCGTCCCCGACAGGGCATGTAACATAGGTTAAATGTCTTTATAGTTAGTTACTGACCAGGCTTTTGTTGGCTAGTTTTAATTAGTTATTGTTTTCCTTTAGGTGGGTCTCCCTTGACAAATTATGTCTACAATGGAATTATCTGTGATTTTGTACGAGGGGTCCTAAATCTTCAGTCTGATTCACATCTATATTCTTATGATGGATCATATTCAGTGATCTGAAACATTGATACACAATCTCACATAGATCTTTCTATAAACTTTATTATATTTTTTCTAGTTATTAATTTGCATTGTTGCTTCTCATAGGTCTTTGATGTTCTTTTTTGTTGATCGAAAGTTTCGCAGTTCTGTGTAAAAGAGTTTTTGTTGAAGCTAAACTATTAAAGTGAAAGCTTACACAGGTTCTATGATAGCATATATATGAAGCAAATGCTCCTATATACTTTACTCAATCATATTTTATGGTTCTTGCCAGCTTTGTGACTTTGGGTTTGCGAGAGCTATGTCTTGTAATACTATGGTTCTTCGTTCCATTAAAGGTGAGTTTCCCAATGTTTATCGCAATGTGTTTATGTATCCAATGTTAATGTTTTCTATTGAAACACATCATATACAATATTGCTATTACTTCATATTCACTAGATTTGCTTGTTTATAATCGGTACATTTGGTATGTTCTCATCATAAACAATAGCTTTAGTATTAATTTTTAATCTCCAGTTTATCAAATTTGGCAGAAGGCATGCCTTCTATAGTCTTTTTGAGGGTAAGGTTTTAAGTTTTGCAATTCTAGCTTTCCTTAGCTTTACATTTTCCTTTTCGTGCTTTTTAGTAGTGTTTAGAAGAGTTTTGAAATGGGGTGTGTTGGGATGGTTTTCAGGGATGGCAATTTTTTCCTAAAATTTTGGGACAGTGGGGAGGGAACGATACAAATAATATATCATTATAATATGTGAAAAGATAATTATACAAAATAGTTAAAAGATATTACAATTTAATAATAATATTACTCAGAGTTTGCAATAGTTTAAACAAATTAATTATGAAAGTTAGTGAAAACAAATTGAGGAAAGGCTATGGATTCTGTAAAAGGTAAAATGATAATTTTTTTGTGACAGGCACAATTCCTAGTGATCTGATTGAAAAGTGAAAGGTTGTGAATCATCCACATCTTGATCTTTTATATGATGGTCAGAATCTTATTATCCTGTCAGCATAATTCCAGCTGTAATTGTCCTTTCATTTTTGCTGCTTGTCTGTGTTTTATCTGAGGACCTAAGTGATTTGGACGCTGCTTCATTTTCCTGATCAATTACCAGTCAAAATTTAATAATCATTAAACAAAGCAAAGTTGCTGAGATCTCTAGAGTTGCTCAGGAAGCTGCACTGGAAAAAATCTGAAGTCCACGAACTGCCAAAAACGTGGAAAACTTTCAACTTCAAAATGCTTAACCAATTAAATTTGTAAAACAACTAAGAACAAATCTATAGAACTGAGAAATAACCAAGAAAATGTGGTGATCGTGGACCATTTACCTCATCCCTGGATCATTTACCTCATCCCTAGCTGGCAATGGAACTCATTGTGTCTATGGTTTACTTAGAACAATTTTGACAGATATATTGCTTAGACTTCGCAATACGAAAATTTGGATCCTCCAATATATGAATGTATTAGATGTGTAGCTTAATGAGCATATGCCCACAGGCAAGTGCCAAATGGTCAGGATTCAAAACCTGAAACTCCTTTACTGATTGATCAAACAATAGTGGAAATTATGATTCAAGCAAATCCATACTTGAAAGTGGTTAGTTTCAAACACTTAATATATGTCAACTGAATTTCATTGTTACCAACCAGTTGAACAATAGCATATATCATAGAAGCATAAATCCTCAAAAAATCGCAAAAATCTTCGGTTGAAACGATTTTCCCCCAAAAAATCCCATTTTAATCAGCCTTGATTTTCAATGATGTTCAACAGTTTTTAAGGGTTTAAATCATAAAAAAATCACATAAAAATAGATGTTAAGGACTTTAAAATAGAGACACGTTCTTTGGTATGCTTCTACGTTTGATGTTTAGGACATTAACGTGGAATGGTCAAGAGATGTGTTGCTTTTTTCTCTATATTCCACACTACTGCCATTTGCCTTAGGCTCATAGTAATGCTTTCCATGTATATAAACCTGAAGACACAATTTAGTTGAAAATAGTAGACAATATGATAAATACTAAGTAAGGCTTATATCTTATTCTTTTAACATATCTGAACCTTATAAAAGTACTTGCCAAAAGTCAATATAGAAAGCCAGACTAAACTAAAACCAAACTCTATTTATTTTCTTTGAGTTATTGTGATCTTGACTATTCATGTTGAGAAATTGATTGCCATTGATGTCAAAGGGCCGACTTGGAGTTTCTATTTCGCAAAATTAAAATTAAATAAATTGGACAACCCCCTCTTGGAGTCGCCTCATTTAGAGGTTTTTTTGAAAAATTAAAACTAAATTAATTTTGTGTTTAAAAAGGGGCCGACCCCCCTAGAGAGGTGCGCCCACTTTGGGCAAGGAAAATTAATAAATAAAAATAAATTATTCATGTTTGGCCGACCTGTTTGAGGAGGTGCAACCCTTGGGTGAAGAGTCAGTTGAAGGAGTATAAATAAAGGGGTTTTGTGGGGGACATTTTAATCATCAATGCGATTGCAATATTATTCTTATTTAGAGCAGATTTATTGGTGTATGTAGAGCAGAAAGAAAGAGTTGTTGCAGAAATTATTTATCAAATATTTGAGTAGATTTATGAGACTCATTTGATCTTATTGGAGCGAACTCATGAGGGAGCATCATTGAAGATCATAATGCAGATTCATGTGAAGATATTGCAGATTTGTGAGTATATTTTGAAGACCATATTGCAGATCTGAGTGGAGGTTTGAGAGCAAAGATTCAAGGCAGATTTGTGTGAAGAAGTGGGCAGATTTTTGTTGAAGTCCTTGAAGGGATCTAGGGTAGATCCAACAACACTATAATCACTTTGTATTTCGAGGGTTGGTGCCTTCTAATTTGCAAGATCCAGAGGTTGGAGCCTCTCACTCAAACAAATTAGTGTCTCTTGCTGAATTGGTGCTCAGTGGAGGGGATTGGTGTCTCTTGTGAGTTGGTGCCTACGAAGTTGTAAGAATTTTCCTATAGAAGCAATATTTTGCTATTGTTTTTTCCTGCAAGAGTTTCCACGTAAAATCGTGTGTACATCTTGTGTTCTCTATTATTAGATTTTGTATGTGTGAATACTTTGGTTATTGCTTTATGATTGCCAAAGTTATAAATTGAAAAAGTTGAAAGTGGTTGAAAGTTGTGTAATGCCCTTTTCTAGAGTGTTTTTGGTGATTTCTCCCATACTATTTTTAGTAAGTCAATCTTGGGCACCGACGAAGCCAGTTGTCTATCTTGCGATTTTTAGAAGTGTTGATGGGAGCAGTTGATATCAATATTTTAATATTTATATGGTTCGGTGCATTTATTTTAAATAACATAAAAAATGTTAAACATCCGAAATACTGAGAAGGGGGGTGAATTAGTATTCAATAAAACCATTCACATAAAGTCCATCTAAGCATTATCAAAAATCTGATTGCATTATCGGAAGAAGACATGAAATCAAGACAAAGTATCAACACACATGAAAACCCGTATTTTTACGTGGAAAACCCAAAGTGGGAAAAGCCACGGTGAGGATTAACTCACAATATATTATATCCAGATATAGAATATTACAGGGTTCATTGCCAGGACTCAGTGTCCTTGAAAGGCTCACAACTTGAGTACAAAAAGAGATGGCTAACCGTTAAGATACAAAAGGTATGGCTCACTGCCAAAAGGGTGAACTAATAAAGAATGCACCTTACCTGTGTTGGAGTTCAGTTCTGGTGAAGCACAATGCTTGAGTAACTCACTCAGCTGCTCATCTATACCATTCACAAATATACATTTTCAACTTCTGTCTTGAAGTATCTTTCACATGCACACTTCTTTCTCTTCCCTTCTTCCACCATTGTCTCTTGCTCTCTTTTCACACAAAAAGAATATCTTACATATATATACATGTGCATCCATGTTTCTTAATTAGGCCTGCCTAATTAGAGAAACCTTGATTCAAAAAACTAACTTTGTCGGCATGGACCTAAGATAGATCCCTTTAATATTAATATATAATTGGGTCGGCTAGAGTTAAACCAAAACTCCAAACATATGCACACTCCATCAAACGTGCAACACACAGATTGTTAATACATTGAATTCTTCCTTGGATGACATCAAACTACTTATCTTTGACACCACATGTTATGACAATAGAATAGAATACTGTCATTCATATCTTCCAAGTGCCTTTACATATCATCATGAAACTCCAAGGTAGAATACATCTTGCAGGCTGAAACTTGTATACGAAGTCTTGAAATGGTATCTTTTACTAAGATGGAATCCGGACCGAAGAACCGACGTATGGAGCCAGTGTATAAGCATAGCATAGTCTTCAATCAACTGGCAGTACCTCACAACCCATACACCCTAATCAGTTGAAACCATGTCAAATGATGCAACTGATGTCAGGGTAAATCATGTTATCAGCTTCTGAGCAGATCATACAAAAATAAGATAGTCTGGTTCAAAATGCCAGATCAACAGTCATTCATAAACAAAGCAGCAAATTATTGATAATCAACAAAATTCCATTATTTGTTGACATCAATGACAACCTATCAATTTCCAACAAAAACATTAAAGTTAAATTAAAATTTTAACTTGTGTTATTTATTTTATAATGTTGCTTTATAAAAGGGGGTGAAGGGAGACATAAGGAAATTTTTAAAAAAAGTAAATATTTGTGTAACTTAAGTGGGACCTAAAATTATTAAAAAGGTGCTTTTTTGAAAAAGCAAAAGGATGCTTTTTCATAAAAGCAATGAAAAATCAGAAAACACTTTTTCGAAAAAGCAACAATAAAACTATAAAATAAGGTGCAAGGCTCTCATTTGGTTTATGTTGGTATTGGATATTTGGTTTTTCTTCAAGCTGGAGAAGACATTTCTTCAAGAGGGTTTTTGAGAACGAAATCCCTTGCACGCAACATCCTCTACGTTGGTGAAAAATCCAATCTGGAAGATTTCCTTGTGCTTTAATCTTGCACACTAATATTTTTCGTACCTTCAATTTAATTAATGTCCCAATGCATTAATTAATAAGTGATAGACATATTTGCTTTAATCCTTTGCGTGGACAATGATCAATGTAACCATTAATATTAGTGATGCAGTCTTGATGATAAAATCGAATCATCATGGAAGATGAAGGCATGTTCTAAGATATTGCATTGGTTGGAGTCAATTGAAAACCATGGTGTGTAAATTTGGGGAAAATAGTCACATTTCTTATCCTCCCTATATATAAGCCCTATTTCTTCATGGAAATGAACCATCAATGATCATTCATACTCTAGGATCTCTTCTTTGGGTACCTCATTAGCTCTAAGAGGGAGAAATAGTTTAATAAGTATAAATCAACAATGAAAATGGCAAAAACTATATTGGGCACTATCATGCCTATCAGTAGCTACAAGGGATGCAACTGTTGGGTTGAGGAGTCAGAGAGGAGTGGTCCATACAGCCTGGGAGTGTAGGAGGTTTTGGTCTGACATGAAGTTGAAGGGCTTGTTCTTTTGCTAGAAGCTGGATAGAGAGCTTGGTTGGCTTGAACGTTGTTATATTACTTGTTTAATGCTGAAGAGGTTCAAACTCAATGTGAGCTCCTTATATCATTTCCTTTCGTCCTTACCATATCATGAGCTTTGCTTGGTCGAAATTGATTGTGAGGAACTTTGGATGTGAGTTTGGACAGTTAGTGTTTCTCCACATTTGCCATATCTTTTTGTAAATCTGAGTGTTTTGACATGAAACATAATTACCCATGCTATCGCTTTGAGCTGAAGTGTATCATGAAAGTTCATTAAGCTTGGGTAAAAAAGGCACTCTCAAAATCCTTATAGCAGAGAAAATAGTGTTGTAGAAAGCAAAGGTATGAAACAAATTTAGAGAGGTATAGGGTTAAGTAGGACACCTAGGTGGCAAAGGAACAAATGGAACGTGTTAGTTTTTGTAGCTTAGGGAGATATTTTCTCCTAAGTAAAAATTTAAATAATAAATAATCAATCAGGCAAGTTGGCCTCAATCACAAATTATACTATTTCTTAAAAGGAGGCCGACCCAAGTGAAGAGTCACCTTGCTTGTGAAGAATCTCCTTGCATTGTATATATAGAAGGAGATGATCATCCATTTAATCATCAAGTAATTCTTATATTCACATTCTTTCAAGAAGGAGCAACAGACCATCTTGTAGCAGCAAATCGACTTCAAGAAGAATCATATTTATCTTTGCATCAAAGGATAGATGCTATTAATTCATTGTATCAATTCGCCCTTGAGAAGGGTCTGGTTGTAAAACAGTATTCTGCACTTTTATATGATATATATGAGATATATTTTTGTTGGGTTTTTCTCCCTCTAGTAGGAGGGTTTTCCCAGGGTAAATTGTTGTGTTCTTTGTCTCATGTGTTGTATTTTTTGATTGCTTACATTTCTGATCCTAAAACTAACATGGTATCAGAGTGGGTCTAAGAAAAGATCTAATTAGAATTGTTAAGCAGTCTGAAGGAGTTTTTTAGTCCGGGCAAAGCTATGGATTGAGTTTGAAAAAAGAATTTTATTTCTGTAGAGCAGATCAAGATGCGATTAGGAGTCACTAGTCTTCAAATTGGTTGCACATTGTTTGGATAATATTCAAACACTTAGCCTTTGTGAAATCGCATGGTTAAGGGCATTGTCCGAAAGTCATCGCACATCATTGATGATCTACTCAAAGTTCTTATAATGATATTAAAAAAAAAAAACTCGAGAAAGGGCACTTGGGTTGCGAAGAGCCTGGATCTGATGATATCGTGGGTTGAAGGGAATAACACTCGAATCTTTAATCCATGCTGAGTCTGGCACTATTTATCCGTGTTCGATGGCCTACTTGATTGCAGGTGGCGTAATGGCTTCTTCACGTTGTATCCCTGTATTCCTTCCCATAGGGTTGTGGGTCTTAATGTTGCAAATCTAATTTTCCCTTGCATTCAACATATCCCATACTCATCAAACTCGAGGGCGAGTTGGTAAAATCTTCTGCGAACGTATCAATCGTAAAGAGGATCTAACCACGATTCATAGTGGATGCTGAATTCATCGATGTGGGGCCTTTAGTGTCCATATACTACCTACTACTATCAATATCTTGCAGAATTTCTGCCGCTATCTATCCCCGCATATGGTATCGCAAGATTTAGATATTGCTAAATGCAAAACGATGATGTCGAAATTGTGAGGGATGTTTTTGCGATAATATAGATCAAGCACTATTGCAAGCACACAATGATTTGAGTTAGCACAAATTCATGGATGTCGCCATGGAAGCATATAAAACATTACGTATTGGTGTGATGGAAAAACAATTTCGGGCAATGGAAATATGATTTCATATTTCAACAAGACACAGAGTTATCAAAGAAGGACGTGGCCTCAAATTGATGTCTCTTGGCTACCTTTTTAAAGATTACAAGTTTGAATTGGCTATCAGGAGATTATATCAGTGGTGTTGCTGCTCACTCTATTTACATGAGCCGCTAATTATGATATGGAGAAGCCGTTGATAATTGTGAATGGTCGAGCTGTTGCAAGGGGTATATGGGAACGTGTCTATCAAGGGCGGTCGTCTTTGTGTTGCTAATACTATCTCTTGGCTGGCTCTGCGTCATTAAAGGAGGAGTCTAGTTTCATTTCTTCCACAGTCGAAGAAGTGTGTTGGCTTGGCTAATCACAATAATGCACTGCTCACTATCTGATTGCGTAGGAACAGAGGAATGCATACAGACCAGTGATTCGACAGGCATCGTGTCGAGTTATTCCAATCTTATAATTTCATTCTTTCTATTATTGCTTCTTGCGTATTGGGTGTTGGAGTATATGGGGGTGACGTGGAGAGGATTTGGAATCCATTGATGACAAGGGAGATCTTAAGAGGAACCGTGGACAAAGAGAAGTGATAGTAATTATGCGATTACAAAAGTTAACTCACATTCGCTATAGTCGGGGACTTGGCTCATATTGTATAGAGCATTTCAATTCATCTCTGGTGAGGGTTTGCTCGGTCCAGAAAGATAAGTGCAGACCTGAAAAGCGTTTAGGTGCAACACTTAAAGAGATTCTAATTTCAATGAGATAAGTAATTCATGTTTGAATAATATTCATGAATTTTTATGTAGTTATTAATTCATGCTATAACATTGGGATAGTGAATCATGTATGGTCTTAGCATGGTTGAGTTCTATGAACTATTATTAAATTCTCCAAAAAATGCTTCTATAACGGATCGAGGAGCAAAAGGATGATGAGAGATTGCATTCAAGAGAGGAAGAGCTTGATGCATCTTGTGAGGAAGTCACGTAGGCTGAAGAATGAAGACATAACTTGCAGCCATGGGACTGAGTTGGTGGTTGGAGACATCTCTCGAAGAGGAAGAACCCATACAAATTGTCATTGTGATCGGTTTCTTCAAAGAGGAGGAATTAACATTTAGAGGGAGTCTGACAAATCAATAGAGGCGACCTTGGACGAGGAGGTCAGGAGGTTGATGCAAGTACTTGGAGTTTCAGAGGGAGTCACATCATCATGAAGATCTGTTGTAGTGTATATTTCTTTGTGATGAAGAAGTATGAGATGAAAGCCCTTGTAGTGTATATTTCTCTGTGATGGAGAAGTATGAGGTGAAAGCCCTTGTAGTGTATATTTCTTTGTGACAGAGATATATGAGGTGAAAGCCCTTGTAGTGTATATTTCTCTGAGACAGAGAAATATGAGGTGTGAGCCCTTGTTCATCTCTAAGATTGAGATGAGATGTCATGTTGAGAGACTCCAAGACAACATCACGTTGAGAGACTCCGTGATGAACCCTTTGTACTTGTGTTTTTCCACACATGGGAGTAGCCATGGTGGACGTCATGTTGAGAGACTCCATGACGACATCACGTTGAGAGACTCCGTGATGGAGACTTGTACATGTGCTTCTTTCCACACATGGGAGTAGCCATGGTGGACATCATGTCGAGTGACTCCATGGCAATATCACATTGAGAGATTCCGTGATGAACTACTTTCCACAAATGGGTGTAGCCATTGTGGGCGTCATGTTGAGAGACTCCATGACGAGGATATCTGGAAAATACCTCCCTAGCTAAGAGGGAGTGTCAGTGTTTGTAGCTTAGGGAGATATTTTCTTCTAAGTAAAAATTTAAATAATAAATAATCAATAAGGCAAGTTGGCCTTAATCACAAATTATACTATTTCTTAAAAGGAGGCCGACCCAAGTGAAGAGTCACCTTGCTTGTGAAGAGTCTCCTTGCATTGTATATATAGAAGGAGATGATCATCCATTTAATCATCAAGTAATTCTTATATTCACATTCTTTCTACAAGGAGCGGCAGACCATCTTGTAGCAGCAGATCGACTTCAAGAAGAATCATATTTATCTTTGCATCAAAGGATAGGTGCTATTAATTCAGTGTATCAATTCACCCTTGAGAAGGGTTTGGTTGTAAAGCAATATTCTGCACTTTTATATGATATATATGAGATATATTTTTGCTGGGTTTTTCTCCCTCTAGTAGGAGGGTTTTCCCAAGGTAAACTGTTGTGTTCTTTGTCTCATGTGTTGTATTTTCTGATTGCTTACATTTCTGATCCTAAAACTAACAGAATGGACATGCTTAAGAGGGTTCAATTGCAGCCAAAATAATTAGATAAAAATCATCTCTGTAGTGGAAATTGTACAATGCAGAACAAGGTGTAATGACAAGGTTGGCCAAGGCCAAAACCATCTGTATTTGACAAAATAATAGACTTGTATGGGTCTAGGGAAGATGGAATACTTGGATTTTTGTCTTCTTGAACTCCTATGTAAGTTGGCATCTCTTATCAAAGCCTTAATCAGTTTGTGTATGTGTACACCCTTGGTGAGTCTTGTGTTGCTTCTTGGTTGAATGTTTCTTGAATTATAGAATGTGAGAGCATGTAGGAGTATATCGAAGCAAATTTTTGAGCATATCAAGCTAAAAAAACGTTGTGAGTGCTAGCCCATTCTCTCTTATTGTAATATCCCATTTTCAATAAATTCATGTTATGAACTAGAAGTCCTTTCCCATTTCTCTTTGATAAGCTAAGCTTGACCTATTCCAGCCATCTTGGTCTTAATTTCTCTAAGAGAGTTTTTTGTCCAAACTCCTGTTGGAGTATTTTTGTCTTCTTGAACTCCTATGTAAGTTGGCATCTCTGTTCAAAGCCTTTCATCAGTTTGTGGATGTGTACACTCTTGGTGGGTCTTGTGTTGCTTCTTGGTTGAATGTTTCTTTAATCATAGAATGTGAGTGCGTGTAGGAGTATATTGAAGCAATTTTTTAGCATATCAAGCTAAAAAAACATTGTGAGTGCTAGCCCATTCTATCTTATTGTAATATCCCATTTTCAATAAATTCATGTTATGAACTAGAAGTCCTTTACCATTTCTCTTTGATAAGCTAAGCTTGACCTGTTCCAACCATCTTGGTCTTAATTTCTCTAAGAGAGTTTTGTGTCCAAACTCCTGTTGGAGTATTATGTTGGGGTTTTTGTCCAAACTCCAACTTTCTTGCCTTTTTGTCCTAATCTTCCCACTCACCTCCCTGCACAACATTGAGCATCATTAATGGCATGTTTTGAAGCCATAGCTTTCCCAAAGGGAATTTTCCTGCGGAAGTGAACATTATTTAGATTTTATTGACAGTATTTAATTGTACTTGCAACATCAGTGGTGGAAGATTGTGATACTTCATTTATTGTGGTGGTTGCAATTTCAACCCTCTTGCTTTTCATAGAATCTTAGTAGTTGTTTTGTGTCGGAGCTCAATTTTGATTGTGGACCTTCATGTTATCCAAGGTTGGAGGTGTTATTGAGGGATTCATTTTATTGTGTACATCAAAACCCTAGCAAATATTGCTCAAAGAACAGGTTAAGAATTATTACATTTGCGGATGAAAACCCTCAGATTTGCAGTGACTAGAGAACATAAATCCTTTGGTTTTTTAGGCATGAGGATGAAACCCCTTTTACGTTGTAGGATGACTTCACCTTGAGATTGAGAGAATACTCCACGGTTATGGATCTGATCTACATCACGTTAGTATGCCTAATAGATTGTAGTAAGCATCCTGTAAGGCATTTTTAGTGTTATGTATTGCTATCGCAATCATTGCACTAGTTGTTATCACAACTATTGCTTTTGGTTATCATTGTTGTGTGCTTGTATACCATTTTGACTCTATTATTAATCCGAAGCATTGTGAATGCATTTCTCTTTGTTTTATGAAATTTGGGTAGTTTATATTTTATAAGCCTATGGTGAATCAAGATTTTTGTTGTACTCGAGGTCAACATTAAAGCTGATAGTAAACTAATAAAGTTAAATATTAGGGTTTTCAAGGGAAACTTTTGGTTTATTTGAATTTGATTTGAAATAGTCACAACCTTGATATTATTAACATAAAATAATTGTTTGGGTTATTACAATGGTATTAGAGCAGAGGATTCCACTAGCTTGCAGGGTATCTTGATGATTTATGTTTCCTCATGACAAAGAGGCTAGATACTTAAGATGGGAACAAAGGAAATAATAGGTTTAAGGATTTAGCACCGAAGGCATGAGCACAAGAGAATGTTTACTCGCTAATGCTAATTGAACTCTGTTGGCGTAACAACTAACACCTTTGGAGTGCAAGTTGGTAGGGACAGCTATGCACACTGCGTAATGAGTGCTCTTCAAATTAGGAGGGGAAGCTCCCTCGTTTGCTGATATGCATTTCAAAAGTAAAGTAATCTAAACCTTATCTTTTTTGACTTAGCTAGAAGAGGCACAAGGTTAAAGAAACCAAGGACGTTGCAGCTAAGGGTTTTCTTTGGTTTTGCAGATCATTAACTACAACTAAACTAAGAGCTTTAAACTATCCAATCTCTTCAAGAAAACAAAGCATGAGGAAATAGGAGCAGGAATGTGTTACACGATAAACTTTAGGTGCGGATTCACAACATAAAGGCAAGGTGGGCTCAACTATTTGCTTATCCGGGAAGAAGTATATTAAAACAAACCAATATACGGTAAATCGGGTACAACTTAAGAACATGAAGGCAAGGTGGGCTCAACTATCTGCTTGGCTGAAATAGGTTTACTATTACACACATTAAACGATAAGCTTTGAGTACAAATTAGCAATGTGAAGGCAAGGTGGGCTCAACTATCTGCCCTTGTGAATAGGCTTATTATAAACAAAACAAAGGTAAGCAACTAGGATGACAAATTGTATTAGCGAAACACGCGTACAACAAACGATCAAACTAGCAACCCCATTTAACTAAGATTGAACAAATACCATGATAATAACATGAAGGCAAGGTAGGCTCAACATATATTGCTATCACGTGCAAAAGTAATTTACAAATGAGCTGAAAGCTCTTATTTATAGACATCAAAGGTGTAGGCAATCCTAAAATCACCTTGAGTCAACTACAGTCTTGCAATGCATGCAAGATTTTATTGCTAAACCCTAATAAAGGAAACTATACAGTTATTAGGAAAACAACCATCAGTTAACCGATACATCTAATCTAAATGGATAATGTGCAAGTATGCAAGTCCTTATTGAAAGCAAGTTAACTGGAAAACTACCATCAGTTAACGAAAACCCTAAATGAAACTCCAAGTGAACATAGATACTTCCAAGATAGACATGTGTGAGATGCAGGACAACGAGTTAACTCAGAAAGAAGCGTCGAGTTAATTGCTGTTAGTGAAGTCTATCCTGAAAGGTGAGAACTGAAGTCTACTGGCCCTGATCTTGAGCAATCAACCCATCTACGAGGTTATTGACTGCGTCATTGTCTGGGGTATTGAAGCTCTGCCGAAGTATACCGTGTCTGTGCAACATGTTTTCTCCGCCTGTGATCTGACATTGAAACTCCCCTTTACTCGTGGTTGCCTTATCAAACAATGCTGACATGACTGTAAGTTGATTCATCTTACAGCCAATGGTCTCCCCATTGGAAAATACCTTGAATGAGTGCCTGAAGCTCTGACTGAACGTCAACAAGCTCAACATAGTCACCACCTACACGTTGATACTGGCATGGTAGTTGAGATACGAAGGTTCTGACATAATAAAGTGCACTAGTGACATGCTCTCTGCTCTCAGCCAACTCTGATGCTATTGTCTCCTCTATCTTTGCCTTGAAGATCAATTGTGTCCTCCAAGTGTAGATAGCCTATTTATCTTTTGCATCTGTGATTGATTCATATGCCATCCCTAGGTTAGCAATCAGGATCTCATCTTTGGGTCTACTAATAGCCATGTCACGCTCCTCATCTTGAAGATGTAGACGGAGTTCGCGTGCATTGTACTGCAACTGGTATAACTCTAAAAGTACAAAGTGACCTCTAGTGATGAACTCCTCCTCCCAATCATCCAAACGCTTGCCATATGCAACTAAGTGATCAAGCTGACCCTGTTCTGTTGGTGGTTCTAACATCGGTGGGAGTGAGGTGATAGCATTTCCTGTTTTGTGTACACGGCTAGAAATGTATTGACGAAGCTGCTAAATTTCAGCCTTGAGGGCTATCTTATCTTCTCCATCTTTCATTATCCTATCCCTTGCGCTATATGATGCAACCTGTAGGAGATCAATCTCTGTTTGGCGAGTACTTCTACCAAAGTTGACTGTGATCACTTCGAAGTCCTGAACTTCAATCTCATTCAAAATCTTATCCTCTGGAGGTACGACAGTCTTAATGATGATTTCCTTACCTGCATTCCTCTCCACGTGGACTTGTTTCTTGATCCTTTTGTCAGGCACATCCCTATAAGCATGATCGAAATTTGAATGATCAAGCACATAAGATGGCTATCTCCTCTTCCTTCCCAACTGACTCTCAAGCCAAGATGAATCCTGACTAATCCCACTGGAATGATCTGTACTAGTAATGAGAGGCTCTGACAAGAGTGAATGCGTAGAGGTGTTACTGCGAGATGGCGATTCCAAGTCCAAATCGATGTGAATTGGAACTGGAGGCTACTATGGTGTTGGTGACGGCATGCATGTTTGAACCTCAGGCTGTGACAAACTCTGAACTGTTTCTTTGACAGGCTCCATGCATGTCTCGATAACAAGTGCCTTTCCTTTTGAGTTATCAAGCACTAAACTCTTCTTAGGAGGGTTATTCCTTTTCTTCTGTTTGGGTTTAGACGAGGAAGGTAGTGAAACTCCCACTGGCGGCGACTCTGTTCTAGGCATAGTTACCCTCTTGGTCTTCTTGCTTTTGAGGTAGAGCGTACTAGTTTGAATGACTCTGCTCGACCTCTCCTTCACTGATGAGTATTCTTTGGCGTACCAATCAATAGTGGGCAGTGGTTGTCCATCAATCTGCTCTCTGAAAAACTGAGGAAATGCATCTCCCTCATCTTCTGACAAACCTCCCACCTCTTCTGCCAAGAAGACAAATGTCTGCGGGAGAGAAAACTACTAAAGCTGCGTCTGCGTACTTCAAAATCATCCTCACAGTTCACCCAATAATCCTCCATTGCAGGTTTATGATAGGAGCAACTACCAAGGCGTGCTGCGTAATGACCCCAAGGATCATAGGTACGTTTGTCAACAAGGTACTTGAGTTTGCAATTTTCTAACTCATGTCCTGCAGCTTTAGCATCAACAACCATCTTGCACCAATAGATTCCGAACTGCATTGGAAAGTGGTGCAGAGCACCTTCACTATTTTCACAATTTTGGTCTGTTTTGTCTTGAAATTAAGGTCTAGGTTGAGAAATGGTATTTTTGCTTTTGTAATAAGGCCAAGGTGGCCAAATTCATGTTGAAGAAACATTTTGTGGTTCAAGTTAGGAAGGATTTTAATATTCACATTAATGTTATGTAATAGATTAGTATTTTGTGCCTAATTTAGGGGGGGTAATTGGAAGCCCAATAGTCAGTTCGTTTTGAATTCCCTTTGGAATGATGTAACAAGATGAAAAGCCATTAAAAAGTGAGAATCTCTCGAGAATGGTTGGAGAATGAAGATTTTGAAGATTGAAATAAGAAAGTTCTGTTTTATTGTGTCTGTTTTTCCTGAAATCCGAGTTTTTCTATTTTGGGCAACCCGTACAGTTAGTGATCAATGAAAAATCTGTGTTGATGAATAAGACATCGAACTAGCTTCATTTTGAATCATATTAGAAGGGTTCTCGTTCAGTTATAGAACAAATTTTATCTATTTTTTGAAAACTGCTCTGCAAGTAGGGTTTTAGAGGGTTTGCAAACAAAATGAGTTACTTAGGGCCATTCCATCGTTGTTGAATGTTGTAAATATGTGGAATGTGCCTGTAGGAGTGTAGAATAATGTTTTCATTTATTGCTTGGTAGGGTGGTAAAATAGAATAGGCATGGGAGCGAGTTTTAGGGTTGACAGGGGGACTGTCCATTAATGAAAACCTTGATTTTTGTGGAGAACAACTAGTTTTAAGACTGATTAAGGGAAGGTGGTATTAGATATGTTAGTGTGAAGCTTGATACTCAGTTTGCATGATGCTTTTGAGGTCAGAGAAGATAGGTTTGAGGGACTTGTGTTGCGAAAGAGGCCTAATTAGGCCATGGTAGAGCGAGGAAGGACACTTTGAAGCATCTCAGTCCAAAGAAACCTTGGTTAGGCTTTTGATATGTTGTAGAGCAGGGTAATGGGTCCCCAAAAGTGTGTTGTGAATTTCATAAAGAAAACTATATAAGGAGATATAGTTGAACAAGTGTGTCTCGTGTACTACTAAGTTTCAACAGTCCCAATGAAGAAAGTCACCCAAATTGTTAAGTGGGATCAGTCTGGTCAGTCAAGAAGTGTAGAGAGGAGTTAGAAACCACCCTATCTTGCATCAGGTGGTATGAGAGCTTAGGCTCCAGGTTCGTTTGTAAAAGAAGTTTGAAAGTTCAAGTAATAGTAAACAAGGAACAATACAAAATGCCTCCGAAGATGGGTAGCACAATAGTTGCTAAAGAAATCAGAGCCTTGAGAGAAAGGATGGAAGCTCTTGAAAGGAAGCAAAAGAGAGCTAAGGGTATCATTGAGGTGAGTGACCTTGAAGAGGAGGGTGAAGAGGAAAACCCTCAAGCAAAACCCCAAGAGGAGTTGGGGATTGAAGACAAAAAGTTCTTGCAGGTGCTTAAGGCAGCAAGAGGAGAGGCTCAAGAGGTGAAAATAGAACTCCCTATGTATGGAGGAAAGATGGATGGAGAAGAAGTCATAGAGTGGATTGATGCTCTTGACAATTACTTCGAGTTCAAGGAGATTCCTGAAGACAGGAAAGTTAAATTGGCTAAGACAAAGCTCAAAGGACCAACTCTAACCTGGTGGAATTACACTCAAGAAGAGAGAGTAAAGAAATTCAAGCCTAAAATAAATTCATGGGATCGGATGGTGGAAAAGATCAAGCACCAATTCTTACCTGCTGACTATGAAGTACAAACCTATAGAAGACTGTAAAGCTTGAGGCAGAGAGAGTTGGATGTGGCTGCTTACACGGAGGAATTTCATAAATTGACCATAAGGTTAGGGCACATGGAGAATGAGAAGGAAAGAGTGGCTAGATACCTGAATGGATTGAGGGGAACAATCCAAGATGAAATCAGTTTGATGACTCGTGCAACAGTGGAAGAATGCTTCCAAGTGGCTACCAAAGCTGAAGAGAAGATAAAGAGGAGGTTGGAAAAACAAACCATGGGCAGAGGTAAAAGTTTCAGAGATTAAGGTAATCCTGGAGGTAGAGGCTTCCGAATGACACAAGGTGAACAAGGCACCACTCAAGAACAAAGTGGAGAAAAAAGAGGGGCCTTTAGGGGAAGAAGGCCAAGAGGTAGAGGCAAGTTCAATGGACCAGCAAGAGGATCTAATTCCTTTTCAGGGAAATGTTTTGATTGCAACCGATATGGGCATCCTTCATGGAAGTGTCCAAACAAACAAAGTTCGAGCTACCAAGGTGGGGAAAGGAGAACTCAGCTTGTTCATGAAGAAGAAGAGGTAGAGAGTGTAACTTCTTGTGCAAGACCTTCAGCTGTCCGAGCTAAGCCAAAACTAGGGGAGTCTTTGATGATTAGGAGGACGTTGATCAAAGTGCCTACCTCAAAGGAGCCACCTCAAAGGAAAGCTTTATTCAAAACAACTTGCAAAGTTCAGGGAAAGGTATGTAAGGTCATTATTGACTCTGGCTCCATTGATAATATTGCATCCTTGGAAATGGTAGAAAAGCTTAGATTGAAAAGGATACCCCACTCTAATCCCTATAAAATTTCATGGTTGAACAAGGAACAACAAGTTCTTGTGAATGAGTAAGTTTATGTGGAGTTTTCCATTGGTCCTTATAAGGATATGATGCTCTGTGACATTGTACCCATGGATGTGTGCCACCTACTTCTTGGTAGGCCATGACAGTATGCCAGGAGAGCACAACATGATGGTTTCAAGGATGAGTATCAGATTGAAAAAGATGGAGTGCAGATCAGATTAGAGCCACTTCAGGAAAGACGAGTGTACAGCCCATGAAGGACCTAATGTGATGATGGTGAAGGGAAAGGAGTTCCTAAAAGACTTGGAAGAATAGAAGATTTGGTTTGCTGTTGTTGGGAAACCAATTTCAGAGGCAGCAGCAGAGGACAGTGAGAAAGAAGTCCCAAAAGAAGTGCAGACTCTACTTGATAGGTATGAGTACATAGTGGTGAAGGAGTTGCCTAATTCCTTACTTCCAATCCGTGATGTAAGTCATCATATAGATTTGGTTCCTAGTGCAAGCCTTCCTAACAAGGCAGCTTATAAAATGAAATCTCAACAGAATGAGGAACTTAAGAAACAAGTGCAAGAGCTTTTAGACAAGGGCCTAGTGAGGAAAAGTCTCAGTCCTTGTGCTGTGCCAACAGTTTTGGCACCTAAAAACAATGGTGAATGGAGGCTCTGTGCAGATTCAAGGGCCATTAATAAGATAACTATTAGGTATAGGTTTCCTATACCTCGGATGGAAGACCTCATGGACAGCTTAATAGGGGCAAAATACTTCTCCAAGATAGATTTAAAAAGTGGTTACCACCAGATAAGGATTAGAGAGGGTGATGAGTGGAAAATGACTTTCAATACCAATGAGGGCCGTTATGAGTAGATGGTGATGCCCTTTGGGCTATCAAATGCCCCTAGCACATTCATGAGACTCATGAATGAGGTGTTAAGAGATTTCATTAACCGGTTTGTAGTAGTATACCTAGATGATATCTTGATATTCAACAAAACAAGGGAATAACACTCGGAACACTTGAACAAAGTGTTGGGAAAGCTACATGAAGAGAAGCTCATGATTAACCTCAAGAAGTGTGAATGGATGAAGTAGGAGCTGATATACTTGGGTTTTGTAATCTCAGGAGGTAACCTAAAACTGGATCCAAAGAAGGTTGAAGCAATTCTTAACTGGCCTACACCAAAAACAGTGGGAGAATAGAGGAGTTTTCATGGCCTGGGAAGCCTCTACCAGAAGTTTACAAGGGGGTTCAGTCACACAATAGCACCAATGATAGACACCATCAAAGGAGAGAAAAGGAGCAGATTCTAGTGGGCCAAGGAAGCTGATCAAAGTTTTGAATGCTTGAAACAAAAGGTAGCACAACAACCCATACTTACTCTGCCTGATTTTTCTAAAGTATTTACCATAGAATATGATGCTAGTGATTTAGCCATAGGGGTAGTACTAAGCCAAGAAGGGAAGCCTATTGCCTCATTTAGTGAAAAATTGAATGAGGCAAAGAGAAAATACTCATCATATGATTTAAAACTATATGCCATGGTGCAATCCCTCAAGAAATGGAGACACTACCTGCTCCCTAAGGAATTTGCGGTGTTCACAGATAACCATGCTCTCAGTTTTCTAAACACCCAAGAGAAATTGAACCATAAACACATGAAATGGGTGGAGTACTTGCAAGCTTACACATTTACCATAAAACACAAGAAAGGACAAGCCAATAAAGTGGCAGATGCTCTAAGTAGGAGGGCAACATTAGTGCAAGAGGTGCAGCTTCGTAGTGTGGGTGTGGAATCACTCAAAGGTATGTATCAATCTGATGAAGATTTCCATGATGTGTTTGCAATTTGTGAGCAGTCTCAAGGTTCACTTCATAAAAAATATGAGGACTATGTGATACAAGATGGGTTACTCTTCAAGGGAGCTCGATTATGCATCACAAAATGTTCTACGAGGGAGAATCTAGTTAGAGAAAAGCACAGTGGGAGCCTTGGTGGACATTTTGGCCATGACAAGACCTTGGATCAGATCAAAAGACTTTACTACTGGCCTAAGATGCATTTAGATTTCAAGAGTTATGTAGAAGGTTGTGTTATTTGTCAAAGAGCAAAGGGGACAAGTTCTAATGCTGGGTTGTATCAGCCTTTACCCATACCAACAGACCATGGGAAGCAATAAGCATGGATTTTGTTTTAGGCCTGCCAAAAACTTCTAGGGGTTATGACAATGTGTATGTGGTGGTTGATAGGTTTAGTAAGATGGCACATCTTATTGCTTGCAAATCAACTAATGATGCATCACATATTGCACACCTATTCTTTAAGGAGATTGTTAGAATTCATGGGCTACCATTATCTATAGTGTCTGATAAGGATGCCAAGTTCATTAGCCATTTTTGGAGAACATTGTGGAAAAAGTTAGGAACCGATTTGTCATTCAGCTCCGCCTACCATCCTCAGACTGATGGTCAAACTGAGGTTGTTGAAAGGTCACTGGGAAACCTATTAAGGTGTTTAACTAAGGAGCATGATCAGTCATGGGATTTGATATTGCCACAGTTAGAGTATGCTTATAATGACTCCATCAATCGGAGTATGGGGAGAAGTCCATTTGAAGTTGTTTATGGAAGGCATCCAAGGGGTGTTTGTGAGTTGAGAGACTTGATGGGAATGGAGAAAAGAAGTGCACAAGGTGAGGATTTTGCTGTGTCAATGCATGACATACACAAACAGGTCAAGGAGACACTTGAAAAGCATGCAGCCAAGTATAAGGAGAGAGAAGACTTGAAAAGAAGAGATGTACAGTTTAAAGTAGGTGATCTAGTATGGGCACATCTGAGAAAAGAAAGATTACCTAAAGGGAAGTACACTAAGCTGATGATGAAGAAGATAGGACCCTACAAGGTGGTCCACAAGTATGGCAACAATGCATATGAGATTGAACTCCCACAAGGAGTTGCAATCTCACCAATTTTCAATGTAATTGAATTCTATCCCTTCAAGGGAACTATTTTTGGAGGTAAAGAAGCAGGTGAACCTGAAAAAGATGAAGGAGAATGGATCAAAGACTTTCCACCTACTCAGCCAATGAAACTTGAAGTTGTGTTGGATTCAAGGGAGGTGAAAAGAACAAGGAGAAAGGTTTATAGAGAGCATTTGGTAAAGTGGCATGGACCGCCTAAGGAAGATGCAGCCTGGATGACAAAAGAGGACATTGCTCAGCATGGAGTCTCTGTTAAAGACCTCATTTCATTAGGAGAATGAAATCATTTCATCCCCAAGTGTATGGTGTAGAGCACCTTCACTGTTTTCACAATTTTGGTTTGTTTTGCCTTGAAATTAAGGTCTAGGTTGAGAAATGGTATTTTTGCTTTTGTAATAAGGCCAAGGTGGCCAAATTCGTGTTGAAGAAACATTTTGTGGTTCGAGTTAGGAAGGATTTTAATATTCACATTAATGTTATGTAATAGATTAATATTTTGTGCCTAATTTAGGGGGGTAATTGGAAGCCCAACAGTCAGTTCTTTTTGAATTCCCTTTGGAACGATGTAAGAAGATGAAAATCCATTAAAAAGTGAGAGAATCTCTCGAGAATGGTTGGAGATTGAAGATGAGAGAATCTCTCAAGAATGGTTGGAGACTGAAGAGTTTGAAGTTTGAAATAAGAAAGTTCTGTTTTATTGATGCTTTTTTCCCTGAAATCCGAGTTTTTCTATTTTGGGCAACCCGTACAGTTAGTGATCAATGAAAAATCTATGTTGATGAATAAGACATCGAACTAGCTTCATTTTGAATCATATTAGAAGGGTCCCCGTTCAGTTATAAAACATATCTGATCTATTTTTTGAAAACTGCTCTGGAAGTAGGGTTTTCAAACAAAATGAGTTACTGAGGGCCATTCCATCGTTGTTGTATGTTGTAAGTATGTGGAATGTGCTTGTAGGAGTGTAGAATAATGTTTTCATTTATTGCTTGGTAGGGTGGTAAAGCAGAATAGGCATGGGAACGAGTTTTGGGGTTGACATGGGGATTGTCCATTAATGAAAACCCTGATTTTTGTGGAGAACAACTAGCTTCATTTTGAATCATATTAGAAGGGTCCCTGTTCAATTGTAAAACATATTTGATCTATTTTTTGAAAACTGCTCTGCAAGTAGGGTTTCCAAACAAAATGAGTTACTGAGGGCCATTCCACCGTTGTTGTATGCTGTAAGTATGTGGAATGTGCCTGTAGGAGTGTAGAATAATGTTTTCATTTATTGCTTGGTAGGGTGGTAAAGCAAAATAGGCATGGGAACGAGTTTTGGGGTTGACATGGGGATTGCCCATTAATGAAAACCCTGATTTTTGTGGTGAACAACTAGTTTTAAGATTGATTAAGGGAAGTTTATGTTAGATATGTTAGTTTGAAGCTTGATACTCAGTTTGCATGCTGGTTTTGAGGTCAGAGAAAATAGGTTTGAGGGACTTTTTTTGCAAAAGAGGCCTAATTAGGCCATGGTAGAGCGAGGAAGGATAATTTGAAGCATCTCAGTCCAAAGCAACCTTGGTTAGGCTTTTGATATGTTGTAGAGCAGTGTAATGGGTCCCCAAAAGTGTGTTGTGAATTTCATGAAGAAAACTATATAAGGAGATAGAGTTGAATAAGTGTGTCTCCTGTACTACTAAGTTTCAACAGTCCTAATGAAGTAAGTCACCCAAATTGTGAAGTGGGATCAGTCTAATCAGTCAAGAAGTGTAGAGAGGAGTTAGAAACCGCCCTATCTTGCATCAGAAAGTTGGCAGCTTGCTTACACTTGTGTTCAACCCTCTAAACTGACCCTAATAGGCGATCAAGTATACAGGGTAGGAACACATGTGAAATTGGTGTGCAACTAGAAAACCGATGATTCGCTTGTGAAGAGGATCATTGATGAAGGATGCCCAGTCATAATGTTCTTGCACAGAGATGATTCGAACAATGATATAATACATCCAAGGGTGGAACTTATTTGCGTCTGCATGACTTGAGACACGATTGAGAAGTGTAATCAGAATCGTGTACTCATCCTTGTATTCACCATGACCCACATTGTTCGACAACTTGGTCTTTTTCTGTTTTAACCATCTCTTTGTCATCTTACTCTGACACTTATCCATCTCAACATTGAATGCTCGCTTACTCTGATTCATAGAAATGGCTAGACTATTTGGATGTTGAGGAATACCAAGACTTCTCTCGATATCCAGGGGTTTGAGACTGCAAATACCTTGCCCATCTATTGACTGTATCTCACGTGCAACAAACTTGTAATGCTTAACACAAGACATTACAAATTCTACGCAATGAACTGAGATAGGTTTTGAAGCGGCCTCAAGTAACCCGGACTGTTGAATGTTCTGAATTATCGAATCTCTTATCTTGAGTGGATCTAAAACTGCTTCTTGAAGCACCTTATGTAGATTCGTATCAACAGTCCCAATGAAGTCATTAGTCAAGACTGACTTGGTCTTGAATTCGATCTGAGTGTACTGCATTTTTAAAAAGTCGCGTGTTGACTTTGACCACGGCTATATTCTGACAACTTTTCTGGAAAGCTAAAAATAGTCTATTGAGGCTAAAAATAGCTCATCGGAGGCCAATTTTCACGATTTTTTTTGAGATATGGGCTTTTCTCAGAAAATGATTCTAAGACAACCCAAAACGTTAGAAATGTGAAAATTTGATTTCTACTCAACCATGCAAAGGAATTTCAGTTAAGAAAATCAGAGCCTCAAGAACTGATGCTCTGGAACAAATTTTCTTGAAAAATTCTAGCACATGGGTTTTACTAAGGAAGTTATTCTAAATTGACCCAGATGATTTGTTTTGCCAAAAATCGAGAATTTAAGACGAGAAAATGGAAGAATTTGAGAAGAAGAAAGACGTTTTTTTAGATTTTTATTAATTTCTTCTGTCAAAATTTCCACTCTGTCTTGAATTTTGTTGATGAATTTGGACTTGTACCTGCAAAGGAATATTTTTTATGTCTTCGAACTTGATTGCTGATGAAAATTTGCCCAACTCTGAAGGAAATTCGAATTTGCTAAGCTGGATGAGTAAAAATGGACGCGATGCTTGCATAAATAGAGCAAAATCGTATCATAAAAGCATGACTGCAAGATCTAAAACCTTGATTTTGAAAGAAAGATTTTGATTGGACCCCCTCCAGCTGAACAAATATTGACTTGGAGTCTCGAAGATTAAAATAATAATAAAATATTAACTTGTTCTAGCATGCGAATTTAAGATTTAGCATTAAAAAGGCGCCAATAATAGATTATTGAGCAAAATCGCCATTTAATACCTTAGCATGCAAAACAAATATTAAATATTATTTAAATCAGCTAGTAAAAAGACGCACAACATCTAGATGCACCCAACAAACTTCACTGATCTCAAAAAGTCCTTATTTGACCCTCTAGGCATCCATTTGCAAGAGTTATTGAATTTTTTACTATCTCCTATTTTATAGTTGACTGTAAAGTTACAGTTGGCCATGTTCAACTTTGATTTTTGGGTAACTGAGTGAACCTGTGACTGAGTTGAGATATCCACTTTGAAGTCGACAGAGCAAGGATGAAATGTCTGTTGAGAGCTGCAATTGCTAAAATCAACGTTGACACCTCAAAAAATTAGGCGCCTTTGATTAAATAGATGCAATGATTCCAGAGTTAGCCATTTCTTTGTTTTGCCCTCTGACGCTTCAAATTGCCGTTGACAGTGAACGATAAACCCTGCTGACTAGATTTTATAGATTCATTGCGTGATTGGAAGTATTTCGCATGCAATGATTGTATGTAAGGCATTTGAAAGCTGCATTAGGAACCCCAAAAGCAAGGGCGCCCCTAGCCTGTGAAGGTGCAAACACCATTTTGACAAAAGTGGAACTTTCATTTGGACACCATACTTGGACCCTTGACACCGAGAGCTGGATTGCTCTAATTCGCGTACCGTCAATTCCTCTGCGTAGCTAGATCAACTTACAAGAGATGTCTCTGGAGGTGACGAAGCAAGAAAACTGCTTCTAAGACTTCAACAAGAAGGGCGCCTTTTTCAAAGAGATGTGTATTTTCTATACTTAACCATTTTCTGGTTGCTTTCACTTTTCAGCGTTTCACATTGACCTCACACGTATGAGCGTTTGCCAAATCCCGGAGGCTGACGATTGGACTCGTTGGATAGCTAGAGTAATTGCACACAAGTCTCGTGAAGACTGCGAATGCCAAAAACCCCATCTGACAAGCCTAAAGGCTGGGCACCATTGGCCTATAGAGGTACAGGTGTGTATTGCTACATTTCTCCACCTTTTGATTTATGTGTTCGGTAGAACTTCTGTCATGATCACTCAGAATGTCGGATCACCTCACGAACTGATGCGTTGCGAAGCTAATCTGGATTAGAAAAGATCTCAGGAAGACCGCATTTGCAAATTCATTCATCTGGAGAGCCAAATTCAAGGGCGCCCCTGAGCTATAGGGGCGCATAAACTGTAAATTGGATAGCCTTTGTGACATGCATCCTCCTCGTACCCTTAGCTTCTGACCTTGATTGCCAGAGTTCTGCACCTTGGATGTCTTCACTTGATAACTCATCAGAAAGCTGGGCTAATTCGGAAGAGATTGAACCTATTTGCAAGCACATGCAACAAGATCAGAGGCTTCAAACAAAAGGGCGCCCTTGGGCTATAGGGGTGCATATTTGCTTTCTGCTTAAAACTTCATCTGTTTTTGTCTCCGTAAACACCTTTCTCGTCATTGAAATGACTTTGCAGGAGTATAATACTGTCGTGAAATGCTTCTCCATCATCACATGTCTTGCTCTGGGTCCCAGGTTCAAGTTTTGACCTCTAGGTACTAATCGATTGCTGCTGTCGACTGACATGACACTGACCAAAGTCCATACTTAACTTGCCCAAAATTGTGTTATGACATCATTTTAACAAGGTTTAAACTCTTTTAAGCAAAATGCCTTAATGAAGCAAAAAATTTGGTTTGGGTACAACAAACTCTTAACAAAGAGTAAATGGAAATACATAACAACAATAATAAAGTATATCAATTACTCATAACAATGCACAAAAGATGTCGTGTATTCCTTCATTAATGTTGGGAATTAGTTTTCACATAGGAGTTAAAAATTAGAGTTAATGTTATTTCTAATAAGTGTCATAATATTAAGTTGTTGAGAAACAACTTAATATTATTATTATCACATGGTTTAGAGTTTGTTATATAGGTTATTGTGTTAGTGGTACGAATGTGTTGAGCTATTAAAATAGCTCAATATATTTAGGAAACTTGTTTGGGTTGTTTCCTACGAAATAGGATTTGAGATTCCTATAAATATGTAACATGTATTGTGTAATGTCCCCTTTTTCACGACCATCAGAGTTGGGGATTAGCCTATTTTCCTGACCCTCGTAGGCTAATAGTTCTAGATAGAGGGTTAATTGGACGGGCACTTGGTCGTCTATTTGTAGTGTGGATCTTCGGAGTATGGTGACATGGTGAATTGTTGCGTTTGGCATGATACTTGCGATTAAATTTATGATACTCACCTTTTATTTCACCATCCTCGGCCTAGGGACCACGTGTCTTCAAAAGGAAGGGGTCACTTTATATTTTTCAGTTACTATTCATTCATAAAGTGAAAAAAGAAAAAACTTAAGTGAATAGTGCTCACTTTAATGAATAGTGATTTCAATGTAAAATTATAAATATCAAGAGAGAAAGTTCGACCCTCTTCATGCATTGATGGATTTTGTTTGATGAACTTGGGAGTGTGACTTTGGAGGAAGAAGGAGGCTAGGGTTTCCTGATTTTTTGCAGCGGGTAAGCCTCGTGGGGTTTTGTTCTTCGAATTTGAGCTACTTGAGGGTGTGAAGCACCACCTTAAGGTTGCTGGTCAGTTTTTGGTTGCTTCATTTGGAGTCATAAGTCGCTGTTTGCAGGTTATTCAAACCTTTTTCAAAGAGGGTTTGGATTGCCATAGACTCCATTCACATTTGCATGGGCGTTGTTTGCTTTTGAAGCGTTTTGGGGCTGTTTTGAAGAGCTACAACTAGCAGCATTCTTCTAAGGGGCTGCAATCACACCCAAAAGGGGCACCCTGGGTAGAAGAAGCTTCCCAATCCGGATTTGGGTGGGAGAAGTTCGGGTTTCAAGAGTTGTGTGCACTTCATTGGGGGCGGGTACTGTAGCAAGTCACTATTTACAGAGCTACACGGCTGTAAGTTAAAATATGGTATAAGATATAGTTAACTTTTAATCTGATGTAAGCTATATGTTGTAAGCATCTTCTTATGTAATCTACTATGTAATGAAGAAAGCATCCTTGGCTACTAAATTGAGTAATTACTTGAGTTATCTCAGTAGTTTAGTTTATTTGAAGTTTCCCATTATATGCATATGCTTGTTAGTACAATTCTAGCATTATTGGCAAACAAACTTGAAAACAAGAAGAAAGAAATTAAACTGAAACAAAAATCAGTCCTACAAACACAGTGAAAAATGAATCAGCAGAGTGGTGGAACACTACATATTGAATTAAAATGAGAGAAAAAGCACGTACTATTTTGTTTTTAATTATTCCTTCTTTGTCTCGGCCCATATTTCTAATATGGTATCAAAGCAGTAGCGATTCTGTGCCTAATATCTTGTGCAGAGAAGATAGATTGGAGAGGTTTCATCAATAGGCTTGTACCACTGAATATATCATCGCCTACAATTTCATATTGTAATTTATTGCATCTTGATTGAGTTCGGCCACGCATCTGCCTTTCCTCTTGATATCTTTGATTGCTCTTTTTGAGGGAAGACAGCTCAATGGAGGAAGCCCAACCATGACTATTCTGTGCGCTCCGATTATTGTTAATTTTACATGAGTTCCAAATTAGAGTGATTGATCACATTTATGTTAATAGATATTGGCGCTGCTGATGAATGTTTTCTATCGTGTTATATGAGGTGAGAGCGCATATATCTTTGTGTAATCATCGGCAATTGATATTCCATCATATACAATAGACAATGCCATCATTGTAGAAGTCTTCAGTGCGTACGTGGTGTCTTGCTCCACTTTCTGTCTCTTCCTCTTGTTTGCAAGGGTGATTATCATCAATATCTTTCCGAGTTTCGAACTGAAGGTGAGCACAAGAAGGCCGCAAAGAGCACCTTGCTCGCTTACAAGGCAGGATATTGCAGTGGCAGAGAGCATCCTATTAAGAATTTTGCGAGCGATCAAAGGATATCATTCAATGTTTCACTTGCTCGTGGTCTGCTTTTTCCTTCGAAACGGAGGTTTCCCTAATTTTGTAGATGTCAGGAGGAGCTGCTGATCATCGGTCCATAGAGGTGTGTGGAATCATTTCTGGAAGACAGCGTGATTTTCTCTGAGTGGAGGGGGATGCTCTATTTTGAGGAGATCGATGAGAAAATATTATAATAGATTTTCTCAAAGCAAGACTAAAATGGAAAAGAAATCAAAGATTCAGGCACGACCTGTCAGCGCTTCCTCTAGCTGTCAAGACTGTTGGCTTGGAGTCTTCTGTAGTCATGAGATTCAAATAGGAACGTGGGAATCATAACAGATTGTATTAAATGCTTGGCTTGATCTTGCTGCAACTAGTGTAACAGGTCAGAAGTTTGATTCCTTTATATTTCTAAAAAATGAATGGCAAAGATTAGGAAGATTGTAATCTGAGTTTAATAGCATAACTTGGTCTGTCACTTAGATTTCTGCAAATCCAAAGTGTTAATAAAAGAAAAAAAGAAGAAGAAAGAAAGAAGAAGAAGATAGACAGAGAGTGCATTTTCGGTGTTATCCGACACTCATAGAAATTTCATTGGAGGATGGAGGCACCGGAGGCTGGAGGACATTCAGCGACCTCTTGTCAGTCACTGGCAGTGGATTGTTGAAATAATCCAGGAGCAGGCTAAACTCTTTCCCTTGCCAAAGTTACAGTTTTTCCGAGGTGATTGTTCCAATGGAATTGCTATGGCTGGAAACAACTGGCAGTGTACTTCTGTTCATACTCAAATGATGCTGAACCCCTAGCAATTGTACTCAACGAATTATAAAAGTTATCCACACCAACTCCATGACTATTATTGTTCTTGAGGAAAAAAAGTATTTTCTAAGATTTATCATTATCAATTCATGCATATATACTTAAGTTGTTCATAGTTTGCTGTTTTGTGGTTTTCTAAATGTGATTAGACACGTTTCTTACAACAGAAGTTTGGATTGTCTTGGCTGGTAAATAAGTTCTCCGTTCTTTGCAATCTTCAGATGTGTTTGTCACATATTCACTCTCTGTATTAGCTGATTGATAACTTGCTGAAGCTGGTCTGGTTTTCTGCATGCCCCTTCTTTGAACTCTTTTTTTTTTATAAATATAATATTTTCTTTATAAGAAAATCTACAAGAACACTGTTGATTTGTTGCTGGTGTTCTTGGAGGCCTAAACAAAGCAAACTGGGTTGTTAAATTGCAAGAGCAGGTACAACCTTATTCTTTTGGAGTTCTTCTATATTAAGTTTCTCCAAAGTACTCCCTTGTGTTGCGAGTTATGTTTTTGCTACGTATTTCAGTGCATGCTTGTTTACTATCATGTTTACAAGACTGTCTACAATTAATTTTTGCTCTTAAATAAAGCACATTTCGAAGGCAAATTAGTGTTTTCTTATGCAAACACTGAGAGTACAAAAAATACAATTAACTAAGATGAATTTATAGGAGATAAAATTCATATTGGTGATGACAATAAGAGATTTGGGATTCAACTGTGTTAGTTTGTTTGCATCAACGATTTGGATCAACGTTCAATGATCCATCATCAGGATAAGGAGTGATTGATATTGGTGAATTAACCAAGGAATATCTATGCTAATTACATATCAGGTTTAGCAGACAAAAGAGATTTTATAGGTTTCTTCTAAAAAGTTGGTAACATATTCAAATTTCTTGCATATAAATGTAAATTCAAACTACTTTGAAAATCATGATAAAAAAACTAACTATTCTTGGCTGAATGATATTTGATCAAAGCTAGATGATAACATATTACTTCTGCAGGAGCATAAATATTTATTTGACTGTATGCATTTCCATCATGTTTAATGGGAATTAGCTAATTTAAAACTTTAAATGAGCACCTACCTGTTTGAGTTGAAAATGATGCAAGTGATTATCTGTTCGCACAAATTGTGAAAGTATACTTATTGTAAGTTATTATTTTGTTGAAATGTCTTGAAGCCTTACAATTTCTTTTTTCCTTGTCAGGAACACCCCTGTATATGGCTCCAGAATTGGTACGTGAGCAACCTTACAATCACACTGCAGATTTGTGGTCTCTTGGTGTTATCTTGTAAGTCTACAAACTTTCTTTGTATCTTTTATTGGAATCACTACAAGAGAAAATATATTATTTTAGCAATGACTTGAGTTTTCAAACAGTGCTACCTCAATACTAATATCACTATCATGCAACTCCGACTGATGAAGTAGCTCATTCTATTTGAGTTTTTTAGGAACTTTGAGGTATTGATTATATTTCAAACTAGCAAAATGAGATTCTAGATGCTTTTGTCTCTGTCGAAACTATTTGTATAGACATCTTGTATTTTTCTAAGTTACCCGTTCGGGTTCGGGTTCGACAATTCGGTTCGTGGGTTCAAGCAAATTTTTCTTGGGGTTGTGTTCGTTCATACAAAAACATATAAAAATCATAAATATATACATATTTGCAGCAGTAAGCAAGTTCAAAATACACCACCATATTAATAGTAAAATAACATAGCAAAAATACACCACCACTTTCATAGTCAAATAATAAAATATTAGTGAAACTCGAATGCCCTGATATAGATTAAAGTTCAAACATAATAATGTCAAGTGTTTATAATTAGCAATCATTGATAAATTGATCAAATATCATATGGGTCATCAAAAATATCCTCATCAACATCCATATTGGATGATGCATGTAGTGGTAAATTAGAAGAACCACAAATAGCGTTAGTGGCACTCGCACAAGAACTACCACTAGCATTGATACTAGCACTCTCATGCTCACTAGCTGCCTCAAGCTCATCATCAATATCAAGTGCAGCAAAGTGGCCTGTGGAGGCATCCAAGTCAAGACGCTCTGACTCGATATCCCACTTCCTTGTGTCTCCTTTGTAGGAACTTCGTTTGTGTGAAATGAGGCGCAAGTTTGAATGCACATACAAAAAGTCCTCTGCCTTTTTCGAATGTAGTCTATTGCACATGATTGAGTGGATGAAGGAGTATGTGCTCCAATTCCTCTCAGATGAAGATGAACTAGCAACCTATTAAGACCAAATTAAATAGTTGAGCTACAAAATTTAACTAATTAAAAATTAAAAATATAAATATAAATAAAAATTATAAAATATAACACTTAAATTTAAAAGATAAAAGATTTTGACTATAAAACTTGTGATAGAACTTTTATTGCAAGAGGTTGTAGGTACGTGTATTCTTGGCCATGGAAGTACCACCAACTATGAGCATCCACCCTGTACTTGTCACGAAGAGCATCAAGACCACAATCATTGGAGCATGCAAAACCCATGAACTCAGCCCTCACTAGATCACGCCGGTCATGATCAATGAAGAGTCTATGAAGTGCTGGCTTGTACCCTTGAGCCACTTCAACATCTCTATATGGGGCAATTTTTGATGACACAAAAAGTGGCTCAACACTATAGTATTTGGCAGTCAATGCAAAAGCAAGAAGATGTAGCAAAGTGGTCATTTCGTTCCATCTCTCTACAATGTTGTTGCACGTTGCAGCTGTTTGCTGCAGGTTAATTTGTAATTTGCAATTGTTGGAAGTTAAATAAAATGGATAGCTGTTGTTTGTGGATGTAGCTTGGGAAAGGGTGAACCACTTTAAATTTTTTGTTGTCTTGCATCGGTGTATTTTATTCCTCTGTTTTGTTGATTAAATTTGCATTTAATTGATAATTGATCTCCTCATTCTTGCCGGTAAATCCTAACAGTTTATGTGTTTGAATTATATTTGAGATGTGGGTACTCGGTCATGAGCTTGGAAGGTGCCTCCGAGGATAGAAAATGATATCTTGTTTTTGTTAGAATATTTTGTCATTGATGTCAAGGTGTGAGCTACTTGCTTGTCTACTTGAGCTACTTGCCTGTGTAAATTATGTTCAAAGAGTCCCCTTCGACCCATAATATAGCAATCCCCTTCTCCCTAGCAAACTTGATACCAAGATAGGTTGCTGGTGCTTCAACGTAGTGGTTTGTTTGGGTTCCCAAAGGGAGTGCCACTGTCGAAACAAGCCTACCATTATGATCTCTTAACACTCCCCCACAACCAGCAGGTTTCGGATTGCCTTTAGCAGAACCATCAAAGTTGATTTTGAACCACCCAAGAGGAGAAGAGTACCATACAACCCCTTCTCTATCCGCCCTAAGTTTCATTAAGGGTTTAGCAATATCAAAGGTGAGCTTCCATTGGTCAGCCACCCCAACATCATAATTAGAGACCACCACTCAGCCAGGGACATTAGAATTGGCAGCCACTTGCATAAAATTCTTCTTGATGGCGGAAAGTGTTTTGAAAAACAAGGAGATAGGGGAAAGAGCAACATCCTTGAAAATTCTGTTGCTCCTCTCCAACAATCCCCACACAACATGAGGAAGCATGAGCGACCAGAGAAACATCAATGAAGGATTAGTAGAGGGAGCTTACCATTGGTGCCAAAGATCCCAAACTGAAGAGGGGAAGATCCAAGCCACTCTCCAAAGGTTAAGAAAGTGAGCCCACACCTCCCGAGCAAAACTGCAACCAATAAACAGATGATACCAATCCTCCGCATCCATCTCACACAGATAACACCTATTAGGCATGGAGAAGCCTCTTTTCTAAAAATGATTTGGTGAAGCTCTTTGAAGAGCTTTTCTTTAGGATCTTCCTCTTTGCATTGATAATGGTTTTCATCTTCTCAATCATTGAGTCGATGCCATCATATACTTCACCCAAACAAGGTCTATCCATGTCAATATAACAAATCATGCTCAATATGGGCTCAGTGAAACCGAGGAGATACTCAACACGATCCCACCAACTATCATCTAGGATCATATGCTTAACCTTAGTTGCCCTTGCAGTGCTAAATTTCCTCCATTAGGACCAATTAGGGTTGATGACCATTTTAGAGAGTGCCTCACGAAACTTCACAAGTTCTCTCAACACAATTGTGTTGGAGGCAAAACAAGTGTCGACAACTTGTTTGAAAATCAAAATAAAATAAAATTTAAGTTTACAAAAATTAAAAATTAAAATTAAAAATATTACTTAAGTGAAACATGCTTATTATTTAACTTACCTTCAACTTCTCCAATTTTGAGAAGTTTCTAAATATGCCTTGTGACAAATGGTGGTTGGTGACAAACATTTGGATGTCTTTGGCCTCAACATACACCTATTTGATCCACTCTATTTTGTTTCCAATTTTTTGTGGCATTAGGTTGAGGGAGCAGACAACACAAGGTGTCCAAAAAATGTGTGAATACCTCTCCTCAACCAATAACCCAACAACACTATAATTTTTTGCATTGTCTGTTACAACTTGCACAACATTTAGAGGGCCCACTTCATCAATAGCTTGACAAAGGATATTAGCAAAAAATTCACCATCCTTCACCTCTGCTTCACAATTCATTGCTCTCAAAAACATTGCCCCTTTAGGGGACACTGCAATGACATTGATCAATGGGCTATTTTTTGCATCTTGCCATCCATCAGAAAGAATGGTCACCCTTGTTTCAATCCACGAATCCTTTATGGGCTTCAAGGAGTCCTCTACTTATTTCACCTCTTTATCTAATAAGGTGCTACACACCTTCTCAAAACCTGGGCCCTTATACCCCTTTGGAACCTCATTAATAGATTTCACCATTTTTTGCCAATATAGTAAGCGAACAATGTTGAATGCCAATCCATTTGCATAGACACATCTCGCTATGTCTTGATCAACAATCTCTCTAGCCTCATTCTGAAATGAAGTTTCCAACGGTCCCTTCGGTCTCTTATGTGTAGAGGGCACAATTTGCTCTTGAGGTATGGAAATAAATGGATGGCTCTCTGGAGGTGGAAAATGAGAAGTTGGTGTAGGGGGCTTCATCCCACGAGATCCTTTCTTTATCAAAGGATGACTTGCTTTATGGCCCATTGCTTGGTTTGCTCTTTCTTGCTCTTCAATATATGCCAATACTTGGGTTTTTGGAATGCCATTATTATTTGCACTTGGACAAGATTTGATGCCTAGTCTAGGGATCTTGCACAAGTGCCCTTTCACTCGACTGTATGAGCTCGGATATCTAACTTTGCAATGACTACAAATCCAAACATAACCTCCATCAGTTGGAAGTTGTTGAACCATTTCAACATATTTCCAAAGGGGAGAGTTTGAGTTTGTTTTGAAATGAGATTGGTTCGAGGAGCTAGAAGCGGTTGTGATTGTAATACCTAAGGCACCCACATGACACATTCCATTTATTCAAAATTTCTAAGTATTGAAACTCAATAACTTAATTCATTAAAAAAAATTAAACATGTGTTATAGATACCTAGAAGAATGAAAACAAAACAAAAACTTTAAAATGAAACAAAAAAGTTCATTTATAAAAAAACAATGCAAAAAAACACCAAAAAACTTCAAAAAACCTATCTCTTTTGAAGAAATCTTCCTCTAAGATCTTCTTGGCAACAAATGAACACTTGCAAGTGTGTAAATGTAATCAAATCTTTATCAAATAGGATTCTAAGAAATCTAAGTAATTACTAAGGTCTGAAATTCTGTGTGAGAATTCTAAGTCAAGATACTAATTTCCAGATTTCTTTTCTTTATGCTAAATGCGTTGATTGCAGAACATTAATAAATTTCGATGTTTGCATATCAATGAAGGAACTATGTTTAATATCTTTAGAGACTCACCTCAAAGGGATGCGTCCCTTTGGGCGCGCGGGTCTCATAGACAACCGACTAACACTCGGCTTAACAATCTCAATGCATACATCCCCAAATACATGGCGGACATAGATTATATGAGTTCCAATTTTATTTAAAGTTTTAAACATATATTTATTTATTTCGAATTTAAGCAAACTTAGAAATTCGATATTACTTATTTTATTTTATCTAGAAATATGTCAAATATCGATCATATATAGATCAAGATAATGCTATACAACAATCAATTTTTATATTTTGACCGAAGCTATATTTCATTAACACTCCCTCTTAGCTAGGGAAGATTTTCAATTTAAATAAGTAGAGATATCACCTTAACACGTGATATGTAAGATATGGTATGATTTTTTATATTGTCAAGTCACATGACATTCTTCATAACACATCTTTATTATGGTATATGCACTGACATCAAGTCACATGATGTCTACCATAATTCATGGCATATCCACGGATATAAATATCCACCATGATTATCTCTTAAGGATCACCATGATCTATAGATGATATCAAGTCTCATGATACCAATCAAAGTGTCCAAGAGATACTATCATGACATGTCCACAGATATCAAGTCACATGATATCAATCATGATAGTTTATCATTGTAGAGTCGTCACTTTACAATGTCAAATACAAGTGCTCATTATTAGAAAGATCGTCACCTTTCAATAATGTACACAGGGGGAATGAATGAATGAAAGATTTTAATGACGTCCACGAGACTAAACAGTCTATGGGACCGAAACAAACAACTTAATTTGTCTTCAGGCTCTTTTCCAAATCGGACCTCCTGCTATTGATTTTGACTAGAAGGTTGGCCGTTTGACTGATCTTATCCTCTTCAAATAACTGTTCCATATTGTCCACCCTCAAACTATTTGTGAACTGATTGCGGATATCTTCATAAGCTGTGCATTCCATGACGAAGTGCCATTCCGTTTCCATCGCCCCCCTATTGCAAAATATGCACGTTCTTTCTTCCCAAGCCTCTTTAGGAATCTTCCACCTACCAGTCTCACATCTAAGATGGTGCGATCCCGTTCTCAATTGCGCAACTAGCAACCTCGCCTTCCCTTTAATAGCTGCCCCTAAATAGGTTTTCTCCCCATGATCCTTTGTTGGGTTAAACTCTTTGATGGGAGTAGGCCCATAAAGTCATGGAGTCACACACATGACAAAAGAGTTTACACATTAAACATCTTTATATATTAGTACAATTTATAAACAATTTTTTTTCCAAACATAAATAACAAATTACATTTCAACCATACCAAGTTTCTTCTTAAAGTGCTCTACCTTGATTCGGGAGAGAGGCTTGGTGAGAATGTCTGCAGTTTGATCATTTGTACTGATATAGTCCAACTGAATCACTTTCCTTTCCACCATATCTCTTACATAATGATAGGGGATCTCAATGTGCTTAGATCTATCATGAAAGACAAGATTCACAGAGAGTTTGATGCAACTCTGATTATCAAAATGAATAATTGTAGGATTCAAGGGCTCACCAAAGAGTCCCACAAGCAATTTACGAAGCCAAACTGCTTCTCTTGCTCCCATTGAAGCTGCAATGTATTCAGCTTCTGTTGAGCTCTGTGCAACTGAAGATTGTTTTCTGCAAATCCAGGAGATCATAGATGATCTTAAATTGAAGCAACATCCTAATGTGCTTTTTCAAAATATGTTTCACAGCCATTAAGTGAATTTCCTTTGGCTCACACACGAACTGGTTGAGAACATTAACTGCATAGCAAATATCAGGTCTGGTTTTAACCAGATACATCAAGGATCCAATCATCTGTCTGTAAAGGGTTGGATTTGCACATTTCGATTCTGCTGCTGCTTCTTTCAATTTGTGAAGGTTGGTTTCCATAGGTGTAGACATTGGTCTACAGTCCAACATTCCAAATCTTTTCAAAATATCAATAGTATACTTCTCTTGGTTTAGTATAATGCCCTTCGATTTCTGCCATACTTCCAAACCGAGGAAGTAGTGTAGAATACCCAAGTCTTTCATGTCAAATTCAGAAATTAGATTTTGTTTCCCTTGAGCAATGAGGTGATCTTCTCTTGTTATCAATAAGTCATCAACATATAAAATAATTATTAGCATATCACCTTTGATTACCTTGAAGTAGAGATTGGAGTCAGCATCATTCTTTGAAAATCCTAATCCCAAGAGATAGCTGTCAATTCTTTCATACCAGACCCTGGGAGCCTATTTAAGTCCATAGAGGGCTTTCGTCAGTCTGTATACATGTGAGTCAGGTTTATGTATCACAAAACCTTCAGGCTGTTCCAAATAGACTTCCTCTTCAATGGTTCCATTTAGAAAGGCAGTTTTCACATCCATTTGATGGATCTTCCAACCTTTAGCTACTGCGATGGCTAATACTGCTGTCATTGATGTGTAACGGGCAATAGGTGCAAATGTTTCTTCATAATCAATGCCTTCCTTTTGAGAAAAGCCTCTAGCTACAAAACGTGCTTGATGTTTTTCTATACTGCCATGAACAGCATGCTTGATTTTGAAGAGCCATTTAGAAGAGACAACAGATTTCTCTTTTGGTCTAGCCACTATGTCCAATACATCATTCTTTAGGATGGACTAATATTCCTCAGTCATTGCATGCTTCCAAGCTTGATGTCTGAAGGCTTCTGTAACACTGGCAGGTTCAGAGTTTATGATGTTGTTCATTAAAGCAACATAGCTAGAGAACCGTTTGGGTCATTAACTCTTCCTAAACGTTCCTTTGGGTGCTGTATGATCCTCGACTTCCTTGATCATCTTTCTGGCTCAAAGTGGTGTCTTTCTGCCGTTGTCATTTGTATTCTCATCTACATTAGAAGGAAGTTCATTTGGCATTTCCTCAGAATGCTCCCTCTGAATCTTAGGAGCAAGTTCTTCTTCAGGTACTCTAGGGGAATAGGTTTCTATCTCACTAGAACTGCTTGCCCTCTTGAATGCAATGTCTTCTTCAAAGATGACATCTCTGCTCAATTCAATTTGTTTCTGCTCGGGTATGAATATCCTGTAGGCTTTGGAGGTTTCACTATAACCCACAAATACTCCCTTCTTTCCAGAAGGTTCTAGGTTGAATCTCTTCTCATTGGGTACATGAATATAGACAGGACACCCAAAAATCCTAAAGTGACTAATGTCAGGTTTTATGTCGGTAAAGGCTCTTCAGGAGTTTTGTTATCAAGATGAGAATGAGGGCATCTATTTTGGATATAGACAGCAGTCCTAAAGGCTTCTGCCTAGAAAGAAGTTTCAATGTTTTGGTCCAATAACATTGCCTTAGCAGCTTCTACAATGGTTCTGTTTTTCCTTTCAGCAACCCCATTTTGTTGAGGGTTGTAGGCAACTGTGAACTCCCTCTTAATTCCAGCACTCATGCAAAATTCTTTAAAGATCTCAGAGGTGTATTCTTTCCCATTGTCTGTCCTTAAGATTTTTATTTTCTTCTCGGAGAAGTTTTCAGAGAGGGCTTTAAACTCTTTGAACCTTTTGAGGATTTCTATTGACTCTTTACATTTAAGGAAATAGATCCAGGTTTTCCTACAGAAGTCATCTACAAATATGACATAGTATAGAAATGCTGCTTTAGAGGGTACAAAAATGTGTCCACATAAGTCTGAGTGAACCAGTTCTAACACATTTAGTGTTTTGCTGACACTATTGGGAAAGGACCGCTTTGTATTCTTTCCTAAGGCACAACCTTTGCAAGTTCCTTCATGGGATGGTTTCAACTTAGGTAAGCCTGTTACAAGTTTTTCCACAGCAGGTAGGGCACGGAAATGAAGGTGTCCTAATCTTGTATGCCAAATCTCATTTGAATCAAAGGTGTCAAGAGTAAGGGCTTGTTTAACTTTAGTGCATAGTTTGTTGAGGTACCCTTGTCTCACACCTATGGTTTGGGCTTTCTTGATTGTTGAGTTCTTAGGCCATACTAGAACTTTCCCATCCATAAAGGTAACTCTATATCCATTGTCTTTAAGGGCAGAGATGGATATTAGGTTCCTCTTAATTCAAGGTACAAACAGGACTCCAGTGAGTTGAAGAGAAAGGCCAGATTTCAGTTTGATGGAGCAAGTTCCAACCCCTTTTACAGGGTGTGCAGAATCATCCCCAATGGTTACTTCTTCATCAGACCTTTCAGTCATAGTATCTAAGTGTTCTCTGAACCCTGTGAGGTGTCTAGAGGAACCACTATCAATTACCAAGTTGTGGGTGTTGTTAGATATTTGACTAGATAAGGCTGTATAGAACACAAAGTTCTCATAATCATTATCTGAATTTGGCTTCCCTACTTTAGCAAATGATGCTTGTTGTTTAGTCCTATCAGGGCACTTCATTGCATAGTGACCATATTGATCACATCTAAAGCATTGTACTTGCGAGATATTTTTCTTCTTATAAGATCCCTTTACATTGGAATTTCTCTTTCTTTTAAAAGATCCTTTTTTGAAAGAGTTTTTCTTACTCCTTTTATTAGACGTTGAGTTGAGTACATGAATGTCTTCATCTATGTTCTTTGGTCTATTTTCTTTTGTGGAGAGTTTGGTTTCTTATTGAAGGCAATCAATTCTTAGCCTGTCAAACTTAGGAAGTTTAGATCTCGCACTCACTCCTTGAACAAATGACTCCCAGAGTTTGGTAGGCCTCCTAGTGAGATTAGGGTTAACTCTTTATTGTCAATCTGATATCCAATTGTGGATAATTGATCCCTCGGTTCAATAATCCTCATGAAGTATGCATTAATGGACTCTCCTTTGTTTATTTGGGCATTGTTGATTTGCCTTTTTAATGCAAGAGTCTTGCAGGTGTTGTTGATCTCATAAGTACTCTCAAGAGATTTGTACATATGGTATGCAGTTTCATGTTTTGCTAGGATGGGCACTATATGATCCCTAACTGCATCTACTAGGATTTTCATGGCCTTTTCATTGTATTCAATCCATTGAGTTTTCTCAAGTTTAGCCTTTGGTTCCTTCTTATTTTCTCTCACAAGTGAATCTAGGTTATTGTCTTTAAGGATCATCATGATTCTAAATTTCCATGATGTGAAATTGTCTGCTCCTGCAAGACGATCTTCAAATCTGATCACACTTGAGATTATGAAGAATGTAATGTGAATTCGATTTTAGAAAATACGGATTTTGTAGAGCAATCTGATATTTAGATTTGATTTGGATTCACACAACTTGGCTCTGATACCATGTAAATGTAATCAAATCTTAATGAAATAGGATCCTAAGAAATTTAAGTAATTACTAAGGTCTGAAATTTTGTGTGAGAATTCTAAGTCAAGATACTAATTTCCAGATTTCTTTTCTTTATGCTGAATGCATTGATTGCAGAACATTAATAAATTTCGATGTTTGTCATATCAATGAAGGAACTATGTTTAATATCTTTGGAGACTCACCTCTAAGGGATGCGTCCCTTGAGAGGACGTGTCTCCACACATGGAGACACGTCCGCTCAAGGGACGTGTTCCTTTGGGCGCATGGGTCTCGTATACAGTCGACTAACACTCGGCTTTACAATCTCAATGCATACATCCCCAAATACATGGCGGACATAGATTATATGAGTTCCGATTTTATTTAAACATATATTTATTTATTTCGAATTTAAGCAAACTTAGAAATTTGATATTACTTATTTTATTTAATCTAGAAATATGTCAAATATCGATCATATATAAATCAAGATAATGGTATACATCAATCAATATTTATATTCTGATCGAAGCTATATTTCATTAACAAAGTGCTTAGGAATAACACAACAACGAGTTACAAACGTTCAACGATCAATCTTCAACTCTATTCGCGCTTGGGCAAGCAAGAAAAAAAGTTCAACAATGGAGGTAAAAAGTTGTTTTTCATTGAAAATTTGATAAATGAGTATGTTTTTGCCTATTAGATGTTTTAAGAGGCATGAATTAGGGTTGGAGGCATTTTTAAATGTCTAAAAGTCAACAAAAATGTCAAAAAAATATTAAAAAATTGCCAAAAAGGTCACTCTTTGGTGATTGGGCATGAAGCATCCTTGGGTTCGATTCGGGTTCTCCCTGCATCCGTCAGAGTTGAACCCATAGATTGTGGGTTGGACATTGTCCTGACCCACAGGGAATTGGACCCGGACCTCGGACCCAGGCCGGACCAGACCATTACCCCCCTTTGCATACTAGCGAATTGGTAACTTAGGTATTTTTTTTGAAAATAGGCCTTGATGAGTTAGACCATTGTTACGGGTGGATGGGCCTCTCAACCACATACAATTGTGCATGAATATTTGGCTTAATATTGAGAGTATTGTTTTTGCATGATCGTCCTTTAATAGGTTGTCTTTCCTTCTTTTCTTCTTGTTTTATTTAGGTTGTGATTGCTTTAGGTGCCTCCTTGCTAAATTTGAATGATGATTCTAGAATGTTATTGATTGCTTTTAGTCACTTACGATTATGAATAAAAAGTTTTATTTGTAGTGAAAGAAGAATTACTTCAAACTAGATTGTAGGGTTTGGAAACAAACTTATAATGCATATTTAAATTATGTTATGTTGATAAATATGTAAGTGGTGATGTAGCATGAAGGCCTTTATAATGACAACCGGTTTAATTCTAGATTGATTTGCAAACCTTTACAAAGTTCCTTTTCTTTGGGTTTATTACTCATTTAATGTTCAAAATTGATTGTGATAGTACTTCTGCTAAATTTCCTTGGTCCCTTGTTTTTGCCCATTTTTTGTGCTTGGGGTTGATATAAATACTGTTGCAGTTTTCTGCCTAGGTCTAAAACCCTAAAAACCCTAGCTTGGGGCAATGCTGTTACTTTTGCTCTAGTTTTGCATTGACCTTCTATCGCCCATTGTCGGTTCCTTTAGTTACAACTTTGTGTCTCCTATCCGTTTGTTCATTGACACTTTATACCTAAAGTTATTGCCTAAGCCCGCAATCTAAAATAATCTACAAAAGTCTAAGTCTTATGTTTGTGCCATTGTTAAGGTTGGCCCCTCTCATCGCTTAGTAGCTTTAAGTAGTACTTAAAGCGCATGTGTGTTAATACCTTTTAGTTGCTCGCGCACGCTCCGTGCATGAATATTTTATTAAAATAATAGACTCGTAGAACCGATCAAGTACCGACAAATGGCATCATTTTATTGGATTTTACAATTCCACGAAGGGTTTTATAATAAAGAAAAGGTTACTTGCAGAAACACGAAAATGATGACGTGTGGCGTATTGAGCATTGCTTACTGTTGCGGGATTATTGAAAGACCCCACCACTTCCACGTGACAAGATTTTAAGGCATTTTGTTGTTTCGCGTAGCCCGTTAAGGTGGACCCACAATCGCCTTGCGGAAGTGCAGAAGAGAGAAACATGGCACATCCCCAACAAGTATTCTACCAGTTACATCTGGAGGGCACCACGTGGCAGCAATTTATTGGTATTTCGCCATTCCACATAGCACTTTTATAAAGGCTTGTATTATAAGAATTATGGGCAGTTAGATAAAAAAACATCTACATAAGAATTATGTGCAGTTAGGTCTGCATATTGCTATCTAGATCTTGTTGCCCATGATCTTGCTATCTAGAACTCAGCCCACTTTCACTTCCAGTGAACTTATCACCGACTGACCACACTTCCAAGAAGTCTAACAGTTAGAGGATATTTGTAGTTAGTTGCTCTCCTATAAACCTATTTACAATGTTGATGATGTCTACATTCTCCAGTTTTTTCAAACTTAACACTTTCAACTAAAGTACACCCAATTCTTGTGGCTTCATGGTCTTGATTCAAACGAAAGGCTCCTTTTCATCAACCTTTCATGGTTTTCACACAAGTCCACCACAAACTTGGACACAAACAGGAACACGCTCATTTGTTCACCTCATATGGTTTTTTGGATTACAACTAACTTTTTCAAGATCCATGAACTGCATTACACTAGTGCTCTTGCTCATTACAATATTTTATACTAGGAGGTTACATAAGGAAATATCACACATATGAATAGGAGTAATCACTATTGTTGATCATGCCACTCGATCTCCAATAGCATAGGAAATCGTCACACAATAGAAAATAAAATGCCAGCAAAGTTGATAAGCGGCCTCGACGTTGGTGACTGACGAGAGGATGCTAAGTGTCCTCCTTCCTCTGTTGCCTGTCGCCTGTCGCCTCCAAGACCTCCAAATTCAAAGATCAAATCCGCCTAGTCGATCAAACATGTGCAAGGATCCCAGAGGTGGTCAAATTGACCTTGGGAATAGTGATCATGTTTTCATTCCTCATATCACATCTTTTATTTTGGTGCAATATAATACTCAATATAAGTATATCACACATGCCTTGTAAAAGTGGTCTCAACGCGATATCTAAGATAATAGATCATCACAATCTAAGGTGCAGATCGAGCAAATATGCACCAATTTATCTTCACTTACCAAAATGTTCTCCTTGTGCATTAACACTTTGAAAATTATCACGTTTTCCATGTATAACATATTGAGGGCTTTGACAGAGTAATTAGAGCCTCACAATAGATCGAGCAAATATGCACCAATTTATCTTCACTTACCAAAATGTTCTCCTTGTGCATTAACACTTTGGAAATTATCACGTTTTCCATGTATAACATATTGAGGGCTTTGACAGAGTAATTAGAGCCTCGAGATGTAGCAGGATTAGCATTGACAAATGATATTCTCAAAAGATGCGACACATTTAAGGTGAGGAGCGATTCATAGCAAGCCTTGCTATCGATTCTCTTGAGATCCAATTCCACCATGGGCAACACCTTCGTCGTGCTAACACTTGCCATGCGAAGGAGGGTTATTGTAGATGGGAAAGCGTGGAGGAAAAAAAACTTGAAGGGTGGATGATTGGCATGAATCAAGGCGGCAACACGATGGTCGTGAGTCCATTCCAAGGCATACATACTCTTTCCACTCATCTACTTCACAAGATATTTTAATAGCATCAGACGTAGCAAGGTCTTGGTTCACATGAGAAATATCTAAGATTATTGAATGTGGCTTCTTAATATAAGATCGAACCATGTTCTCAATTAGTGATAGCAGATTTCCACAATCCATGAAGATTATTGCAAAATGTTTTTGGACTAGATTGTGTCAATATTTTTGCATCAACATTTTGGATCACACTCCATGATCCATCATTAGGATAGTAGACAAGCATAAGGAGTAAAATGAAAAGTTGCAGACCAGAATGTTCTCAATGTCACTTGCAATGTTTTCATGGTTCCTATTGCTGAGCTTGCTCTACCAGTAAGTTCCTTTGCCAATCTGCTTGAGGTTCTTGAAATAGTTGATGCTATGAGATCCCCACAATGTAAACTTCTCCAAATTAAGTTGCCTCGTTGCTACAACCACCATGAACCTGTTTGCATATGTGGATCCTGATTGGTAGACAAAGACATGACCAATTTCAAATATTGAAAATGAAACAATTAATTTTTTTCATAGAATGTGACTTCACTAAGAACAAAACAATTTGTACTTTGATACCATATCAGAATTATGTACAGTCAAATAAAAAACACATTTACACACAAGTAATATCTTTCTAATTCATCTCTCTTCGACAATACACATGCAAATTTATAGGAATTGGATATGCTATATTATAAGGGAGATCCTATATAACAACTCTCTAAATATAGGAGTTGTTTTAACAACTCACAAAAAAAATCACTATAATATAATAATAAGTTGTATCTCATTAACTTAACATTATCGTTTATAACTCTATTTATTAAATCATACTAATTATTCTAATTTAAACACTTATGTGAACACTAATTCCTAACATGTATGAGGCTGCAAATTTGCAGAAAAGGTGACATTGTCAAGATCTAGAGCTATGAAAGGGACGTGTGTTGATTCTTCATTAATCGTGGCCGGTCCTTCATAAAATAATAATGTTTTAAAGCACAAGAAGAAGAGAGCCACGTGGCGAAATCTTGAAGCATTTTGCCATTCCGCAAGCTTTTTCCAGTTGTCTGATTTTGAGTCCACGAAAGCGCGAAAAGCTGCCACATGGCCAAAAGCGACTGTCATTCCTAATGATGCGTCTTATGCCGAGTTGTAAAGGTAATCTCGCATGGAGCAATCCTATTGGCCAATGATCTTTTCAACACACGTCAAAGATATTCAAATTGGTTAGGTCATTTGCGATTGTTTGATCTTGTCTTTTTGCCTGAGGATCAACAGTTGAGATTCAAACTCAACAAACGGGTAGTTGCGAGCTTTGGCTTGCGTGAGCTGAAAATAATAGTGGAAAAGATGGCTTTCAGTCGTGCCCTTAATGCTTTTTCTTCCATAAAAGCTGCAATCCAATCAATTGAAACATTCGGTTAGCATTCCGAGCATCCAATGAGAAGAATTTGCAACATTTGAAGGCATTCTGCAGCAATGAGGGTTCTCAAAAGCGAAAAAACACGTATCTCTATGACCAAAAGCTCACTCAATTTATTGTCATAGGGTTTGCAATCATATTGAATTAAATTCTTGAGTTGAAGTTAAGCTAGGGTATGTATTTTTGTCTTGAATTGTCATAAGAATTACCCTAGTTACTGCTTGAAATTTGCAAAAAATCCCTAGAACCCGTCGTTAGACAAACCCTAGTTTCAAAATCAAATTGGAACCATGAGTCCACCAAGAAGCTAGCCTTCTCCTTCTCCTCCAAAAAGAACCCTAGATGAGGACTTAATTGCATAGTTACTACAATCGTCCTTTGAGAAAATTAAAGTCCATGGTCTTGGTGCGAAAGGTGGTTTAGTAGATGAAGCATGTGAGTGTAGAGATGAAAAAATTCCCATGGGTGGATGGCAGTTGTTTTGTCTTTGGTACAGAAAGAGAAATTCTAAGGTCCCTATTTCCAATGTCTGGATATGTGACCTAGGGAAATTAATTGTGTCCAACGTATTAATGGATGTGGATCTGCTCAAAGCTATGGCAGCAAATTAGGATGAAAACATAAGGGCAATTAGGGCTGCAGGTGGGAGGTATTGTAGTCAAAATTGACAAGGTTTCTATCTCCGGGGTATTGAAATTGAACCTAGCTGCATATAAACTAATTGATTTTGATACTTTCAAGCAAAAGTATCAACAAGACAAAAGCAACTTCAAAGCGTTTTGGTTGCCTAAGCACAAAAGTAAGAGTTTTGATGGAAGGTCTATTAGGATTCTCCCTAATGAGATGGAGCCCTTCAAGCTTGATACCTTCGAGAATTATTTTGTTAGAACATACTATGCTTTGTGCCAAGTCCTCGAGGATGATAAGTAGGAGAAGATCCCAATTCATCTCATGTACATGGCAACTGACATTCAAAATCTCTTGGTTAATGATGAGTATGACTATGCAAGTTATGTTGCAAATGCTATACACAAGCAATTAGTGGAGATTAAGAGGAGCAAAAAATGATTAATTCCAAATGGTACTCCTTGCTGTGCCATATGTTCTTATTTGCAGGAAAATGGGAATGGAGTCTTGCATTGTAGATTTGTGATGATGATGGTCAAGGAAATGCTCTCCTAGTCCAATGTTGGACACATGTATGGGATGTAAATTGTGAACAAGCAAGTTCTGTCATTTTCAAGAATCATTTTGTAGGAAAGGTGCTATCTCTCTCAGAGTTACAGAGGTTAGATTACAAAAGGAGATTCTAGATTTTCTAAGGCCAATGGAGAGGAGGCCTGAGCTATGAATACAACATAATTGAGGAGATTTCTATCTCCATTTAGATTGCACAGTAAAGGTATATGGATACCTTGTTGGACCCCATATCTTGCAAAGATATGTGCCTTTGAGAATTACATTTTTGGAAATTATCTGGCAATTAAGTGAATCTGATAAGTTTCACTTGGGTGGGTAGAGGAAGCGCTCATTCTTCCCATATTTAACAGTTTTAGCTAACTTCATAATGAATAGGGAAGGTTTTGACAAACTATATCCTATGTTGAAGACATATGAAATGGCTCAAGAGATCGCAAGGAACTTTGATCCTGAAGGATTTATCAAACACCTCAGAATAAGCATTAAAAGGTCACAATATGTGCATAAAGTATATTTTAGTGAGGATGTCATCTGAAATTGCAAGGATGATAAAGAAGTGAATGAAATTAAGGTTAAATGAACCGCTTTCAAGAAACCTGAGGAGAAGGGAAAAACAATTGAGAATTACCAGGGTACCTATGCAGAGATTGTAGATCCAATTGTAAGGATCCAAACAATTTTGCAAAACATTGAAAAGATAGTTGGGAATGCCCTTGCCATTGAAGAGAGGCCTTCATATCAGCTACCTACAATAGACCCCTATGTATATGCTTTTAAAAAAATGTCTAAGGGAGTGGTGATAAGAGAGCAAGCTCAACAATCTCCTCCTCTTGCAGTAGCACCACCATCACCACAATAGACCTGCCCTTCATCTCTTGATGTGGCCATTCTTGATGATCCTACTCCTCAAGAGCAACCTCCTAAAAGAAGAAGAATTGACCAATCACCACTAGTGGATTACCTCATTGGCCCTAATGAGGAGGAAGACTTAGAAGCTACCAACGAGGAGGTGAGTAGGGAAATGCCTTCCCCCCAAAGGGATCAAGAAGTTAGATTGCCCAAAAATAGGTTGGGTGCAAACATCTTGGGGGGAAGAGATAATACAAATGACATCAGAGATGTGGCTTGCCAAAGACCCATGGAAGATAGCGAGTTTGCAAAAATTCAAGAATTTTTTGAATTTGTTCTAAGGGCCAGAATGGTCGAGTACCTTGCAAGATTTGAGGAAGAAAAGGCCAAAATTCCAAGGGAACAATATGAAGAAGTAGCTCAAAAGTTACGTGCATAAATAAGGGTAAATGTCAAGAACATTACCCCGAAATAGGGAAAAATATGGTGAGAGATAGTGGAATCTTGCTTCTCCTTAAGTGGGATATAGCTTCAGCTATTGCTTTCGATACAATAAGGAACCAAGATCAAGAAATATTTTCCTTTGAGGATCAAGCTATTGCAGTATTGTTGGGATCAGGGTTTAACCCTAAATGGGAAACCCTTGCTATTTGGGCTCTTGCTCCCAACACAGATAAGCCACTTGTCGTTGAAGCATCTTAGGATATCAAAGGCGGCTTGGTAATAAAGTGAGTATTTGATACTTTTGCTGTGGAGGTTACAACTTTAGTTGTTGATATTGCTAGATTCAGTAAATCTATTGTAGAGGCCCTCCAGGCCAAATATGGTAAACTACTACAAGATCACTTGACACTTACTCAAGAATACAACAGACTAAAGGTAATGGAGATCCAAATGCAACTGGCAGCAACAACATCCTCTCCATCAAGTGCATTAGTGGTAAGTTCTAGTGCATTGGTGCCAAGCTCTTCTTCAACTCCACCACAGTCAGACATAACCAAGGAGAACAAAGTGCTTAAAGAACAAATCAGTGTATTGGAGGAGCTATTGAGGGACTTTCAAAGTGAAAAACATGAGACCATTTATCATGTTGTGTCAAACATCTTGGGCCATTTAATGTCCAAAGTTTTGAGGAAGGTAGAGAGTGTCCACAAGGATTACTCCCAATTGGTGGTTGCAGTGAAAAGAATTGTTGATGATAAAGAGAAGGCTAGAGCCTTGCTAAATAAATGGATTCCTAGAATAAGCTCATTGTAGGGGATGCATAAGGGGTTTTCCAATGAACCAAATCCACCAGAAGGCATATTGCCTAGTTACAAAATGGCAAAGACAACAAGAGAAATGTAGGGATTCATGGATCAACTGGTAGAGAAGGCAAAGGCAAGGATTGAGTAGTTTGACAATAGTGACATTAGGATTACGCCTGATATTAAGAAGGAGAATGGAGAAGTCAAGTATTGCCGGCAATGAGAATCACAATTTGAAGCAATAACTCCTACCATGGCCTTCTTCATTTGTGATGATAATAAGATTGATGTAGAGCTCTTGGAAAGTTGTATGGATAAGATATTGGATAGAAATCAACTTATGCAAGAGTTTTAGGAGGAAGTTGGTCCAATTCTATCCAAGTACCATCGCTACACATCAAATTTGGATCTTCTCCTTTTGCATACCAATGGCTTTCAAAAAGATTATATCAGGCCTGGGATGAGAAATATGATTAGCTGCCAGAGTTGTAAGCCTTTTGCCACCTCAGTGGGATCCTTTTTGTAAATTGGCTTTTGAATATTCTTTCTTTCTTTATGCTTTCCGAGGATGGGGTATTCTTTTTGTCCTTTCATGGTCCACTCAACATCAAAAGGACATCTTCTTCAGTTTGAGCAGATATTTTGTCTTCTTGTGGATCTATTTTGTCCTTTTGTCCAAGTCAGCAGTCTCTTGGGCATTTTGAAGATGTAAAGGTGATGAAGATGGTGCAACAAAGTGCATGTGTTTCCACTCCTTTCTTTCATCACCAAAGGATCAACAACCTTCAATAGCACATGCAACTGCTTTTGTCCTTTCTGAAGAATGTTTGCTTCGTCATGTTGGGTGAAAATAGTGTAATCAAATTTTCAACAGATTACGCCATCTAGACTTCAGCCACAGTTATGTGAGATATAATCTCTCCTCTCAGAAAGGGGATGCGTCCTTCTTACTGCTAATTGGAAGCTATAGTAAACTTAAAAGAATACTTACAAAATGTACACTGTACTCATGAAATGTGAGGGGGAGGGGGGGAAGGGGGTGTGTTACATTCATACTTATCTCTTTTTTCAGAGAAGATGTTTACAATGCTTCACAATGAAAAGCTTTAGATCTAAATAACTTAAACTTAAATAACAACAGTAATGCCAATATTTCTATCTTGACAAAGCAAAGCTTAGAAATACCAAGTATAATTTATAATAACAAAAGGTAAAAGGAAAAGGGAAGGCTCACAAAGGCACAAAGTCGTTCCGTAGCCTTTTCAATGTTGAATACTATAATAATGTTGTTCGTTGTATTAGAAGCACAAAGTCTTCTTAGACACAGCGATTCCTCGAACAACATGAATGATTACAAGCACAAAGTCTTGTAGATCCTTCAACAAAACTTTCAAACATAAACAAATCCAAACGATAAATGTAACACAAAGTTTACATTAACCACTTGAAGCCCTTTCAATCTCATACACAAATCACTACTGATATAATCAACACACAAGACAATCGATTCCAACACAAAGTCTAGTATGCAATCCTCTTCTTTATTGATTAGATTTGAATTCACAATATTGAACACAAAGTCTCAATGCTTGTTTCAAAAGAGCAGCACTGCGTTGCAAAATATCAAAAGGTAATCATTACAATAGAGATCCCTCTTATTTATAGAAAAGAGGGAAGAGCTAATCTAGGAAATCAGTTGAGGAAAAATAGGAAAACCCTAACTTTGACTAAGTCAAAGTGTAATTTGTCTCCGTGGAATTACATCTCATATTTTCGGTGTAATTACACTTTACAAAAAGACATTTAAGATGTCAAAAACTATTTACAAGATGCATAAAGGGAAGCATCAAAATGTTCAACACCGGGAGATTAGGAATCTTCATGGTTCCTTGCTTGGGCGCGGAGTCTTCATACTTCTTCCTGGTCTCCTTCATGAAATTTTCATCCGGCCCGACTATGTAATCAACAAGGGTGTGAACTCTTGTGATCGACCTTCTGGTGGGTGAATGGATTTTCTTGTACCTGCGAAGATGCATCTTGAGATTATCAAGTGTCAGCCGTATATTGCCAATGACATGTATTGAGGCTTTTGAAAAACTGGCATCCTCAACTTGTAGCATGACGACATCTTTGTAGATTTGGGATAGTTCACTTGATAAAAAAATGTCACCTTCGAGATCACTTGATGAAATTTGGAAAGAAATTGCAAGGGTGGTGAATCAACAGGCGTTAGTAGAAAAAACAACATTGGGAAGTGTGAAGCGAGCAAGCATGGAAAGAGGAACTAGGCACGGAAAACGATGTGGGAGTGGAGAAACATGGTCTAGAGCAAAAATGGAGTGATTTGGAAGTATTTAAGGCAAAAATTGTGAACAAAAATCACCGCCTTGGTCATTTTTGACTAAGTTTGGAAAAAGTGCATTTGAGTCAAAAATCACCGCCCTGGTCATTTTTGACTAAGTTTGGAAAAAGTGCACTTGAGTCAAAAATCACCGCCTTGGTCATTTTTGACTAAGTCTGGAAAAAGTGCACAAGTGCTAAAAATCACCGCTTGTGCACCAATTTGAAAAATTGGGAAAAGTGCAATGTAGACAAAAATCACCACCCAGGACTTGAAATGGCTAAGTATGGAACTTGGTGTAAGGGCGCTAAAAATTAGTGCTCTCGCACCAAGTTATCATTTCACTTAGGTGCAGTGGTGCTAAAAAACCCTGCCCTTGCACTTTCAACACTTAGAAACTTTTGTATGGAGACTTGGTGTAAGGGCGCTAAAAATCAGCGCCCTTGCACCAAGCTAACATTTCACTTAGGTGCAGTGGTGCTAAGAAACCCCGCCTTTGCACTTTCAACACTTGGAAAAATTTCTTCAAAAAGTTAGAGTGCTATTTTCTAGAACATTTGCACTTTTCACAATTTTGTGAAGTATGAACAACGAATGTTCGTGAAGATACTCGTTTCAAAGGTCTTCTCAAGACGAACGCAGAGGGATGCTCAAACGGACTATCTGAGACTTCGGAACACATTTCAAGGTGGATCAAAAATTGCTTTGTTTTGCGTGCTTGAACATCACCAACCAATGAAACAGACAAGTTTCGTAGGGGGGTTATCTGTGGAAGGAGCGCTGCTATTTTCCGTGTAAACATGTCACGAGGCAGTTGTACTTGTATTTTGTTTGATCCTAAGTGGGAAAATTTGTCAAATGAAATTGTGACCCTTGTCCACAGGCACAAAGCTTGTTTTGGTCGCTTGTTTCTATAAAAGGGAATTCAAGGCCTTTTTCATAGAATCTTGGAGAAATTTTTGTACACAGAGGACTTTGTAATTAAGCTTGTGTTTTTGGTCTAGGTTTTCTGTGAAGGGATTTTGATGTAATTGGTCATTTTTGTATAACAGTATTAGCTTCAATTCTGAGCCAAGTTCAAAGCTGAATTGTCTCCTAAAATGTACTCCTCTTTACATCTATGAATAAAATTGGATCAAGGATCTCTGCAAGATTTCTTGTAGTTGAATGTTTCTTGTATGGCTTTCTCTCAAGTAGTGAATTAAATATGCTATATGAGAAATGTTGAATGCCTTGAGTGTTTACAGGGATTTGTAAGTAGAGTTGGTTGTGAATTTTACAGGGTAGCAGTGTAATGCATTGTTACAAAGCCTGATTGAAACTAGGTCAATTACTGTTATTCTAGTTTTATGTTACATCTGCCTTGGCTTCGTTGCCTAGGTTTAACACACCAGTCTGTTGAATGTCTTTGAATGCAGCTCCATGGTCAGTTATGAATTTTAAAAACTTTTTCACGTAGTTTAATAATTTATTTGCATAATGTTATTTTCACTTTCTCAAAGCATTGAATGTATGAAAAGCTCAAGGATCTAGCCCATCAAGTATCTTTATCTGCAAGTCTTGACTAATAGTGAGAACATATCTACTTAGGACAATATTCATTATAATTGTGTGGAGATTCTATAACCACCTGATCGCCATAAGAAATCTCTATTTTGTTGAATATTGTATAGGATTACCCTCCTAGGTTTTGTAGAGCCTAAAGTGCAGAGGAATAGATTCTCTGATCTTTTCCTATTTGTTGGCCAACCCCTTAAGGCAATTAATCATCTGAATTGGCTATTCATTAGGTTGTCTTGAGATCTGGTTGGGAAAATTAAAACACCAACAGATTGCATGATCCCTAATGACTTCAGCACCATCAGCCTTCCCTAGGGCACCCCATCAATATTATGTTCAATTCCACTATATGTTAAGATTCTTGGTCCTAGTTTCCAATTATTTCTGACAGCACTTGAACCTTATTGGAACCTCAATGCATTCCGTGGCCATATTGATTCTATATATTAGGTGCTTCATATATATATTGCTTTATCGCTAATACTGATATGTATATTCATAAGGAAGATATTCAATATCATCATCATGCATTGAGAGGGCACACTCAATCGCATTGAATAGTCAGGTTAATGGGCCTAATGGTATTTAATTGATATAATCAATTGGGATATAGAATATTGGGTTATTACTGAAGTGAGGCACAATGCCCAGACAGGGATTCCTATAGTGTTGAGGCTGTCAACTATGAATGAGGGCCTTATTATTAACTGCCAAGCTCTTATAATGACAATAGAAACAAGTGTGAGGAGCAAAATCTTATCAACTATCAGATTATTTGTGATTGGATGATTATTAATTCATTACGTTACATGCCGATTACTAACGGTTTTTGGAGACTTAGATTTTTTATTCATGGAATTCACATTAATTTGGATATGAATCTGTTGTGAGTGGCTTCAAGTATTAGATTATTAACAGAACCAATGAATCTAGAACAGGGTTAATATCTTTCCTTTCTGCAATTATTTAACTTTTTAAGCATTACACTTAAGTTTTCTATGGTTAGGCTTGCTGCAAAAATCATCTTTTGGACCTGCTAGACTGCTAGTCTGGTTTTTTGTGGACTTTAGTGCTACTGTTGAATTTGATCCAGAAGTTGGTACCTAAACTTTGCTCATGTCTCAGGTAGCCTTTCTTTATCAGTACATTATATAGAGATCCTTAACCATTCTTGTAAAAAGTGGTGTTGTCCTGTATGTATAAATCTAGTAGTGGCAACCCATTCTAACAAGGAATAATATCATATTATATGAGACAACCTATTGAAAGAAGGTTTTATTTTAACTTTTTTTCTTTAAACTAAAAAAGATTATTAGCTAAATCTTTATAACCTGATGGAGAAATTCATTGATATTGTTGTGTGTCTATGACTATGGACTTACAAAGTTCCTTGAATTGTCTTTCTTAGATATGAACTGTATGTTGGTCAGCCTCCTTTTTACACGAATTCTGTTTACACACTTATCCGACACATTGTGAAGGTACATATCATATTGTTTGCCTGCCTTTTCTTTTTCATGGAGTTTGGTTTGAAATAAGTTAGAATTCATGTTGAAGCTTTGCTTGTTATGCTGTGAAACAGGATCCAGTTAAGTATCCTGAAAATATTAGCCCTAATTTCAAAAGCTTTTTGAAGGGCCTTCTTAATAAGGTTAGTTACAAGACGAATATAAGCATTACGAGAATTGCATAATTTTTAAAACTAGGATTACCATTTTCAATAACTTTAAAAATGAAATTCTTGTATTGGATATCTATCTCATGTAGGTCTCACAGAATCGATTAACTTGGCCTGCCCTTTCGGAACATCCATTTGTAAAAGAGTGCCAAGAGGAGATAGAAGCTAGAGTAAGGCTTTCTTTGGGTTATTGCCATTCAGACCTCCATTTCACAATTTTTTTAAACAGAAAGAGACTGTAGATATGAACCATTTACATTATCTTATTGGTTAAGGCTAATATGTACTTTGAAAATTTTAGTTTGATGATGAAATTTTTAAAACACACTCCAACTGGAACTTGTGGAATATGTTTTTGAAAGCAAAGTTCAGGAAATGCGAGCGGCAACTGCTGCTGCAAGAGGATGTGATGCAGCCTGGAGGGGTGAAGTCAATGTTAAACTTCCCTCACCAGCCCGAAACATTGGCACTGTACCTAATAGTAGTCCAATAGGTAAAACCAGTTGTTATCTCTTATATGCTAAATTTAATTATCAGTATAATGATAGTGGATTTGCTTAGTGGCTTTCTGGCTGCAATGGAGTTCAGGAAAGACACATACAGGTGATGTTTGTGAGAAGGTTGTTGAAACTCCTACTAGTGATCGCCCAGCACTTGTCCCGCGTCCATCAAACGACAATGTTCAACGGCAGCAACAAAATACACTACCATCTCAAAGTCCAGCTCCTTTAGATGCTGGTTTGTTTCCTGTAATCCCATTTGTTTGTAAGCTCCATTTATAACTACAGTTTGCTTTACAAATCCAGTATTAGAGTTTGCAAGTAGCAAATATATGCTTTTTCATTCTAGAATATGTTGTATAGCTATGAAAAGTTCATTAGTTGTTAAAGGTTTCTTTTTCTTTTCTACATGGCTAAATATACTGATATTTCTTCATTCTTTTTTTTGCTCCTACTAGTGGAAATTATAATATGAGGACTTCCAGGGCAAATCATTTGACACTGAATACTGGGCAAATTCTAATTTATTATTTTACTGTTTTCCGGTTGAATGTCCTACATTGCATCATTGACTTACAAGAAATACACCTGTGTATGATATTGAAAGTATATGCCCCTTGAATCTCAATCATTGCTTTTCTGGACTTTCATAATGTTGGACAAAATGGCCCCCACAAAAGCATGCATAATTTTTTCTGTTAACATGTAATTGATTTGGTATCTATGCTTACTATATTTCATTCTATTTTTGAGTTTCAACTTGTCAGACATCTGTTTTGGCAATATTTATGTGGATGAAAGTCGGATTGGCCTGTGACGTGTAGATAGGTGACCCCAGATAAACTTTTGGATTGCCTACGATGTTTTCTTGTTAGAAATGATACAGCTGTATGATGTTTCTCAGTAGAAATGGTACAGCTACATGTTCAACCAGCAGCTGTCAGCAACTAGTTTATCATTTAGTGTGGTGTGCATTTCTATACCTGGGGAATAGAGGAGCTTCAGTGATTCATTTTTCAATGTGTATGTAACGGTTCATTTAATGCAAAAATTGGAGCTTTTTGTGTGGGAAAAATAATGCGTTGAGTTTGAGTGAATTGGATAATAGTTTTTCATTGTATAGGCTTGTATTTTGGGACTGATTTCCAATTCTTTTGGTTAAGTCTCATGTTTGATTACCTAGATCTTCATATATGGTTTGCAGATTTCTGGAGAAATACAATTTGCCATTATAGTTTTAATATGATGTGTTGTCCATCATGTCCTTTCATTCTCATTGTCATGGTAACATGTTCACTCGCAAGTGACAACATATTGTACCTCTGTTTCAGAGGGTTGTTCCCTGGATCATGTTTGGGCTCAAGGTTACATCTTTTGACTCAAAAGTCAAATGAATTTAAAACCCTTTTCTGTGGATGCACTGAACAAGGATGTCTGATCTTTTTGGTGGCAACCTAATTGTTACTCCCTTTCGAGGTAGTTATTCCACGCTTTATTTTATGGATGGAAATCGAAGCAAGGTTGTCTTGAATGATCTGCATCCTGTAGTGTAATTTATGTATTGTAAATTTTTTAACTGTGCCTATAAGCCACTGGCCTGGGAATAAAATACATGTAAATGTCATACATTTGGACTCATCCACCCTTGTATAAAAATTATCCTTTACTTTGAGGGAGCTTTCTTTTATGAACTGACAGCTTTTGTCTTTAATTGTAATGACCCCTTTAATCTGCAGCATTGAGTGATGAGTGCTCTGTCAGCAGTTAGAATAAAAGGACAAAGTCTTTCAGTCAGAATAAAGTGACTGAGTCTGTCATCAGTTAGAAGAAAGATACTGAGGCTTCCAGTTAGGAGCTAAGTTTGTCAGTTAGGAAGCTAGTTAATAAAATAAGGTGGCTGTTTGGGTATTGGTTTCCTACTTATTCGTACTTGTTAGTTAACATCAGCAATTTGAGGGAGTTATTGTTCAGTTTGCTATCTACCATCGAGGGAATTAGTTGTTATTGGTTTCCTGCTTATTGGATTGACTTCCTATGATTTGGGGAATGCTGGAACTGGGATTGTTAAAATATTTGAAGGGAAAAGACAGGGTATCTTTTGAAAATTAACAAACCGAAATCTCAACTTCAGCTTCAGGAAGGTGATGCTGCTACAGCTGCCTGGCACATGTGGACAAAGCCTTTCAGGTGCAAATCTTGTCATCTTGGGAACGAAAACCCTCAGAAGTAGTACATGGTGTAGAATGATAGCAAAATTGTGCAGAACATCCAGGATCACCAGGGCAGTCAGTTGGCATAATGCTATGTTTTTAGGAGTATCAATAAAGTTTAGATCCATCCCAGTGAGCAGCATTAGACCAGTTGCTCTCCTTTGAATGTATGTGTTTTCATAAAGATAATATGAAAATATTTGTTGTTTGGTCTTTGTAGGTTTGATTTCTGTATGCATTTAGTTTAGGTCATTACATTAATCTTTGAGAGGCAATCCCTATGTTAGTTTATGCCACCAAGCTTTTGCATCTTACTAGCTCATCCATTGTGCAAAGTGGATGAGATTTAGGTTGTACTTACCTTTACATCTGTTGTTCATATTTAGATGAATCGGTTGAAATGGTCACCTTTAGAATTATATAGAATTTAATTTGTCAAAGAAATCATTCTATTCAAGTCTCCGATCTTTTATAAATACTCTCTATTTCACATATCAGAGTGCATTTTGCGTGTATTAAATTTTGTACATCAAACTGTTACCATTTGCTGAGGTTTGCCACTTATTTTTATGGTGCGATCATGGTTATGAAATCAATCTTGAAACATTTATGACGATCTTTATCTTCCATTTTCTTTTCCATTTAATTTCTTCCATGACAAAATTTTAGGGATAGATTTTTAGGTGATAGTGTATATGGCATGCAGATTGCTTATGAGAACAAAACAACGTATTCAGTCCTTTGAATTTCCATTAAATTTATAATGCTTGAACAAAAATGCACCTTATTGGGATTTGAAAATTGTGGTTACTCTATCAGACAAAAAGTACTGACAGCCTGCAATTATTTCTGCATTTGCTAGACATATTTCTATGTTAAATCCACCTTATATTTTTGTTCAAGTATGGTGGTCTGGATTGTACCTATATGAACTTGATACTTTCGTCTAATCATTATTTTCTTTGTTGTGGTCTATTTGCAGAAAATTCAGTGCTTGATAAGTTAGAGAGTAACTCTCGCACAGTTAAGGGAGCACAAACAATTGGACAAGATCGTGGTGCTCTAGCACATATTTTGCAATCTTTAAGAAACTTAAATATCAAAGGCACAGCAGTACTTGCAAGGCAACATGCTAAACCTTTTTTGATAGCCATATAGTTTTAATTTTTTTTTTTGTGTGTGTGTGTTTAAATTTGTCTTTTGTAAGACAACACAAAAGGGAATAGTGCGTGCGGTATAACCCTTCTTCAAACTAGAAGGGGAAGCTCTTTGAGATCTAAACTAAACCTAAACCTAAACCTAAGCTAAACTGACTTTAGACTAAAAACTAAAGACAATATATATAGATATATTTTCACACTATACTAGATTAATTGAGGGGGTTTTGCATGAAAGGATATGACTACCTACCTAATTTTTTTTTGCCTTGGATAGAGGTACGAAACTGTTAATAGTTGTGTCTTGTATGCAAGATCTTCAGATATTAATGGGCAAAGCAGTTAATCGAAACACACACAAATGACACCTTCCAGCTGGCTGAAGTAGAGATCAGCTATTCAATGCAAACAATATCCAAAGGAATAACAACTTGGACAAAGAACAAACAAATGATTTTAAGAAACAAATTGTTAAGTTGCATATGAAGCTACCACTTAATGCACAATGAGAGTGTGTTTAGATAGTAAGCTTTACAACCATGATTGATTGTCTATTCAGCTGCAAATCTATTAGCAGAAATTGTCCAGATTTGGTTACTTTTTTTGATTTCCTAGCTTTAACTAGATGTTATATTTAACTATTTAGATTCTATGTTTGTACACAACTATAAATTTACCAGTCCTTTTTTAAGTCTTTTAGTTTTAACTATGTGTGGATGGGTTTAGATAGTAAGCATTACAACCATGATTCTGTCTATTGAGCTGGAAATTCTATTAGAAGAAACTGTCCATATTTGATTACCTTTTCAATTTCCCAGCTGTCACTGTATGTTGCATTTAACTATTTAGATTATATGCTTGTATATTAGTAATTACCCATAAATTTACAAGTAGGAATCCATTATAAGTTTTACATTGAACACTATTACAATGTTTTTGCTTGTAGTGTTAGCAAAACCCAGATCAATAGTTGTCCTTTGTGTTTTAAGTAGTTCCAAGGACACTTTGAAACAAAATAATGTTATGTAGTTGAAAAACACAAATGCTTTCTAGGAGAATCTTAAATAGATGTTTTGCCATTATTTGTCCTTCAAACATGACCTTAACATTATTGTACTGTCAATAGACTTACTGCTGATTATACTTTCATGTCATGGCCTTTGTGATTTTTTTCTTGAATTTGGTGTGTATTTTGATTTATACCAAGTACTCGAGGCTAACTACTCAAATATATCTGTATAAATTACTGCAGTGAGCAGGCTTGTGCAAATGTGAACCAGGCATTGAGGGTTATTTCAAATTTACTTGCTGCGGGAGCTCTTCAACCAAAGTCTGTTGTGGACGATATTATACCTGCTGTGTTTGGTCTTGTTCTTGCAACCTTAAGTGCATCTAGTTCACAGCTTACTGGCTTCCTGACAAAGGTATTTCTGCATTGATATTATCCTAGGATATTTCAAACAGAATGAAGGGCAACCATTAGATGCTTGTATAGCATTTTCTTATATAGAAATACTTTGTTTGGGTTCAGATTGGGGTTAGTTTTAGATTGCAACAATTCTGAATCTGATTTAAGCTTATGCTGCTTGCATGCATTTAATCTGAAAATAAACAATACCAGTACTTTTCTGCAGGGATTAGCAGTACTCAGAAAACTGATGGATTTGGGTGGAAGCAAAATAGAGAGCTCATATCTCCAGCATTGTGTTGCATTGCTTCGAATTTATGCTCAGGTTATTGTGAACTACACTTTTATTGTACTGCACAGTTACAATAAAAAATTAGGTTTTATATTGGTAAATGTTGACTTCTTGCTACAATGCCATTAAAAAATGTGCAGGCTGTCAATTATGCACATGACTCATCTAGAGTGTTGTATGAGTCAACTGCTTGTGTGAATGTCATGCTTGCACGAATTGCATCAGGGCTTAGGAAATCGCCTTTTCCAGAAGCAGCTTCAGCTATATCTGGTTTTTCAACAGAACAAAATGCTATTAGCCAAATTCTAGGCCAGGCAAAAGCCTTAGGAACAGCTGATCATCTCTGTATATGTTTGGCTACTTCAGGAACAAACCTAATGTCAGGTTCCTGCAATTTGGCGCTTGCAACTGGTGAAGCATGTAAAGCAATATGGTTATTAATTGATTCCTTGAATTATGCATTTGGAAAAGTCAAGAAACACATATTTCCACTTAATGCATTCAAAGCTTATGCTTTGGAGCTGTCAGATACTAAAAATCCTATTGAAGAATTGAAAGCTGAGGATGCATCTTTAGGAGTTGTGGAAACTGTAACAAGTTGGCTTTTGAAGTCAAAGGGAATGCAGTTTGGCTTTTGCTATGCACTTTTGCAAGGATCAGAATTCGCCCTATCTTCTTGTATGCAGGTACTTGTATTTTGTCTTTTTCATCCTGAAAACTTTTAATTCCTGTTAGCATACTTAATATTTTGCCTGTATCACTGTTTATATTAAGTTGTCTTGAAGTGCAATTTGTTACCTTTGGCTTGTGGTATTGATCACTTTATCATATTAGTGGTATATATACCTAATATTGATCAATGCATTGTTGTAACTCCTTATAGTAATACTAGTCCTGTTGAGTATTAACTCGCTTTGATACCTGGACACATTGCCAAACTACAAGAAAGCAATGCTGGACTATGATCGTGTTTACACACAAACCAGATGGTGTGAGTTACAAAAACCATATAGGTATAGGATGGATGAAGATTAACACAAAACAATGTTCGAAGACTGGCATCCCTAAACTAACATCATTGATTAGAGACTCTGGTCAACTTGTCTTTACAGTCTAGCTTAAGACAAACTATAAGCTAACATTAATTCATATTCTGAATCATACAATTATCTGCCACCTCAATTACACTTGGCTTATTTGTCACCAAAACTCACTGCAATAGTTATTCTTTTTCTTATGGTCAAATCTGATTTGGTAATTCCCAGATTGTCTTTTCCTTAGAGAGTTGCAATGGACTTCCCATGTCAACCTTATAATACTTGCAATATGAAACGCTGGGTGGTATCCATGCTACGGTGCTCAGAAGTAAATACCAAAACTATTCCAAGGGTCATGGAAGGAATAGGAATAAGTCGGCCTTGGAAAATAATATTATCTATATTTATGATTCAGGTCCCCAAGAAAATACCACAACCTCCCAATAAAATATAATAATTTTATTCACACGCTGCAATTGACCTTATAACCTTGCAAATATGAACTGAAATGTCTGCCACTGAATATAAATAGATTTCACCTGATATAACCCTATAAATAATGAAAATACATTATGAAATTTGTCTCCAAAGGAGACTTTACAAATTTCTGCAAATCGATTATGCCTTCTTGAATTCTGCAGATTTTACTGCTTGAAGCCCAATTCTTCTAGAACTGCTCAATTAAGTCCAAATGTGAATTCAGAAGTGAATCCACCAATCTAGCTGATTGGGTTTTCGTCCAAACAACCGTTCTACCCAAGGGTTTTCAACCCAGGGCACGCTGAACCTGCAATGACAAACTCTCCAATATAATCTGATAGAAGATGTCAAAAATCAGGATGCCCAAATTCTTCTAGAACTGCTCAATTAAGTCCAAATGTGAATTCAGAAGTGAATCCACCAATCTAGTTGATTGGGTTTTCGTCCAAACAACTGTTCTACCCAAGGCACGCTGAACCTGCAATTACAAACTCTCCAATATAATCTGATAGAAGATGTCAAAAACCAGGATGCCCAAATTCTTCTAGAACTGCTCAATTAAGTCCAAATGTGAATTCTGAAGTGAATCCACCATTCTAGCTGATTGGGTTTTCGTCCAAACAACCGTTCTACCCAAGGGTTTTCAACCTAGGGCACGCTGAACCTGCAATTACGGATTATAGAAGATGTCAAAAACCAGGATGCCCAAATTCTTTTAGAACTGCTCAATTAAGTCCAAATGTGAATTTTGAAGTGAATCCACCAATCTAGTTGATTGAGTTTTCGTCCAAACAACCGTTCTACCCAAGGGTTTTCAACCCAGGGCATGCTGAACCTGCAATTACAAACTCTCCAATATAATCTGATAGAAGATGTCAAAAACCAGGATGCCCAAATGATTTGCTCTAACTCTGCTTTTAAAAGGCTCAGTTGAGTCTTCTAGAAGCATTCTTTATTTAATAAAGTGACTTTATAATATTTAAAATTTTTGTTTAAGCCACTTTAATTAAATTAATTAAAAATAAAGTTATCCTTATGATTTAATTTATTTAGACAATTTTTTAAATAAATAATTTAATTTTATTCCTTTATAATACTTGATCATAGCCTATGGGAATCAAATAGGCTAGATGACCCTGCTAGCTAAATACTCAGAAAAATGGGGACATTACATTTTCTATTATTCCTATTTGGGGATATTATAGTGGTATTAGAACTGCAAGACTTGGCAGCCTGTTTGGTTGGTTGAATGAGTGGAAAGAGTGGTCATAACTTGGAAAAACAAAAGGGAATAATGGCTGATAGCGAACAACCAACATCATCAAGTGAGGTGGAGCAAAACAAATGTTCGCAGAAATGCTATGAGAACTACAAAATACCAATCTTTATTTGAGTCAAATAGCTCATAACATAGCAAATGGAAGAAATCTGGTGCTTATAGAGGGAGAGGAAAGTAGCAAAGCTGCAGTAAACAATGAACATTCTACCAATAAATCTATGGGTTCATCACAATCCAAACCTTTCATGCCTACCTTTATACAGGAACCCATGGAGGACAATGAGGATGTTGAGATTTTGGCTAAGTATCAAGCTTTTGGGGGAAGATTTTCAATCAGCTATCTCTTTTAGAGATTACTTGAAGGTCACCAAATGTACAAAACCAAAGTAAAAACAATGGAATCAAGGAAAGCAAAATTATGGGTTGCAAAAGAGGTTGGGATGTCTATCCTTAGTACTTACCTAGTTTTGAAGTTTAAGGTATTCAAAGCCTTAGTAGAAAATGAAATAGGGTTGAAGATCAAGTGCCTTAGATCTGATAGAGGAGGAGAATTTACCTCAAACGAATTCGAAGAATATTGTGAAAGGCATAGGATAAGGAGACAATATTCAGCTGCAAGTACTCCACAACAAAATGGAGTAGTTGGGAGAAATAAATTAATAATAGAATATTTCAAGGAATGGCAAGAGCTATGCTAAATGAGTCCAAGATATCTAATGCTTTTTGGAAAGAAGTGGTTCATACAACTATCTATATTTCAAATTGAGCACAAATCAAGGTGAATAACAACAAAACTCCATATAAATTTTGGAAGGGAAGGCTTGCAACAGTAAAGTACTTCGAGGTTTTTGGAAGCAAATGCTATATAAGAAGAGATGAGGAAGATTTGGGAAAATTTGACTCCAAAAAGGATGAAGGTATCTTCTTTGGATATTCCACAAGGAGCAAAGCTTATAAATGCTATAACAAGAGATTGCACAAAGTCGTTGAAAGTGCAAATGTGAGGGTTGACGAAGAAAAGCATCAAAAGAGATAGTACAAGAAATTGATTATCAAAATGAAGAAAGTTGCAAAGAAGAAGAAATAGAGGAAGAAATTGAAAACCAAGAAGATGAGCAAAGAAATCTGAAGACTCCATCAAAGGCACCACACAAGACACCATCTAGATTTGTTCAAAAGAACCATCGTGAAGATCTAATTATTGGAGACAAAGACACATAAATTCAGACAAGAAGACTTGCTAATACAACAAAACGTGCAAATTTGTGTTTGCTTTTCAAAGTTGAACCAAAGAACTCAGAAGCAAGTGAAGACAAATATTGGATCAAGGCTATGGAGGAAGAATCTTATCAAATAGAGAAGAATGAAACTTGGGATCTTGTCCCAAGACCTTGTTGATGTGTGTTTTGTGACACACACAATAGTCTAGAATAAAGTGTCCATAGATGCTCTATCCTCTCTTGAAAAAAAATCACCTTTCATGCTAAGATTGCAAGATAGATCACAAGGTAATTCCAATGTTCCAAAATTGGGGTGCGGATAAGCTCTGTGGTAGTTTGTGGTTTGCTGATAACCCAAGGGGCACTTTACTTCAGCAAGTCACTTAGAAGCAAGAAATGGAATGTAGTGTTGTAACTTTGGGACTTTCCGGACTTTGGATAAAAAATGAAAAAAAGAGGGGGTGAGAAATCTTATACTAATCCTAAGGAACTAGGAGATTGCAAAGATCGAATGGAACTTAAATAAAACCATGATTCGTCTCGCCATGTAAAACGACAACTACACAAAAGCAGGTGCAATCTTCCAAGATTTGTGCTTAAGATTTTTTTACTACAAATAATACCGTCAATTGAACAATATTATTTGAAGTAAACGTTGAAAGAAGCCACATTAAGAGCTCAGTCTAACTTTACACATCAAATGAAAAGCATCCATTTGAAAAATGTATGAGCTCAGTTACTTCAATCTTCACTATCAATCTTTCGTTCCACTAACAAATAAATTTATAAATCTAAAACAATTTCTATGAGCAAGAGAAAGTATGTAACCATGCATCCATTTGACAATAAAGATTTCAAAGCATCTCATGCAATTATGAATTTCATTATCACAATAGTTTTTGCAACAATTACATATAACTCTCCTATTATTTCTAAATCTCTAAAATAATTCTTTTAACTCCAAAATTCTAATTTCTAATCCTTTGATTTCTATCTTCTGATTCCGATCGTTTCAAATGAAAATGGAAGGGTACATATAGAATTCTCAAATACAATGAATGGCCGAGATTACAACAAGATCAAGGGCCCAAATTTAAACAAGAAAACCCTAATTAGGGTTGCCAAAATATCGACCAGTTGACAAGCAGATGAGTCACCCATTGGCAGTCACATCCTTATCCACTTTAGCAATGTTCCGTCTGGTGACTCTAGACACAATGGTGCCAACCTCCTCAATGGCAATGTTCGACAAGGCACTAACTTTGCAATCCAACAGGTCCAAACTGTTTGCATAATTGACAAAGACAACTGTCCACTCCGATTCATGCTACAAGAAAGTATTCCGAACAGTCAAGAGGTCGAATGCCTTAGCCAAATTTTCTCCTAAGATTGGCATGACGGAGAAAACCTTTTGGACTTCCATTTGCATATTACCCGGCCCCAAGTCATTTTCCCGAACGATATCCTTGTTCAACACATCTGCCGCCATATGGAAGATGTCATTCTGTATGTTCTTCACTTGTTCATCTATTCTAGCGCTTTCTGCCTTAGCCTTTTCGAACACTTCGACACGTGAGACCAATGCACAATACCAATTGTTGAAGTCGTAGGCCGCTCCAGCTGCAATGATTTCCTCGTCAACCAGCCTTTGCTTGGGGATTTTCCTTATGTCTCAGAGGCAAGGAATGATTCTGTCTTGCAGGTCCTGCAGTCCGTCCCATGCTTGAGCCAAGTTTGTAACCCTTGTGAGTAGGGAAGAAGTCTGCCCATGAGCATGTACCAACTTCTCCACAAATGCCATTATTTCTCCCTCTTTCTTTGCCATCCATTCTTTTGTTTCTCTGACAGTAGTTAGTTCCTTCTCAAGATTTTTTGCCGCTTCTTGTGGTGCATTTGGGAGCAGAGGGGCTGATTGGTCACCTTGGTTGAGTGGCCTTGTCAAATGTCGGATATATTCCTTTAGGCGCTCAACCTCCATCTTATATTCCTTTTTCTTCATAGTCTCCTTTTCTAATATGGACTTAATAGTGGAGACGAAATTATCCAGATCTTCCACTTCTTGTCCTTTTGTAGATGGACCAATGTCAATGACGGTGATGGCATACTCGGCAAGAGTAATCTCATCCTGTGGCTTCACAACCGTTGGAACTGCAATCTGCACTGTACGGTTACCAGTCTCATCTCTTTGAATGGTAGAGAATTTCTTGGCTGGCTTTTTTGTATTTGCTTGCTCCAACCTTGCCAAGAAATCGTCAATGCCATTTGCTTCCGGTGCCTCAACTGGTACCTTGACCTTAATCCTTTCCTTCAGCCAATTTGGGATTGTCGGCTGCTCGACTCCATCATCCTTGTAGTCTAGAATGTCTTGGACTTCTTGTACCGACAGGTCCTCCTGGATGCCTTTGAGGGCTGAGATCATTCCCTCTTGGAAGTCGCCTTCCATGATATTCAAATCTTCATCTGACCCACAAATTTCGGTGCTAGTAGGAGAGTGATGAAAGTCATCTTCAAGCTGCATGGGCTCCATGTCCTTTACAAGAACTGGCGAAGGAATTCTGATATGTTTCCATGATTCTTCGTCCATGATCAACAATTGCTCCACATTCCTGGATGTGGCTGAGTAAAGGGGCTTAGACTTCTTCATGATTGGCTCTTCACCCGTCGCCTTTTCCTTACCGTTCCTTTTCTTTTGGTTGGTAGGCTCAATTAGCTCATCTCCTTGAGAAGCGTCAGCATTGGAAGAACAGGATTCAACTTCGCCCATCAAGTCGTAGGTGAATGCTATATTACATTGCCTTAGAATCTGTACCTGCTGATCCACCCACCACTGTGAGTATTTGAAGATAGGCCTCATGAGGGTCGTCAAATCACTTATCTCTGGCTCTGACCATTTAACAAGAGGAAGTGGCGCTCTTTCATCATAGCCAGGCTGCATGTATACTTCATCATCGTCCAGTTGGTCAGGCACACAGAAGAGTTCCGTCGTCCTGATCATGTCCAAAGGTAGTCTCGACCAAAATCTTTTTCTCACTTCATATTCGTCAGCAGCATTCGCCCAGTAGTCCTCAAGGTCAATCCTGTGCTTGTACTTATTTCCGTTCACAGTTCCCATATGATTGAGTGGATCGAAGTCACTTCTTGATTTGTACGAAGTGAACGGATACAACTGTATCTCCACTCGGGCACTTTCTGTTGCCTGTGCTGACGGACAAGACTATGCCATGTTTCCAATGAAAAGAGGAAACGTGACGGTTGCTTTTTGCTTTGGTCTCTGGATACTTTGGAATGTTTCCAACTGCCTTAGTACTTCCAGCAAAATCACTTTGTCGGTAGGATAGATCGACAACCTGTAAGGAGAGTCTGTGAATCCTTGTATTCGGATATAAGTAAATCTAGGAAACTGGATAAACCAGGATCCGTATTTGTTGATTAAGCTCTTTGCTTCACGGGTGAGCCTCTGATGTGTTCCACCTTGCAGTATCTGGGTGATGTACATGAGAAAAGCATTATGTACCCGACGCCAATGTGACTTCTCGTTCAAATACAATTGAGGATAGCAGTTATACACTTTGAGCTCCCTTTCGCCATTGCTGACTACACCTTTGCAGATTAGACCGACATATCTGTAGGTCCGAGCGAGCGAGTATACAATGTAGGAACCCATATGAAAGGCTTTGGTCTTCTCCAAGTTGACCAATTGTTCATGAATATTATCACTGATCATCCTTGACCAGTTAATCATTTTTGTTCCGGAAGACACTTCGTCAATGAAGTAGTACATCCAATTTTCAAAAGGTGCTCCTTGAGGATTACCTACCAATCTGTTCAGCAGCAAGACTATGTCTCCATACTATTCCTTGAAAAATGGCCTGAGCAACTTCTTGGGCAATCTTTTGGTTGAAGTTCTAGGTTTTTCCAGCCAATTTTTGTTCATGTTTGCCATACAAAGAATTTGTTTATCTTCGTATATCTTTTGTGCATCTTCTTTTGACCGGTAGTATGTTCGGTGGTAAGATGGAATGCCAAACGTTTCTTGTATAGCCAATTTGCCCAAATACGCCAACACTTTGCCATCTGGTGCTTCAATCTATCTTTCCTCGGCATTGTAGTGCAAGGCGCATTCTACAATTAATTCTGGACATTCAATTGCCGACGGAAATCCTGCAGCTTGAACTATGCCGTTTCACATCATTTTTCGTGCAATTGGAGTTGGCAGATGTTCATCACTTCCATAAATTCTTTTGCGGAATTCGTCTAAGTCAATATGGCCAAGATTGGTGTCAGCAACATTCTTCCATTTGGAGACGATTTTAGATTCCAGTTGCAAACCTTTGCTGGCGAATTTCATTTTCTTTGACGCTTCTCCGTTGTCCAACATAAATCTGCGAGAGAAATATTTAGAATTCAGTAATTATTTACGCATAAATATATTCCAACAAACTTGATAAATTAATTATTTGAAAATAATTATTGCTGGAAATGAAAGAATTAAATCATTTCGAAAAGAGAAATCTTTGCCGGAAAAGAGAAATCTTTGCCGGAAAAGAGAAAGTAAAATTTGCCTGGCAATGAAAACTTTATTGTTGATGACCAAATTCGCACTTTCAGCGTTTTACTTCGAAAGAAAAAGAAAAACTTTATTGTTGATGACCAAATTCGCACTTTCACAAACTTCTCTTGCCTTAACAAATTTTCTTCACAACTTCGCTTTCGAAAGAATGAATGAAAAATGAAGTGCAAAATGAATTTAAGGTTGAAAGAATCGACCCATTTAGCAAATTTTAATTGTTTCCAATTAATTCAGTATGAACTTGGCTTGCACGTCTCCTTCGAATAGCAATTTCCATCTTCAGCACCAGTCGGTAAAGAAAGTTTCCAAATTTTACGCCAGTCGAGTGAAGTTCTTTTTCCTTCTCACAATTTGCCTAGAGAAAATTCGAATTTCCTCATTAAATGAGTTTTGGAAAATAAAATATTAAATTAATATTTTATATGTTGTTTCCAACCCGTTCGTTAAAATAATTAAATTATGATATTTAATTATTTTTAAATCCAAAGGCAAATTTAAATTTTAAATTTCTCTGTGCCTCTGCCTAAGGCGAATTTTAATTTTGCCATGAGTTTTTTACTTCAAGCGAATTTCATCCTTGCCAGACATGCAATTTGATTTTTATTTTAATTTTTTAAATGTCTGGACTTAGGCAAATTTTAAATTTTATTCCTCAAATTTCAACACTTAGGCAAAAAGACTTCAATTTCAATTTCTCCAAGTATTCTTCATGCCATACATGGCCTAAGTGCACTTGCCTTGTGTAATTTTTCAATTTACCAAGCTTGAGGTGGACTTGCACTAGCAATTTGCCATTTTATTTAACATAAGGCGGATTTTTTAGTTGCAATTTACATTTTCCAAACACCTTGGAGCGGACCTCTTCACACTCCCACCCATCTCCAACCTTCTTGGGGCGAACTTTACCATGTCCATGCCATTTTCCTCTTGGGGCGGACTTCAGCTTGTCATTGTAATTTCCATTTATGCTGGGCGGACTTCATCTTGTTCATGCCATTTGACATATGGTGGACTTCAAGTGTGCTTTGCCATCCTTCACATTGCTGGGCGGACTTGCTAGCCTTCATGTCATCTCCCAACACCTTGGAGCTGAGTTTACATACTTCATGTCATTCATGCAAGGGCGGACTTGCTTACCATCTTGCTACTTTCCTTGGGGCGGACTTCCTTGCACCTCTGTCATTTACCTTGGGGCGGACTTGGCTTATACTTAGCCATTTTTTCCATGTTGCTGGGCGGACTTGGCTCATACTTAGCCATTTTTTCCATGTTGTTCGGCGGACTTGCCCATCCACTTGTAATTTTTGGACGGACTTGCTTGTTACCTCGTAATTTTGACAAACTACATGGCGGACTTACTTGTCCATTCGCCATTATTTCTCCTTCATGTGCTTAGGCGAATTTAGTAGATGCATCTCCATGCCTTAGGCAAATTTTAGATTTTTTCAAATGTTTACCCATTTTTCTCTGTAACCTTCTGAAGCTGAAGTTGATGAAGCCATGACCTGCACACTTCCCAGAAATAGAAACCCTGCCAAAAATATAAAATTTTCGAAAAATAGAAACTTCCTAAAAATAGCCCCTAAAAAATAGGGATTCCAGAATGGGCTAAAAATGCCAAAAAAATGTCCCTAAAAAATAGGGGCTCGGGGTGGAAACCCTAAAATTTAGGAAGTGTCAGAATTGACTGAACTGACAGTCGATCTTCGTCCACAAGGCCTTCTAAGCTCTTTAGCAACGTCCATGCACTGATTTCGGTTCACAATTATTTCTCGACTCGGATGACCCTTCAAAAATTCAAATTCAAAGTACCCCACCAAAAGACTGAAACGCAAAGGCAAAACTCAGAGGAAAAACTACTAGGGTCCCCATTTGCAATGGGGCGATGTGTGAAAAGGTCACAACAGACCTAAAGACAAAAATGTCATTGGAACCAAGTGGGTGTTTCGAAACAAGCTAAATGAAGATGGGGAAGTCACAAGGAATAAAGCAAGATTTGTTTGCAAAGGCTATGCACAAGTTGAAGGAATAGATTTCAAAGAAACATTTGCCCATGTTGCAAGATTAGAGGCTATCAGAATGTTCTTAGCTCTTGCAAGTTTTAAGAATTTTAAAGTTTATCAGATGGATGCCAAATCATTTTTTCTTAATGGAAATCTTGAAGAGGAAATATATATTGAGCAACCTGAAGGATTCATCTTATCAGAGGAAAAAGATTATGTGTGTAGATTGAAGAAGGCCCTTTATGGACTAAAACAAGCCCCAAGGGCTTGATATTCAAGGTTAGACAAGTACCTGCAAGAGCCAGGTTTCAAAAGAGGAATAGTGGATAGCAACCTGTATATCAAAAATGAAGGAGATAAGTTAATTGTTGTGGTTTATGTTGATGACATCATTTTTGAGGGTGACAGTGATAAGATGTGCAAAGACTTTGCCTCAAACATGCAAAAGGAATTTGAAATGTCTGCTAGGTGAGCTATCTTCCTTTCTTGGTTTGCAAATCTCTCATTCAGATAAAGGGATCTTCATTTATCAAACCAAGTATGTTAAAGAGATGTTAAAGAAATTCAGGATGGAAGATTGTAATCCAGTAAGTACTCCAATAGTTACTAGTTGTAAATTGTCTAAGATGATGAATCTCCTACAACAAGTCAGACTATGTATAGATCTATGATTGGTAGTTTGCTATACCTCACAACTACAAGGCCTGATATTATGCAAGCTGTTGGATTGGTAGCACGGTTTCAAACAGCTCCAAAGGAAACCTATGTCAATGTAGTTAAGAGAACATTGAAATATTTGAAAGGGACTATGGATTTTGGATTGTGGTATTCAAGTGGTGGAGATTTCACTCTTACAGCTTGTACAGATGCGGATTGGGCAAGCAGTGTTGATGACAGAAAGAGCACAAGTGGAGGAGCATTCTTTCTTGGAAAATGCCTTGTATCTTGGTTAAGCAAGAAACAAGCATTAGTTTCTCTATCTATAGTGGAGGCAAAATATATTGCAGCAACAACTTGTTGTACATAGGTTGTATGGATGAAACAGACTTTGAAAGATGTTAAGGTTGAGTATGAGCATCCCATTTCCATGCTCTATGATAATACGAGTGCCATTAACATATCAAAGAATCTAGTTATGCACTCTAGGACATAGCATATTTTGATTAAGTAACATTTGTTAAAGGAGCAAGCACTTGAGCAGCAAGTAAAGTTAGAGTATGTTGCTACAAAGGACCAGATTGCAAATATTTTCACAAAGCCTCTTCCAAAAGAGACTTTTGAGTACCTAAGGGAGAAATTGGGAGTGATGTCACTCTCATCCATTCACTAAGTTCTTCAAGAGAAGCATGCGTTTAGGGGGAGCTATTCATTGTCTTATTCATTTAGCCCCGGATACCCTTTGCCATTGATGTTAAAGGGGGAGGAGTAAAGTCAGGGGGAGAAGCATTGGCCATTTTGCATTTCAAGTTTATTACTTTATAGGGTTGCCATCAATGACAAAGGTGGAGATTGTTGGAAAAATGTTGTCATTGATGTCAAAGAACATCGATTAAGATGTTTATTAGAAGCAGAAATTTAAGGAGCAAAGATGTAATAAATAAGGAGCAAATTTAAATAAAGAGGAGAAAAATTTTAAATACTATGCAAAGCCAATTAGTGGTCGACCCCCTCTCCATTGTGGCATTTAAAATTAAAATATAATAATTACACAAGGGCTGACCTCCTAGAGATAGGCACCCAAATTTGAAGGGTTTAAAAATAAAATTAAAAGAAATTTATGTTGGGCTGACCTGATTTTAGGCACCCAAAATTTGAAGGGTTTAAAAATAAAATTAAAAGAAATTTATGCTGGCTGACCTGTTTTGGAGAGGTGAAACTCTTGGATGAAGTGCCATTTCAAGGGATATAAATACAGGAATTTTGGTGTTTCATTTATCAACCATTCATTGAATATCATTCCTAATTTTTCAGAGCAGATTTACAGCAGAGAAGAGCAGCTTATGTGAGCAGAAATTTTTGAAGACTATGAGCAGATTATTTCAGACTTCATGAGCAGATGGTTGCAGACCTTATGAGCAGAAAATTTTGAAGACTATGAGCAGATTATTTCAGACTTCATGAGCAGATGGTTGCAGATCTTATGAGCAGAAATTATCAAAGAATATAAAGTGCATTAGTGGAGACCTATAAGCAGAAATAATTGTGTAAATAGTGCATCATTGTGATCAGATTTGTGAGCATATTTTGGAGATCATTTGATTGAAGGTTTTATAGCAGAGATTCAAGGCAGAGTTGTGTGTAGAAGCAGATAGATTTTGAAGGAAACTAGGGCAGATCTAACATCATCATTATTTTGTATTTTGAAGGTTGGTGCCTTCTAATCAACAAGATTCGCAGGTTGGAGCCTCTTGCTCAAAGAGATCGGTGTCTCTTGCTGAGTTAGTGCTCAGTAGAGAGGATTGGTGTCTCTTGTGGGTTGGTGCCTACGAAGTTGTAAGAAAATTTATATAAAAGCAATATTTTGCCGTTGTTTTCTCCTGCAAGGGTTTCCACGTAAAGTCGTGTATACTTCTTTTGTTCTAATTTTGTTAGATCTTACTTGTGTGGATGTTTAGATTATTGCTTATGATTGCCAAAGTTATAAATTAAAAAAAAGTTGTTCTTATACTGATTCACCCCCCCTCTCAATATAAGTGTGTGTTTCTTCATATTCAACAAGCAATTGCTAAAATTTGTGTTGATTTTCTTAGATGATATCTTAGTATACTGCAGGGCATGGGAGGAGCATATTCGACATCTTGATGAGGTGTTAAGTATCTTAGCGGCTAACTCCCTTTTTGCGAAAGCCTCTAAGTGTGTGTTTGGTATGATTGACCTATTATATTTGGGATATGTTATTGGGGAATGTGGAATGAAAGTACATAGAGAGAAGATCCAAGCTATACTTGATTGGCCACCACCAAAGAATGTGTCCCAATTGAGGGGCTTCATTGGTTTATGCACATACTATAGACTGATTGTGAAGGGGTTTTCTTCATTAACTACTCCTTTGACAGATTTGACCAAGAAGGATGCCTTTGTTTGGACGGTTAACACTCAAAGAATCATGGATCATCTTAAGAAGGTAATGAGTACTTGTCCTGTTTTGGCTTTACCGGATTTTTCTAAACCTTTTGTGCTTGAATGTGATGCATTCGGTATTGGTATTGGGGTTGTTTTGATGCAACGCAAGCATCCAACTGCTTATGAGAGCCAAAAATTGAATTAGGTTGAACGAAGGTTCTCTACATATGACAAGGAAATGTTGGCAATCATGCATGCACTTGAAAAGCTTTGTCAATATCTTGTGGGCAACAAGTTTATAGTGAGGACTGATCATAATAGCCTCAAGTATTTCATGGAGCAAAAAGGATTAAAATGAGAGACAACAACGTTGGGTAAGTAAGCTTCAAGGGTATGATTTTGACATTGAATTTGTCAAGAGAAAAATGAATTTTGCTGCAGATGCATTATCTAAAAACCCTTCATTTTGCTCACTTTCAAAAATTTCAGCTTCTTGGAAGGATCACATATTAGCAGAATATTAAAAAAATCAGCATGCTTGTGATATTCTAGATGATAAAATCGATGATGAAAAGTATAAAGTGTTGAATGACGTCATCTATTATAATGATAGAATCTATTTAGTATTGGAAAGTAAGCTCAAACATAAGATTCTTATTGCTGTCCATAACAATCAGCTTGCTAGTCATCTGGGTTATTTGAAGACATACAAGTACATTCATGAAAGATTTTCATGGAAAGGTATGAAAGATGATGTTCTCAAACATGTGAGGGAACGCATAGAGTGCCAAAGAAACAAAGCTGAAGTTTCTTTTCTAGCAAGGCTGTTAGAACCACTTCGTATTCCCAATCAAAAGTGAAGAAATATCGATGGATTTCATTACTGGGCTGCCTAAAGTCAATGGTAAGGATTTTGTTTTTGTTGTGGTGGACAAACTCACTAAATATGCTCATTTTATGCCAATGCCTTTCCAGTTTAAAGCACCACATGTTGCTGGTCTTTTTTTGAATAAGTATTCAAACTTCATGGTGTGCCAAAGAGAATTGTAAATGATAAAGATCACATATTCATCAACACTTTTTGGCAAGAGTTGATGAAGCTGGCTGGAACAAAATTCGATCATAGCACTAGTTATCGTCTACAAATAGATGGTCAAACTAAAATTATAAATAAATGGCTTGAAGGTTACTTGAGGAACTATGCCTTGGGGCAGCGAAAAGCATGAACAAAGTGGTTACATTTGGTAGAATTTTGTAACAACACTACATATCATATAGCATAGGTATGAATTTTTTCAAAGCTTTGTATGGTGATGAAGCTTCTACATTTGTGGATTTGTTTTTTTTTGATTCTAGACCCTCCAAAAGCTCTTGAGTGGGCAAAAGAGAACCAAGATATCCTTAAAGCACTTAAGGATAATATTCAGATTGCACAAGAACAACAGAAGAAATATGCTGATCACCATAGAGTTGAGAGGTCTTTTGAGGTAGGAGACATGGTATTTTTGTGTCTTCAACCTTATAGACAAGCTTCATTGAAAGTAAGTGGGGCAGAAAAGTTTAAACTGAGGTTTTATGGGCCTTTCAAGGTGACTAAACGAATTGGTGAAGTAGAAAATGAGTTAGAGTTACCAACTACAAGCAAAATTCACAATGTATTCCATGTGTTATGCCTCAAGAAGGCTCTTGGACAACATGTGACTCCTATGGAATTGCCTCCCATGGATGAAGAAGTTAAATTGATACTCATTTTAGAAACAATTTTACAGGAGAGAAAAGGTTGAAGAATAAAGTAATTTTTGAATATCTTATCAAGTGGAAAAGCTTGCCTTTAGAGGATGCAACATGGGTAGGAGAGGAGATTCTTAAGCATCCTAGTGTACAAATGCTTGAGGACAAGCATTCTTTGGGTGGGGAGGATTGTAATCTCCCCAACTCAAATCATGAGGATTAACAACACATTGGCTGTCCTTTCATTGGATTACTGAAGAGGAAGAGGATGCAGTGCATTATTGGATAAGTATGGAGTCTTTGATTTGTATTATATTCTATTCTTAAGTTTTGTGCATGTCTGTTTATACAACTTAAGTGAATTAAGTCATTTTACGTTATGGGCACACCTTTTTAGGCAACTTAAGTAAATCCTAGCCAAAAGACTTAAGTTGTCCCTCTTTTTATGTACTTTAAGTGATTTTAAAAAGCATGTGATAATAAGGCAAAGGGGGTGTGGGTTTTCTAGGAGCTTATTAGTTGAGTTTTTAGGGTTTCGATGTGGAGCATTGGATTAAGAGGTGGTGAATCAAGCGTTGAGATTAATGCATATCTTTGGGAGATATTATATAATTCTCTAGGGGTCTTTTAGAGCTCATTGTGTGGTGAGTTTTTTGTTTATTGCTGCTGCAACTTGGCTTAAGGTCTGAAACCTTGGAGTATCTTTGGTTTCAGAGAGACATACGAGCTCCCCTTAGTCAAAAGGGTGTGTTTCGGTGGAAGAGCTTTGGTTTGTGAAACCCTAGCACATCATCTTTTCTAGGCTGCAATAGTTTATTAGGTTTGGAGGCCAATTTAGAGGTGAAATGCAGAGTTGAAGGTTCAGATTTGGTTCAACTATGACATGATATCTTCACATTTCTGAGTATTCTTGAGGACAGCAACAAAAGTGCAAGTTAGACCTAGCGCTACCTTGTATTGGGAAGTTTGATGCCATATTTTAGGGTGGCTAGGGTTTGAACAAAGACTGAGGTATTTTGTATATAAAATCTGCATACTTTATTCTTCTTTATCTCAGAAAAAATAAAGAAAAACCATTGTGTTTCATTTCTGGAATTTCTGGGCAGAAATAAGAGGATTCTTTGTATTTTCTTAATTTCAGTAATACTCAAAAATTTATTTCTTTTAACAGAAAAATTAGATCATTAATCTGATTGTAAATCTGAGTTTGTTGTTGAAATTCTTTTATGCAAATTAAGTTCTAAATTTTTTTGTGCCCTAGTTTTGGAAATATTGTTATTTTTCTATTATCCCTATTTGGGGATATTACAGATGTTGATGAATGGTAGCTTAGGTCAGATATAAACGATGATTGCTAAGCATCATCATCGTTTATATAAGATCAAAAAGCTCTTCATATTTAAATATTTCTGGAAAAATAAGTTAGTCGAATTTATAAGCATGCATAAATTCGAAAATAATAAAGGTTGATTTAAATCTGCATTGAATAAAATCGGAACTCATATAATATATGTCCGACACATATGTGAGGACTTATGTGTTAAGGTTTGTTAAAGCCGAGTGTTAGTCGGCTGTCTAAGAGACCTGCACGCCCAAAGGGACACGTCCTCTCAAGGGACGCATCCCTTAGAGGCGAGTCTCTAAGGTATTAAACTTGGTTCCCTCATTGATATGCAAACATCGAAATCAATAAATGTTCTCCAATCAGCACATTTGAGTATAAGAAGAAATTTGGAAATTGTTTTGACTTAGAATTCTCTCACAGAATTTCAGACCTTAGTGTTTCCATAGATTTTTAGGATCCTATCTAAGCAAGATTTGATTACATTTACATGGTATCAGAGCCGCGTTGTGTGAATCCAAATCAAATCTAAAATCAGTTTGCTCTAGAAAAAATCGTATTTTCCAAAATCGAATTCACATCACATTCTTCAGAATGTCAAGTGTGATCAGATTTGAAGATCGTCTTGCATGAGCAGACAATTTCACATCACGGAAATTTAGAATCATGATGATCCTTAAAGAGAATAAGTTAGACTCACTTGTGAGAGAAAATAAAAAGGAACCAGAGGTTGAACCTGAGAAAACTCAATGGATTGAAAACAATGAAAAGGCCATGAAAATCCTAGTAGATGCAGTTAGGGATCATATCGTGCCCATCCTAGCAAAACATGAAACTGCATACCATATGTACAAATTTCTTGAGAGTACTTATGAGATCAACAACACCTGCAGGACTCTTGCATTAAAAAGGCAAATCAACAATGCCCAAATAAACAAAGGAGAGTCCATTAATGCATACTTCATGAGGATTATTGAACCGAGGGATCAATTATCCACAATTGGATATCAGATTGACAATAAAGAGTTAACCCTAATCTCACTAGGAGGCCTACCAAACTCTGGGAGTCATTTGTTCAAGGAGTGAGTGCGAGATCTAAACTTCCTAAGTTTGACAGGCTAAGAATTGATTGCCTTCAATAAGAAACCAAACTCTCCACAAAAGAAAATAGACCAAAGAACATAGATGAAGACATTCATGTACTCAACTCAACGTCTAATAAAAGGAGTAAGAAAAACTCTTTCAAAAAAGGATCTTTTAAAAGAAAGAGAAATTCCAATGTAAAGGGATTTTATAAGAAGAAAGATATCTCGCAAGTACAATGCTTTAGATGTGATCAATATGGTCACTATGCAATGAAGTGCCCTGATAGGACTAAACAACAAGCATCCTTTGCTAAAGTAGGAAAGCCAAATTCAGATAATGATTCTGAGAACTTTGTGTTCTATACAACCTTATCTAGTCAAGTATCCGACAACACCCACAACAGGGTAATTGATAGTGGTTCCTCTAGACACGTCACAGGGTTCAGAGAATACTTAGATACTATGACTGAAAGGTCTGATGAAGAAGTAACCATTGGGGACGATTCTACACAACCAGTAAAAGGGGTGGGAACTTGTTCCATCAAGTTGAAATTTGGGCTTTCTCTACAACTCACCGGAGTCTTATTTGTACCTGGAATAAAGAGGAATTTTATTTCCATCTCCACCCTTGAAGACAATGGTTATAGAGTCACCTTTATGGATGGGAAAGTTCTAGCATGGCCTAAGAACTCAACAATCAAGAAAGCCCAAACCATAGGTGTAAGACAAGGGTACCTTTACAAACTTTGCACAGAGGTTAAACAAGCCCTTACCCTAAACACCTTTGATTCAAATGAGATTTGGCATAGAAGATTAAGACACCTTCATTTCTGTGCCCTACCTTCTGTAGAAAAACTTGTAACAGGCTTACCTAAGTTAAATCCATCTCATGAAGGAACTTGCAAAAGTTGTGCCTTAGAAAAGAATACAAAGGGGTCCTTTCCCAATAGTTTGAGCAAAACCCTAAACGTGTTAGAACTAGTTCACTCAGACTTATGTGGACCCATGTCTGTACCCTTTAAGGCAAGATTTCTATACTATGTCATATTTGTAGATGATTTCTCTAGGAAAACTTGGATCTATTTCCTTAAGTGCAAAGAGTCAATAGAAATCCTTAGAAGGTTCAAAGAATTTAAAGCCCTTACTGAAAATTTCTCTGGAAAGAAAATAAAAATCTTAAGGACAAACAATGGCAAAGAATACACCTCTGAGATTTTTAAGGAATTTTGCATGAGTGTTGGAATTAAGAGGGAGTTCACAGTTGCCTACAACCCTCAACAGAATGGGGTTGTTGAAAGAAAAAATAGAATCATTGTAGAAGCTGCTAAGGCAATGTTACTAGACCAAAATATTAAAACTTCTTTTTGGGCAGAAGCCTCTAGGACTACTGTCTATATCCAAAATAGATGTCCTCATTCTCATCTTGATAACAAAACTCCGGAAGAAGCCTTTACGGACATAAAACCTGACATTAGTCATTTTAGGATTTTTGGCTGTCCTGTCTATATTCATGTGCCCAAAGAGAAGAGATTCAAACTAGAACCTTCTGGAAAGAAGGGAGTATTTGTGGGATATAGTGAAACCTCCAAAGCATACAGGATATTCATACCCGGGCAGAAACAAATTGAGTTGAGCAGAGATGTCATCTTTGAAGAAGACATTGCATTCAAGAGGGCAAGAAGTTCTAGTGAGACAGAAACTCATTTCTCACGAGTACCTGAAATGGAACCTGCTCCTGAGATTCAGAGGGAGCATCTTGAGGAAATGCCACATGAACTTCCTTCCACTTCAAATGAGGATACAAATGACATTGGCAGAAAGAGACCACTTTGGGCCAGAAAGATGATCAAAGAAGCAGAGGATCATGCAGGACCTAAAGGAACGTTCAGGGAGAGTAAAAGACCCAAACGTTTCTCTAGCTATGTTGCTCTAATGAACAACATCATAAACTCAGAACCTGTCAGTGCTACAAAAGCTTTTCGACATCAAGCATGGAAGGATGCAATGACGGAGGAATATCAGTCTATTCTAAAGAATGATGTATGGGATATTGTGCCTAGACCAAAAGAGAAATCTGTTGTCTCTTCCAAATGGCTCTTCAAAATCAAGCATGCTGTTGATGGCAGTATAGAAAAACATAAAGCACGTTTTGTGGCAAGAGGTTTTTCTCAAAAGGAAGGCATTGATTACGAAGAAACATTTGCACGTGTTGCCCGTTACACATCACTGAGAGCAGTGTTAGCCATTGCAGCAGCTAAAGGCTGGAAGATCCATCAAATGGATGTGAAGACTGCCTTCTTGAATGGAACCATTGAAGAGGAAGTCTATTTGGAACAGCGTGAAGGTTTTGTGATACATAAACCTGACTCACATGTATGCAGACTGAAGAAAGCCCTCTATGGACTTAAACAGGCTCCCAGGGTCTGGTATGAAAGAATTGACAACTATCTCTTGGGATTAGGATTTACAAAGAATAATCCTAACTCCAATCTCTACTTCAAGGTAATCAAAGGTGATTTGCTAATAATTATTTTATATGTTGATGACTTGCTGATAATAGGAGAAGATCACCTCATTGCTCAAGGGAAACAGAACCTAATTTCTGAATTTGACATGAAAGATTTGGGTATTCTACACTACTTCCTAGGTTTGGATGTATGGCAGAAATCAGAGGGCATTATACTAAACCAAGGGAAGTATACTATTGATATTCTGAAAAGATTTGGAATGTTGGACTGTAGACCGATGTCTACACCTATGGAAACCAACCTTCACAAATTGAAAGAAGCAGCAGCAAAATCCAAATGTGCAGATCCAACCCTTTACAGACAGATGATTGGATCATTGATGTATCTGGTTAACACCAGACTTGATATTTGCTATGCAGTGAATGTTCTTAGCTAGTTCATGTATGAGCCAAAGGAAATTCACTTAATGGCTGTGAAACATATTTTGAGATATCTTCAAGGCACTATTGGATATGGTCTTCTTTACAAGAATGAACAACTAGATCTACATGGGTACTCTGATTCAGATTGGGTTGAAGGTGTAACCGATCGGAAAAGCACATCAGGATGTTGCTTCAGTTTAGGATTGGCTATGATCTCCTGGATTTGTAGAAAACAATCTTCAGTTGCACAAAGCTCAACAAAAGTTGAATACATTGCAGCCTCAATGGGAGCAAGAGAAGCAATTTGGCTTCATAAATTGCTTGTGGGACTTTTTGGTGAGCCCTTGAATCCTACAATTATTCATTGAGATAATCAGAGTTGCATCAAACTCTCTATGAATTCTGTCTTTCATGATAGATCTAAGCACATTGAGATCCCCTATCATTATGTAAGAGATATGGTGGAAAGGAAAGTGATTCAGTTGGACTATATCAGTACAAATGATCAAACTGCAGACATTCTCACCAAGCCTCTCTCCCGAATCAAGGTAGAGCACTTCAGGAAGAAACTTGGTATGGTTGAAATGTAATTTGTTATTTATGTTTGAAATACAAATTGTTTATAAATTGTACTAATATATAAAGATGTTTAATGTGTAAACTCTTTTGTCATGTGTGTGACTCCATGACTTTATGGGCCTACTCCCCTTGTGTACATTATCGAAAGGTGACGATCTTTCTGATAATGAACACTTGTATTTGACATTGTAAAGTGACGACTCTACAATGATAAACTATCATGATAGATATCATGTGACTTGATATCTGTGGACATGTCATGATAGTATCTCTTGGACACCTTGATGGATATCATGGGACTTGATATCATCTGAAGATCATTGTGATCCTTAAGAGATAATCATGGTGGATATTTATATCCGTGGATATGCCATGAATTATGGTAGACATCATGTGACTCGATGTCAGTGCACATACCATAATGAAGATGTGTTATGAAGAATGCCATGTGACTTGACAACTTTGAGAAAACATATCATATCTTCGATATCACGTGTGAAGGTGATATCTCCACTTATTTGATTTGAAATATCTTCCCTAGCTAAGAGGGGGTGTTGATGAATGGTAGCTTAGGTCAGATATAAACGATGATTGCTAAGCATCATCATCATTTATATAAAATCAAAAAGCTCTTCATATTTAAATATTTCTGGAAAAATAAGTTAGTCGAATTTATAAGCATGCATAAATTCGAAAATAATAAAGGTTCATTTAAATCTGCATTGAATAAAATCAGAACTCATATAATATATGTCCGCCACATATGTGAGGACTTATGTGTTAAGGTTTGTTAAAGCTGAGTGTTAGTTGGCTGTCTAAGAGACCCGCGCACCCAAAGGGACGCATCCCTTAGAGGCGAGTCTCTAAGGTATTAAACTTGGTTCCCTCATTGATATGCAAACATCGAAATCAATAAATGTTCTGCAATCAGCACATTCGAGTATAAGAAGAAATCTGGAAATTGATTTGACTTAGAATTCTCTCACAGAATTTCAGACCTTAGTGTTTCCATAGATTTTTAGGATCCTATCTAAGCAAGATTTGATTACATTTACAACAGATATAAACATATTTCTCCCTGTTTCAAAACAATGAAGAACAATTTGTCTACTCGTCTATTTTGCTGGTTGCTACTTATATATTGTATCTGAATATTTATACTTGATGTTTTTATTGTTAATTGCTTATAGCTGTTACTTTAGTTTCCATTAGCTAGTATAACTTTATGGTTTTTGGTTTTCTCCTCTATTGTAATTATCTTCTTTTCCAACTCTTTGCACATGTCAATGAGTTTGCCATGGCTGCTCCACTAGGGGACTTTTTAATATGTTATATACAATAATACATTTATCTTTTATAAAGAATCTGTTATCTAAGTGGTTAAGCTTAATTGATTAAAATGCTGGGTTCTCATTGTGGAGACCCAAGTTCAATTCCTCTTGGAGACATCTAATGTGGAATTCTAAATTGTGACTCCCGGTCTTCCATATTTGGCTTCTAATGTGGATGTGGATTCTAAATAAATTGGATTTCTAAGTATTGGGTCTTGGTCTTCCATGGATGATTTCTAGCGTGTTTTCTTGTAGGAAAATACTAATCTGAAGAGCTTTAGGTTCTGAAAACTAACTAAATAATATTTGTACACAAATAGAGGGGTGAACCAAAAGGTGTGAAACCATAAACAATATGATGTTGTTAGGAATAAGGTGTCTCAACCTTGGATAATTCCTATTCTTATTATTTGTTTTGTAAAATGTATTTCTTGCAAATAATGTAATTAAGTGTGAGTGTACATGTCTAGTTTGCATGTTGATGTGTCACTCCACTTAATGTGTCGGCATCTTGAATTGTGTGTAAGGAGATCATGGCTGAAACGGTTATGACGGATTCCTATGACACGTAAGAGCTATGTCTGGAAGATTCAATGACAGGTGAAGACATGTGGCAATTGATAAAGTTGAGTATTGTACACTCTTCCACGATAGTGGGGTTCGGGGCATCGCCCCGAAAAAATTTTCGAGTTCCTATTTTCTCGGAGAATGGTAAAACCCTAATACAGTTATCTTCGGAAGTTGCCCTAAAAGGGAAGCGCATGATATAAGCGTTTTTTAGGGTTGCGAAGATTTGTGATGTGAGTGTATTGTTGGAACGTTTTTTCATGCTGCCGCATTTTGTCTTCAAGAGTTGGAAATCTCCTAAAAGAACTTGCATTGCAAGTGTGTTGTAACCGTTGTGTTGAAGATAATACATTGTGCAGGTTTTGGAGTGCTGGGGTTTTTTACCGAAAGGTTTTCCCCAGGGTAAATCATTGTGTCATTCTTCATTTTCTGTATGTATGGTATATTGCTGCAATATCTTTGTTAAGTAGATTAACGAATCTGAAATTGTAAGGGTTTAAAACGAATTTGCACCATACTTTCCTTAAGAGATTAGTGTAGGAAGCTGTTTCACTGAGTTTCATACGATGTAAGTACAAGTAGCAATGGTCATTTGAGGGTAAATGGAGCAAGGACTGAAAGAGCAAAGTCCAAGACCCAGTTTGGGAACTGACATTGTCATGTTTGTAGCAAGGCTTGGGTCACAAGAACCAATGAAATCATCATCCACGATCATGAAAGGTTCAGTGCAAGATCTGATGATATTGCTTGGGGAGTGTTCACTTTTAAGGAGCCTGGAGTAGAAAATGCAGGGAGGAAGCAAGGTGCACCACCTTTAATTTTTTTAAACCCTAAGGCAAACTTTACAAAGTGGAGAAAGAGCTGATAAGGAGTGCTTTCCTTGTAGCCTAGAATGCAAGCCAAGGAGACTAGCAGTTCCTTGATGCTGAATTGAAGTAGATCTCTAATGCCTAAATAAGTGGAAGGGGTGAAGGGGCTGAGTGGCCCATTGTGTTGTTACACATAAGAACAAGGTCTACATTAACTCTCCTTGTATTTTGAGAGTTAACGATATTTAAAAGATCCCTAATGTGCCCAAAATTTTTGGTAAGCCAAAAGGAGGTGATCAAGGCAAAGGAGGCAACCAGGTTCGTATTTCTAGATCCCCATTTAAGGACCAACAACTAAGAGCAATAAACTCACAAAGAAAAAGTTTTACACACCTTTGATTAGAATAGTGGAAGAAAATGGATATAGAACTGCCCAGTCTCTTTAAAGATAGTGATACCTCTCTCAGATCTTGTTGTAGACAAGAATCTTGAAACTAAAGGGTTGCATAATCTCTATGGTTTTGTATTTGTAACATCCCATTTAATCCGGAGGGAATATTTGGTAATATCTGATCAAGTTTATTTTTTAATTTCCATGGAATGATATATTTGCAGGAAACTATAATCTTTCCAATTGATACTTCTGATAATTAATAAAATAATATCACCTAATCTTTTTGAGCTGCTTGCTGGTTTCCTTATTCTGCTAATGAAATCTGAATATTCTGACTACAGCTGAGCCCACTTCAAAGTATTAATAAACAATTTCCAATGATATTGAATCCCAACAAACAAATTAAATTTAATATAACTTTACTAAAGATGTAGCGATTACCTTTTCCTGGTTGTATTTATTAATACTACCAGCTTTTTGTCTCTTATGACTGCACGGTGGATACTTGGCACCCAAAATCTCCCTTTGATTACTTTTGGAAAGTAGTTATAGAACATGCGGCAGTTATAAGGGATATTGAACTTTAGATGGTTAACGACAGATATCCAAAGTCCATATATTAATCGCTACTTCTGACAGATTAAAGTGGCAATATTACTTTAGCTATAATGCAATGACCAGTCTTCAAATGACTCCTCAGAAAGTAACTCCTGCATTGACAATAATCCGTGATCATAATACTAAAGGCCAACACTGTTCAGAAAATATATATTCTAATCCACCGATTTGTCTTTCCTGGCTGTAGTTTGTTCCACACTGGTCAACAATGATTAGTATAATATTTGGTGCAGTGAACAGATCTTACAATATTCAACATATATCCATTGACTTAAATCTTTAATAAGTTTTTGAAACAAACTTTCTGCATAATGGTGATCTCTGTGTAAAATCACTCCAAGGAATTGTGGGTTTTCATCCTCCAATTCCAGATCTAGAGGGTTTTCATCCATAGGTTAATTGAACTGAAGTCCAATGTTCCAACAAGGATTAGAAATTGGAAAATACAATGTTTTATCAATGTATCCTTCTCCTTGCTTCGTCACTCTTAAACAGAGCTTTCCTTCAAAAGATGTACCTCTTCAAATGTCCCTTGATTGATATTATCAAAAATAAACTTCAATTATAATTATTTTATAATATTACTTTTATTTTTCCTTGAGGGTGGAAATTGCATTTTCCTTGTATTGATATTTGCTGTGCTGGAGAATACGTCTGCTGTGCCATGTTTATATCATATTGAGCCATCATGCACACAGGCTGTAGACATGGTTCTGCAGTGAAAACAGAGCATCTGGTTTAAGTTTGAAGAGGGGACATTACAATCTTGGAGGTAGTGGTGATAAATCTTGTTGGTAAGCATAATATGGGGGTCAGTCTCAATCCATTGCAGGTGGGAGCACTCCCTTAGCTGGCCAAGGGGAATTTTTTAACTGTGACCAATGATGGTGGAGATAGTCAAGTTGAATGATGGTACCATCAACAGAACAAGAAATGCTTACCATCCACATAACAAGGACTAGCAATACTTGTGTGATATCTACAAACAACTTTGTTTGATGAGGGAGAAACTACATGAGGTTTTGAAGTCTGGTTCATGTTCTTTCCATGTTGATACTTCAGATATTGTCTACCTACCTTGCAGGGCAAGGTGGAAAATGCCGTGCATCCCAATTTTGTGGCATTCTTGCTTAATCTCAAATGGTTTCATAGGTAAACATGTATAGATGCTATGTTCTTCAAGATGATTGCTTTGTAATAGGCAGGATTAAGGCAAAGACGCCAGTTTTTGCATGCCAATGTTGTATAATTTATGTTCATTTTAGTGGACTTTTGAGAGCAGTATGGGGCAAGAGCATCTATGCTAAAATGGTTAGCTATTCGTGTTTTCTGTCCAGACTCCAGTAAATTCAAGTTTTTTAATTTTAAGTTTGGTTGTTAGTTTCAATGACTTATAAAGTCAAAATTGCTTTCAATGTTTCAAGTTTTGAACTTTTTAATATTTTATTTCACTTAATAGATTGATCAGCTTGTCTACCCGTGAGTGAAAATAGGGTGATTACACTTCATTCATTTGATGAAGCATAACTTGTTAGGCATGAAAAAGGTGGAGGATCTGACTATATTTTGTTTGAACCTCTGTTTTTTAATCCCAAGCAGTATCTAAATACTGAATGGCCTTCAGCGGGATATGGGGTTAATGGATATTGACAATGTTGAGCTGCCAATTGGTGTTGTTGAGCAAGATACAAAAGGGCCTCTTGAATAAACACCAACCATCAGGGGCAGATATTGGCAAACCAGCATGACTGTTTTAAGCTCCGCACAATGATTCCTTCTTTTAATTTTTGCAGCTGACAGAGAATTTTATGACCAGCTATTTGAAAATACGAATTAGGCAACATAGGTGTTAAGCATTACCATTTTCTGTCAAGCCTTTCACGCCCTCCATAGTTATGTTTCCTGTTGAAAAATTGTTGGTCACTTCTGGTAACTTAGGTGGTCCATTGTATCGGCTTTGAAGCACCCATTTGTTCTCAGCAGGGAAACCCTGGTACGTGTCCCCAACAGTTTTTGGTGCATCCCTGTTTTGGCTGGCCATCCCCATAAAAAGTATTTTTTTTTTTAATCAAGAAACCCCAAAGCTTTAAAAAATGATAAAATTGTGAAAATGGCATGTGCCATGAAGGTTTGTGTGGTTTCAAAGGCCTTAATTTGTGTTTGGTGGCGGGGAATTGCCCTTCGACCTCGCTTTGTATTGTGGCAAGGAGTGAGCCAAGAATGCTGCCCCTCGACCCCATTGGGGGTGTTGCCTCCATACCCCCATGAGGGGTGCTGCCCCTCAACCCCATTGGGGTCTCCACTCCCAACCTCCACTAGTTATTGGGATCTCTTGTCACATAAGAAATTTGATTACAAAGGGGGTCCAGGAGTGGATGCCAAAACTGACAATGTAGACAATTATCTTTATGACTATCACAATATCATTGATCAATAATGAAATATCATACTATCAAAGGTTCAAATGTCATTATTATTATAAAATATAACATTGTATGATATATCAAATGTATTTGCAATTCTATATATTTTTAAATTTTTTTGCACACATACGTACACAAATTAAGTTGACATTTACTAATCTGTTCAACTCTCATGTGAACTCTCAATTTAACACAAATGTTATGTATTAAGGTTCTATATTGTATATATGAATGTTTTATCAATGTTATCATATGAATATTTAAATTTTCCCTATTTTTTATATAGCCGTCCCCAAAAATGGCCCAAAAATTTGGGGACCTCGAAACACATACCCCCATCCCTTGCCGTCCCCCTCCTGGAAACTTGGGGTAACATAGGTTCTCAATAAACTGATGTGGCAAATGTTTTTGGAACAGGGCCATTAGTCTAATTTGTTTAGCCTATGTTTCAAGGTCAGGTTATATTTTTTCTCTAGGAATGTGGATAATAACTCTTGATTATTAAGATGATATAATTATCTATTCCAGAACTCTGCTTTTAATTCAAGTACTAATTTGGAATGGAATGGTCCGAAGATTGTATAAAATTATATTTTTTAAACAAGGAACTGTCCATGGACATGCAAAAGTTAAGTGAACTGTCCATATTCTATTTGTTCACCTGTATGGCATTCTCAATTATTCTTCAACTTCATGTATAACACTGGTGCCAAATTTTAGTCTTTCCTTATCCCTCCCTTGTGCCTTCTTTTGAATATTTTTCTTTTTCTTGTAAGGCGTACTAAATGTCTTGCTGAATGGTACTCATTTTCTCTCCAGTTTATTGCATTAATTGCCATAGAATGTAAATATTTCAGTAACTTGTTAAAGAACTGTACTCCTTTAAACAACCAATTTTTATTCGTGGTACTTAATATCATGTAGTCTAAATGTGCATATAAGCAATATTGAATGTTGAGAGTTTTTCATTTAGTAATTTGCTAATTGAGTTTATATCCTCTCTAATTTTGCACTGATTCCAAATTTGCACATGATTTCTTCAGGTTCTGATGCGTTGCTGCATTTACAATGCATCTGCTTGTGATGTATTATGTGGTATACCAGTTCAAGAGCCTATATCTAGTGCTGTGAATGGAGGTGGAGATGGAACTGTTGTTGGGACTATGTTTCAATTGCTGTCACTACACAGTAAATCGACTTCCAATAAAGAAGCACCTTCTAATGAATCAGATAAAGCAGCCAAATATTCCAGTAAAGAGACTGTTATTCTACATATATGTCTTACTCTTACAACCATTTCGCAGGGGTTGAAGTTGTGTGGAAGGCGTAATGCTTCCTGTGTCTTGACTGCATCTCAACCAAAACAGCGATTTCGTCTTGAAGTACTTGCTCAACAGTCTTCTTCTGATGATTGGTCAACTGGTGCTTTTCCTCAACATCGCTGTGTAGCAGCTATGTTAGCTTTGGCTTCTATCCTGTCCCTTGAACATGATGCACATGGACCTATCAACTCATCATCGGTAGTTGAAATTGCATTGGCTAAGATTCTTCCAACATCCACAATACGTGGCCATCTCAGGCTACCTTTTGTTTCAGAATCAAAGGCATGCGATAGGAAAGACGAGCGGGCTGTGGTAAGCAGTGGAATTGGTATGCTCACACATTGGCACGGAATGAGAGATGGTTGTGTTGGTTTACTTGAAACACGAGTTAAATGGGGAGGACCACTGGCTGTAGAGCAAGCATGCTCAAATGGTATCCCCAGTCTACTTATTTCTCTGTTGGCAGATGGGCCTTCAAAGATAAATCATGAAGTAGGTAATTGCTTAGAGGACAAGGTTGGTTTCTCTCCAACAGGTGTTGTTTGGGCATTGTCGGTAATAGCACAGTGCTTAACTGGTGGCGCATTCCGTGATATTCTTTTAAAGAGAGAGCCTCTCAGTTTAATCATAGGATTGGTGAATGAAACACATCTCAAGTACTTGAAATTTTGGGATGGGCATGGTGGGGGCAGTGCTGGTTTGAGAAACTTAGTGAATGAAATCATTAATATTTTGGCATTTCCTTTTATCATCTCTCAGCAATCTCCCGGTTTACCTTCAACATCTGCATCCATCAGTAGTGGTTTGCTTCTTAACAAAAGCTCTCCAGGTGGAAGAGTGGGCAGTGAAAATGCGGATATCATTAAGGCAGTTTCTGCTAGTATGCCTCAGTATTCACAAATGCTTCTTGAGGTTTGAGACAGTATTAACACAAGCTGTAGTTAGAAAGTTTATAGAAAAATACACCCATGGTATCAATGTTTTTTCTAGATGCTCTAATGATATAGAAGATAAAAGATAAACTATTTAATTATCAAGAAATTCTTATGCATAATGATGTTCCCAAGACATTTTATGAAGAGCTTGTAAGGATGTGAATGGTCTAACATCGGTTAGTTTTTGTCAGGCTCTTTAACAAATGAGATTTTGAACTACTTAAAACTCAGGCATTTTATCTCTTGGTCAAAACCAGGTTGGCGTTGTTGCTCCTCTTCTGAAGTGCTTGGAATATTTGGAAGCAACAGATTATGGAAGGCCTGTTGCTCTTATTGCTAAAATGGTTAGCTCGAAAACCCTTGCTGTCGAGCTTGTCAAAAGCAGTCTCCTGAGCCCCAGCACAATAGGGATGATGCTTGATAGCTCATGTCCTAAGGAAGTCATTTTGGATTTTTTGATGATCATCTCAGACTTGGCTCGAATGTCAAAAGTAAGATTCATACTTCTCATGTTTGCATTTTAGTTTTGTGTTCACTGCTACTTCGTTGTCATAGTAAGTGAAACCTTTTATAATAAGGACTTTGTTTAGCCTTAACAATTTGGATACCTTTTGATGATTGACACAGGACTTCTATGAACCAATAGAAAAAGCAAATTTGTTTGGGACTATGAAATGTTTCTTGAACCATGATGATGCCAATATACGTTCAAAAACTTGCAGTGCCTTGGGCAATATGTGTCGTCACACACCTTATTTCTATGATTTTCTTGTGAGTTATATAATATTTCTTGAACTATTTCTCTTCCATATGCATTCGTTGTTTTGACAGTCCCTTTTCCTTTACTGTCTCTGGGGTTTGTCACTGAAGGAGTGCAAGCTTTCATGAATTCTGTTATTAGAAAGCACACTGACAGATGCTGTTTTTGCAGCTCAAGCATGATATTATTAATCTTCTCATTGATAGATGTGCAGACCCAGACAGGCGCACCAGAAAATTTGCCTGCTTTGCGGTAGGACTTAGATATGAAAATAACTTCTTATTGAGAATTCTATGCTTTATGGACTCTAATTGGACAATACTTCTCAAAACTAGGTTGGCAATGCTGCTTATCATAGTGATTATTTATATGACCAACTCCGACGATCTATACCGCATCTTACAAACCTCTTGCTTGGAGAGGAAGAAGACAAAACTAAAGCGAATGCTGCAGGTGCTTTAAGCAATCTTGTGCGAAATTCAAGCAGACTTTGTGAGGACATAATATCCAAGGGGGCCATGCAGGTTAGAACATCAAACTTGTATTTACATGTTAGAAAAACATCCATTTAGATCTTTCTAAAATGCACATTATTAATTTGTCAATTTTATTGTTTGTCGTTTTTTGTCCTGTAATCTGTGTAGGCATTACTGAGAGTAATCTCAGACTACTCAGCTACTGCATTAACACCCGGTAGAAGGGACGCAAGCAGTGAGTCACCCCTCAAGATAGCCCTTTTTTCCCTCGGTAATATGTGCATCCATGCACCATGTAGACAATTTCTTCGCTCACCCGAGTTCTTCCAAGTTCTGATGCGCCTCCGTCAATCTCCAGATCCAACCATAATTAAATATGTATCTCGTATCACTAACAGATTTCCTGACGCATCGAATTCCCCAGCTCAATGATCTATTCGTTTACACGTCTTTGAAGCTTGTTTTCAAAATGAAGTATCTATACAAAGTGCTTCGGGACTTCTTAGCATACAGCTTGTTAGGCCAAAAGGTTCAGTGGTGCCAAATTAGTGTTGGGCTTAAGATGAACCAACAACACTAAGAGCCCGCCTTACTTCTGTGAAAGGCATGAAATATTTTTCATTACCATCTTATTATTTGTTTGGCTGCTGATGCAGTATGGTAATGAGGGCTTAAAACTCTTTAAGGAAAATTACAATAAGGCCAAATATATTGACTGCTCTTGAAGATGGAAGGTGGAATATGTGCTATCATCACATTAGTGGTTGTGGCTTATCAAGCTGAGTCTTGATATTCATTTACAATGCTGTTCTGATATATTGAGTTGGCTGGTTCAAGCTGTGCTGTAATTCCATAATTAATATGTAGGTAAAAAGAGATTTCTAGATACATTAAATTTTTCTATTGTTCAGTTAGTTGTATGGTGATGAGGTTGGTGTAAGCCACGAAGCTTGGGCCCTGTGGAAATTCATCTTGCTGCAAGGTTGCTGGTCAAGCACGTGTGTAATGTATTATGCAGAATTATTAAGCCATTTTTGGGAAAATCTGAAGCAAAATATTTGTTGGTTCATGAATATTTCATGAATGAAAGAATTTAAGCAATCAATGTAGGCTGAAGCTGTTGGTATTCCTGCTTCACTGCAATCGAAAAGCTTGATCGTATGGTTAATGGTTCATGTTTGTAGACGCTATTTTTTAATTGTTTTCATGAAACTTTTCTTTGTTCAATGTAAATGGTTATTCATTTTAAGACATGAATGTAGTTTGTTTAGGAATGCCATTCACAAAAGGAGTGCCGCAGGCCAACAAGACTATTATACGATATATTCTCTGAAGATAATGAAACTATTTAGTTTTAAGTTTTTAAAAAATACTGTTGTTGTTTACCTGAACTCTGTTCATCCCGTGTCACAATTCCCATTCTTTGCACTCGTATCCTCTTGATCATCATGCTATAATATACTATCATTACCTCTTTAACTCTTTATCTGGTCTCTCAACTTAACTAGTGAAAATTGTATTTCAGTTCTCTTCGGAGCTGATTAAATTTTTATTTTTATAATGTTTTAAATATTTTAATCTCCACAATAAGATTGAATAGGAAAATCTAAATATTTAAATAATTTAATTTTAAGTTGTATTATTTTATTTGATTTTTTAAAATATATTTTAATTTTAAATGATAATGAAAGTATTTTGTGAAGGAACTTTGATTTGTGAAACAAGTTTAATTGATATAATATTGTTGACATTTGTGTTATGTTACTTAGATTTTAAATATATATATATTTTTTAATGTTTTCTTTTATGAATAGAAATTTAAATATTTGTCAAGGAGATGATCAATGAATTTAGTCTTATATGAAGAAAGACCTATGTTTAAGAATTAATAACACAATCATCTAGACAATAAATTTGAGTAATTGTATCACCAAAAAAATAAAAATGTTACAATATAAACAACCCTAAACTCTATTGCATTTGGTATCTTTTGCAAACTCTTGGGCTTT